>OZ017783.1:10833879-10861803 GCA_963969325.1 Lycopodina hypogea
ATTATGTGTGGAAGTTGGATCGGACTGAGAACTTCTCCCGCATGAGAATGCGGCTGTGTCGCAACTACAATTACACCACTCACGAGGAAGCCAGCAAGCTGCGGGACACAGGGCTGTCCAGCATCACTCAGGACGACCTGCAGGCCGACTCAGAGTTGTTGGCAAAGGTGTCTAAAAGAAGATCTTCCAGCACAGAAGACGAAGACCTGATGTTTGAGCAGCTGTGGTCAGATGCCAACTCTCCTGCTGTGTCGGAGGAGGCAGCTCCAGGAGAGGGCAGCTTGAAGGAGAAGAAGCTGATGCAAGGGGTGGAGTGCCACATGATCATGCTTATGCGCAAGGTTATGGGGAAGCTGGAGGTCACCAACAGACACCTCTACTACCTCTCCAGTCCAACAGAGAAGAACTTGAGTCAAACCTGTGAGCTGATATGTTATAATGTCAGTTTGTTGAGTATCCATTGTATTGGATGGTTTCTAATTTCAACTCTGTCCAGCAATTTTGATGGAGTGAAGGTTTGGGCTAGTTCATGATGACTACTCCACTTTAATTAGGTACACTCATAGTCATAACTAACACACCTATGCCAGATCAAAGACCCAGTATGGCATCGAGATCAAGTGTGTTGCCAGGCATTTCCTAGGTGATTTGAAGTTCTGCCAACCCACCTCTGGCTAACTTAAAGAAAAATCTTGGGAGGGGGTGGGTGAGATAGACTACTCTTGAACAGATCGGTCACTTCTGAAACAACTCTGCAGAGTTAGCTGGGGTATGTCTGTGATCAAGCTGTTAGCCTTCCATGGATAGTGAATATATGACTAAAGCCCTGTCCACACTACAAACGGGTTTGTACACCTTTCCAGCAACACCAGGTTCCAAATGTTTTCTTGCATCCACACTGACGTAGTGCTATACCTGCTCCACATCACTCTTGTGGGATGAAAAATTGGCTGGGCTGATTAATTGGTTTTCCCTCTACCTTGTATAGAAAGGGGATATTTTATTTTCTGTGTGCTTCTTTGTTCTGCCTTTTACCCTCTGCAATGTCACTGCACAAACGGAGGATAGAGAGGAGGGAGAGAGCTGTTAGTAGCTAAACTCTTAGCGGCGAACATTTATCTGAGCCTCTTGAAGCTTACCCTTCTGAAGGTTTCAGGTGAAACCGGGTGTAATGTGGACAACTGGAACCTGTTCCAGACATGAATGAAACTGGTTTTAGTGTGCAGTGTGGACAGGCCTTAGGAGAAGTCTACACAACTACACAAAATTGAATTTTTATAGGATTATAAAAAATGAAGAGTCTGATGGTGGCAGTGGTAATCAGTAAATAGATTCTCAAATAATTTGTTATTAATTATTATATATATAATGCATAAAACCTTTTACTTATTATTATGAAAGAAGAATAACAACCTCATATGAAGTTCAGGAATATCTCTATCGTGATGCCTGTGTGCAAGTGGTTGCATGTGGTGCAGTGCTGGGACAGTCAGCTATTGTCCACACAATAAACAAGGCCGTAATGATGCACAGACATTAGTGGTGGATTGTGCATAGATTGTGTTTTGGTTTACTAATTCAGTCTTAATTGGGTTAAATATTAGTGTGGAACTCTTATCTTATCTGGAATTGAAGGTGATGGTATAGACAAACTACAGTCATCAGTCAACTGATGTACACTGTCTGTATTCACAAGAACACACAGAAACATATTAATCCCTCAGTGTACATGTTCATTTAAATACATGAAGTAAACTTGACTCATCCAAGGGAAACCACCACTTTAGTTTTAAGTGCATTATTATCCATGCATTCACATGTTTTTGTATATGTGCAGCACTTGTATCTGTACATTTTATCTGTGAGCCAGTATGGTGTGGCTGGTATTCATACAAAGATTATAGTGCTCTCCCAATGTGTGGCTCACCCAGTTCTTTTCACTTCTTTGGTTGTTGTAGTATTCTCTCACTCTCTCTCTCTCTCTGTGTGTGTGTGATGGTGTGTGTGTGATGGTGTGTGTGTGATGGTGTGTGTGTGATGGTGTGTGTGTGATGGTGTGTGTGTGATGGTGTGTGTGTGTAGGGTACAGTACGGACTTCAAGATTCCTCTGAGCAAGTTGAGGGAAGTCCATTCCCGAAGGTTCAACATGTCAAGAACTGCCTTGGAAATATTCCTGGTGGACCAGACCAACTACTTAATCAACTTCCCTAACAAAAAGGTTTCCATACTTATATTCTCCACCCTCATTTGTTACTCCATTCTTCTCCTCATTTTACAACCAACCTCCTCTCTCAACATTTCTTGCTTTATCTTTCCTTATGTCATCTAGCCATCAGTTATCTCTCTACAGCTTTCTTCTTCCTTCTTCATAATCTTCTCTCTCTCCTCTCTTTCTTCACCTGGCCTTGCACAATCCTCCGTTTCTCTTCATCCTTTTTTTCTCTCCTTTCTCTTTTTATTGTCTTCTCCCCTTTCTTTTTATCTTTACCTACTATTTTCTGACTTCCACTCACCTCCTCCTCTTTTTTTCTTTCCCCCCCCCCCCCCCCCCCACACCCCTCCTTCCCTCCATGATCTCCCTCCCCCTCTGGACTAGTTGCATTAATATAGTTCCCCAGTGACCATAAGCCTAAACATATGTTGATGTGTACAGTGACCCGGTGCTTTTTTTTTCTTTCTTTCTTTTTTTTTTTTTTGGTGCTTATGGGCAATGGGGAGGAGTGAAGGAAAATGAGACCCTCTTCTTCATCCTCCTCCTTTCTACCTGCGCTCCCCCTATCTCTTTCCTCTTTATCATCCTCTTCTCTCTCTATCACTCTTAATTTCTCATCTCTCTCTTTCACTCTCTGTTTCTCTTCTCCCTCATGCCTCTTGATGTTAACCTTAATCTGCACCTCCCCTTGCTCTAGTTAATGAACACCGTCTATGGCACTATCCTCTCCCTCCATCCTCCGAACCTTAATCGGGTGGGCATCAGAAAGCCTGCCAAGCTCCTGAAGGAGTCAGGTCTGACCAGCAAGTGGGTGAAGAGAGAGATCAGCAACTTTGATTACCTCATGCAGATCAATACCATCTCGGGACGCACATACAACGACCTCAATCAGTACCCTGTGGTGAGTTTATAGACTAGGGTTGGTGTGAGATCACTAGAGAGAGAGAGATTTTATGAGGTTTTCCAAAGTGGTTAGGTATTTCTATGTGATTCAAAAGGGCAAAATATTCTTTTTGGGGTGAAAAAGGTAGTAATTTGTGGTGATGGTAACACAGCATTGTACATTTGGTAAATGAAAGACGGCTTAGCAGGGTTGCATATGTGTGAACGTGATCTTCTTCAAGCTTTCCTTGGTCAGCTTTTGATATTTGTTGCTTAGCACAGTCTTGTACCCGGAAAATGAGCTATTTACATCGACAATGGTTGAAGGGCAGAGCTTGCACTTGAACTTTCAAGCATCAGAGAGAGAGATAGTATTATATATATATAGAGAGAGAGAGAGAGAGAGAGAGATGATGTCAGGTAAGAACTTATTTGTTCCTCCAAGATCCGTAGAAATCATTTCCAGAAATTCAGATACGGTTCCTTCCCAAAGTTGTATTGAATTTGATTTTATGTTCCCTTCTCACTGTGGATCACTCTGACTTTGGCTATGGTCTCCTTCATTAAAGAAAGTCATCTGATTCAGCAGAACAGATAGCAATGACTGGTTGGCATCAATGCAGGATAGATGAGCCTGGAGTGGGACCATTTCAATGATCTCTTAAGCCTTTTCTACAGACATTGCCTGCTCCAGACAGTGTCATAGTTACAGACGTGGAATAGTGCTGCCTTAATCCAAGTTCTCCACCTAGTCAAGAATGGTTCGAGAGGGAGAGGGAGAGAGGGCCTCTCTGTTGTCCAGATGAGGGTACAAAAGTTCTTTTGATTAATGAAATGAGACTGTTGACTTTGGAAACATCTCTGACTCGTTCATAGGAAAATGGCCAAATATGCTGTTTTAGACATTTTTCCTTGTTTTATGTGAAAAAATATTTTTTTTGTGATCACAAAATTTTTCTCTCTAGCAGTCACTTATCAGTGAGAGAATCGCCAAGCTAGTGAGATGTCATTGTTTGTTGATGTTTTTTGTTGTTTTTTTTGTTTCTTTTTGTGTTTTTGTTGTTGTTTGTTTCTTTTTTGTCATCTGAACACCCTATGCTAATCTTTACCTTTATATTAGTCTACAGTACTTTTATGTGTGTCAATTATTATTAATCCTAATCCCCACACACACCTCCTTTTCCTCCCCTCAGTTCCCGTGGGTTCTCTCTGACTATACTTCCCCAGAACTTAATCTTGAAGATGAAAGAGTGTTTCGTGACCTTTCGAAACCAGTGGGGGTGCAGAGACCAGAAGTGGAGGAAAGGTTCCGCGAACGCTACAACGATTTTGAGGATCCAATATTGGGACGGTTCAACTTTGGTTCTCATTACAGTAATGCAGCTGGAGTGTTGCATTACCTCATTAGACTGGAGCCTTTTACATCTCTCCATATTGATCTGCAAAGTGGCAGGTGGGTGTGGCAGTGAGTGAGAGTGGGTGTGGCAGTGAGTGAGGGAGGGAGGGAGGGAGTGAGTGAGTGAGGGAGGGAGGGAGAGAGGGAGGGAGTGAGTGGGTGTGGGTGTGAGGGAGTGGGTGTGAGGGAGTGAGTGTGAGGGAGTGAGTGATGTGTGCACACATGCATGTGGGTGTGAGTGAGTGAGAGTAAGTGTGTGTGAGGGGGTGTGGGTGGGTGTGAATGAGTGGTGTGTGCACACATGCGCATGGGTGTGTGAGTGTGTGAGGGAGTGGGTGTGAGTGAGTGTGTGGTAGTGTGAGTGGGTGTGAGGGAGTGTGTGTGGGTGTGAGAGAGCGGGTGTGAATGAGTGAGTGTTTATCAGGTGTGGGTGTGAATGCAAATGGTGAACATGTGTATGCACATGCTTGGTTGTTGATGTATTTTTCAATTATGGGGTGTAGTTTGGAATGATGATGTTACAATAGTGGTCGGATTATATTTTTTGACAGTTTACCATGTATGTCTGCTGTAAGAACAAACAATACAGATATGGTAAAGTTTTAGAGAAATTTCGTAATATGTAATAAACTGTTTCTCAACAGTTTAAATTTGCACAGTACGCATGTGACCTTGCTGTACCTCAGATAGGCGTGGCTCTTCCTACAATACGGCAGCTGTCAATGAGTGCTTGAAGCTGTTTTCTAAATCTTGTAAGCTATAAAATAATGTTTAAATTAGAACAGTTCCTTTTGTTTGAAAATATACATCAAAGAGAAGCAACCCATAGTGGCTGACCCAAAGTACATGAACAAAGGAATTAATGATACGTAACACAAAAGGTACAAATTTAAAAAAAAGCAACATTTGCTCAACCTCACTGTATCATTTCCTCAACCTCACTGTATCATTTCCTTCCTTTTTATATTCAACTCTAATTCCTCTTCGTCCATTTCTTTTCTTTCTCTTCCTTTTCCTCCTCTTTCTCTTTTTTCTCATTTCCTCTTCCTCCACCTCTTCTTCCTTCGCTTTATGTTCTTGCCCATCTTCCTCCTCATCTTTCTCTTCCTCCACCTTTACTTACTCCACTTCCTTCTTCACTTCCTCTTCCTCATTTTACTTTTCTTCCCAACCATTCCTCCTCTTCCACTTCCTCAGCCTCTTCCTAATAGTCCTCCCCCACATTATGTTTATAACACCCCACACATGTGCATGTACAACATGTGCATATATACAGGTTTGATTTTGCTGACCGCCAGTTCTTCTCCATCCCAAGCACGTGGAGGAACATCTACCAGAGTGGCTCTGACCTCAAGGAGCTGGTCCCAGAGTTCTTCTACCAGCCTGAGTTCCTCAAGAATATAAATGGTACAGCACATGTACAAATAGCTCATGGAGAATACTCTTCATGTGTTGGGTAGAGGGAAGGAAGGAGAGGTGGAGGTGACTGGCAGCCATGTTTATGGCTCCACAGAGCAATCATTAACATGTGTGCATATTTGTTTGCACATGTGGATAGTATGTACTTTTTAGAGTACATGTGGTCTACATATACACAACACATGTACTCCACATGCCCTGTACATACTGCAGGACTCGACCTTGGGAAGCTGCAGACTGGCATTGTGCTGAATGACGTCATCCTCCCTGCATGGGCCAGTTCTCCTTACGACTTCATCATCAAACACAGAGAGGCCCTGGTACTTTACCATATCTTGCAAGCTCCTGCAGTCTTAACCGGTGTTGATTGTTACTTTACCATAGCACATTCCTACAGAGTTACTTGGTACTTTAGCCATATAAGCAAGTTCCTACAGTGCTAACTGTTGATTATCACATTTGGGCCTGTATCAGCTTATTTCCATGGAAACTGTCCAACATATGAGACCTTATGTAATGTAGCATGTTCATAAAGATTTAAGTCTTCCCTTCCTTCATCGAGGTTTTGTCTTTAATCCTTTTGGAATTCCCCCCCCCGTCCCCCTTCCTAACTCCCCGTGGTTCCTCCACCTTGAAATTGTTGTCACGCTTCCCCACAAAACTATTACCCCCTTCTATTGTGTGTACCTTGACCTCCAGGAGTCGGAGTACGTTTCAGCGCACCTTCATGAGTGGATAGACCTCATCTTTGGCTACAAGCAGGTGGGGCCTGAGGCGGCCAAGGCATGCAACGTCTTCAACTTCTACACGTACGAAGACAACGTTAACCTTGACACCATCAAGGACATCAAGGAACGACAGCAGATTGAATCCATCATCAGCAACTTTGGCCAAACTCCAACTCAGTTATTTGTTGATCCACATCCAAGCCGGTTGCCCTTGGATACCACTCGCAAGGTGCAGGCCAGAGGCTTTTCAGCATCATTCTCTGGGAAGAGAGCGACTGTGAACCTGTTTGATCATCTGGCATTGCTAAAAGCCCACTCAGTGGATTTCAAGGATTCAATCGTGTTTGTGGGGACACCGTCCATTCAGACGAGAGCACTGTTGGTCAGTGGCAATCCTGAGCAACTGGTAAGGCGACCTCTTCACATGCTCAATATACTACATGGAGTGTCACCTCAGATGTTAATCACTTTAACCCACTTATCACACATATTCACATTTGTGTTTATGTACCTGCATATTGTACATCTGCATACACATGTGTGTACATATGCATCTGTGTACATACATATTAATATGCTTGTAGTAACTGCATTGCCTTCCAGCTGCACCATAAAGCTGTTTGTAACACACAGTTACACAGAGTCTGGCTGTGTACATAGCAGGAAATAATGGGCTGGTTTACATGTGCAGTTGATTGTGTAGGCAATGATCGCCTATCAAATCACTTGTAAGACTACTGGGTAATTATAATTCCCTGACTTTCAAGCCTATTTTGGACTGGTTAGACTGCATTTTGTGAGAAACACCACATCCCAGTCCAAGTTGGGCAATGTATATGTCACAGGTTTTTTAATATTCCACTTCAACTTGGCCGACCTCAAGCAATTAACTTGTAATTCTTGCTATAAATTAGAATGGCAGTCTTACAGCCTATGCCATGATTTCAGTGTATTCATAGCTGTTCTCACTTGAGTGTTGATGTGGATACTGGGAGGTTAAGTTTTATGTAGTATTAATAATACTCCCATTTACACTTTGACCTCAGGTGACAGTGGACAAACAAGGGCTTCTCAACACACACGACTGGCTTCCCTTCTCCAACAGCAAACAGCGACCTTTCAACTTTCGGTTTGATCCAAATACTCACTTTGACAGGTACACACATATTACATGATTCTTTACTGCTTACATGCAGTGTCCTTCTACAGGCCCATACTTAGTATATCGTAGTACATGATATAAATATCTCTCTCCGCTTTAATATCATCTAGCCAGTAATTGGATTTTTTAATTTAAAATTTTTTTAAAAAAATTATAAAATTTTTTTATTATTACTGTATTTTTTCCCCCCCCCTTTTTTCCCTCTCTTTCTCTTTCTTGGTTGCCAGTAAAATAGAAAGTACATGTGTATACTATTACAAAGTTGAGGTGTGTAGCAGTTATAGAGTTCTGATCTGATAAGGTTTAATTCAATGTGCAAACATATTTTGAAGGTCTCGGTGGCAGTTTGTTGGAGGGCCATTTGCCCAGGACGTCGAGGTCACATGCAACCTGTTTGCCCTCTCCCCCAACAGCAAGTACCTGGTCAGTGCAGGACATTGGGACAACAGCTTCCGGGTGCACTCTGTGGAGAAGGGGAAGCTCTCCGCCAGAATCGCCCACCACAATGGTGTGTTCCAGTTACTATAGCAATAATGAGGATAAGGTGGTTGGTGCATGTGACAGGCATGCAGCATAAAATACTGACGAAAATGTATGTGCTGGCGATTTATATAAAAAAAAAAAAAAAATTAATTTTTTAGATTTAATTTTATGAATAAATCAGCTGTTTAATTAGTTATTGAAATTGTCACTTTTCCCACTTGTTTTAATTATAAGCTACACCCCTTGTGCTTGCATGTTACTGTATAGTATAAATACGTGTGGTTGTGTGTTGATTGTGGTAGACGTGGTGACGTGCATGGCTCTGGACAAGGCAGGATTGGGGGACCATCTCATCACTGGCTCCAGAGACACCTCCTGTGCCATATGGAGGCTCAGCACTAATGTAAGTGTGTATCTCTATGGCAACTAAGGAGGAGGGATTCCTTTCTGAGGCTAGCCAAAGCTGTGGTCAGAGGGGGGGGGGGGGGCTAGGGCCTGAGAGGAAGCTTAGTGTGTCACTGAGGCTTGTCCTGGTGAATAAACGGCTACTTCTGGGTCCAGCATTAATGCTGCGTAGATCTGAGGGTTGATAATAGGGCTTGGGAGTAGTGGATAGTTTAAGTTTGTCCCAGATGAAGAAATGGATTATGCCATTTCACTAATGTGACACACTTAACGAGTGACCTTTCCACAGGTAAACCTAAATATATTACCAGTGTCTGTTTGTATTTCCAAGAACTCTCCTAGACGCATGAACTGATTATGATGAAACTTTGCACGAAAGAATGTTCCTATGGCCCAGGGATATGACAAAAATATTGGTTTAGATGGGCTAGAGCAAATTCTCCCTCCCCAAAAGATTTGGGGGGGGGGGGGGGGGGGGTGTGTGTGCAATTTTGGAACATTCTGGTAGAGGATCAATTGCTGTGCTGTGGACTGATTTTGATGAAACTTGGCATGAATGTTCCCTATGGGTACGGGATGTGAAGAAAAATTTGGGTTTTGAAAAAATATATATATGACTGGAAAGATGAAATAGAATTGATGATTTCTTCTAAGGGTGAGTAGGTCTGTGGATTGTCAACCTGACGGATCCTTCATTTGCCATCAGGGCCGAGGGTCATCATCTCTATGAACTCTAGATTTACTAAGGCCAAAGATCATCAATTTTGTTAACTTCCAGTCATTACAGAAAAAAATTATGCAGATTATTTTTTTTTTATTAATGTGACAGACTTAACAAGCGGTGGCTGCCAAGTCCAACAGTAATAATGATAATGATGATTTCGATAACAATTCAAAAAGGATGTTTTTTGAAACAATGGTGTACTTATTTATGTACCATAATTTTCCATTATTTATTAGAAACTTCATGCCCACACTGATTGATCATTATTGTATATATTTTTTCGCCTTCCTTTTCTTGCAGGGCATTCAGAAGCAGCCACTCCAGATTTTATACGGCCATGACAGCGAGGTGAGTTAAAATGAATTCAAAATCACAAAATTTGAGTCAGTATCTTTAAGGCATCTTATGTACAGTTATTTCAAGTGTGTATGTCCCATATTTTCCTTAAAAAGAAATTAAATAATATATATATATCAACAAAAACTGACCTGATCTTCAACCACCCCTATACATACATGTGTAGAATTATAAGCAGCTTCATTTGTTTTATGTGCAGGTTCTATGTGTGGGCATTAGCACAGAGCTGGACCTGGTCATTAGTGGGGCCAAGGACGGCACCTGCCTTCTGCACACAGTGAGACAGGGGCACTACATGCACACCCTGAGGCCTCGCCAGGGACACAACTGCGAGATACACCAGGTGGCCATCTCAAATACTGGCCGACTGGTGGTTTACAGTGAGGACACCACACAGCGGCAACGGGTAAGGGTTGTGGTCAAACAGTTTTTATTTTTAGTTGCTAAGAAAACAAAAAATCCCAGACGATATTATCTTGTTTGTTTTGTGACTTTGTTTCTCCAGTTGAATGTGTCGGTCCCTCCATGCATCCATCTCTACACCTCCAATGGTCTCTTGTTGCAGGACAAGGAGCTTGCCGAGTGCATCAATGCCATGGTGGTGGTCGACAAGTACCTCATCACTGGCAACACCAAGGGCTACCTCACTTTCAGAAACTTATTTAGGTGTGTGTGTGTGTACATGTACAAACTGGCTGGGTTGGGTCATGTGGAGCAAAGAGGTTATTTACCTTCCATGGCAGCTTTGTTATTGTTTCTCTTTGGGATGGCTCTTTATAATTCCGGTGTGTAAAGAAGAAAAAAAGAAGTAACTGTACTTGACTGATCCTTGGAGGACCTTCAATGCTGAAAAGGCTGTTCTGTAATATTTGATGTGGGTGAATATATACCAGTATGCCCCAGACACTGCATATTGCTCTGTGGAGGTTGTTATGCTGTGTGTTCTGCCTTTATGCACAGCCTCAGGTCTGAACCCTATAAATATAATTTTGGATCAATCTCTGGGAATAATCAGAGCAGATCTTGGCTAGTATATTGCCTCACCTCCCCTCCCCTCCCCCCCCCCCTCCCTAAAAAAGGAAAAACATTAATCCAAATCAACCTAAATTGATTTCCACAAGATGCCCTTGGATGTGTACAGGACAGGACTTTAGTCGTGCCTATTCTGACTATATTTAATGGGATGGAAGGGGGGGGGGGGGCAGGTGGGTTATGGAGAACAGCCATTGTATTCAATTTGGAATTTTTAGAGTACACCAAATGATATATTTTAGCCTTTTTAATCATATAGGACATCTGGTACCATTCATTTCCATCTAATTAAAAACAAAAGAAAAAGAAATATTAAGAACTAGAAGCATATACCTGGCGTTTCCCGGCCAATGACAACATGAAACACTACAGAAGCCACTCAAATTTCGACCTAGTTGGTCCTTTAATAAGCTTTTGGCAGCCAAAACAACTTTCTGTTGGGTGTGGCTAATACCAAACCACACACATTACCACACCCACATGTGGTTAATTATACTCACCCGATTGCCTGGACTCCATATGCCCATTTTCATCTTGATTAGTCCACAAATGAGTTTTTGGCAGGCATAATGATGTCCTATGGGTGTGGCAGTGACCAGACCACACCCATTGACACATGCACATGTGACTAGTAATGCTCACTCAGTTGTTGGAAACCTCATTCCAAATTTCAGTCTGGTTGGTAGCTCCATTAGCTTTTAATAGCCAAAACAACTTCCAGTGTGTGTGGCTATGGACAAACCACACCCATATATGGTTAATAATGTTTTCCTGTGTATTTGGAGACCACATGCCAAATTTTTGCCTTATTGGTCTCTGATTAACTTTTCAGCCAAAATAACTTCCTTTGGGTGTGGCTATGGAAAAACCACACCATTACCATACCACGTGTGTTCAATAATACTCACCCGGGTTCTTGGAGAGCACATGCTAAATTTTGGCCTTTTTTTAGTCTCTAGTTTTAGGTCGTGATGCCTAGACACAACATACATACATACTTCCGAACCAAAATATATTTTAGAGTGTGTTCGTGAATCTAACTCCTTTGGTCCAAGTGTGATTCAGAAATTTTTTCTGCCATTTTTTTTTGGTTTTACCAACCAATGGGAAGAGGTGTAGCCAGTAATGATCCCGCCCATGTTAGTCCTAAAGTCAAGTTGTGTATGCATACCATGTTTTAAGTCTGTTGCTCCAAATCAGAAATTGGTGTGGTCATATACATGTACTTAAAACATTCACCAGATTAGATTGATTCCACACATGTATATATATATATATATATATATAGGTCATGGGTCTAACTCCCTAGGTTCAAAGTGTTGTTGCTGACATACCATTTTTGGCATTTTTAGCCTTACACAGGAAAAGGAGGAGGTGTGGCCTGGTGGGACCCAGCCCATGTCACTTCCAGAGTGAAGTCGTGTAGGCATACCAAATTTTAGATCTGTAGCTTCTAGGCCTTTTCTCATTACCATGGTAACCATTTTCTGGATTTTTTTTTAAGCCCATGTTTTAAGTTTAGTCAAAACCTATCATTATCATCATGCCAAGTTTCAGAGAAATCCACCCACAGACAGATTTGGCCAGAATGATGGTACAGAGAGACAGACATATATATATATATATATATATATATATATATATATAGGTATGTATATATATATATTATGTGCCTTATCCACTGTAAAATTTCCCTCAACTGATGGGTTGAGCAATGCTGGGTTCTGGTTGTAGTGATGTGTACATGTCATGTGCATGTGTATAATGTTTTCGTTCTTGTCCACAGTTTGCAGAAGCTTCACAGTCTGAACCTGTTGCAGCCCATCCACTGCATTTCTGTGGTGCTGGATCACCATAGCAAGCTGTGCACCCATATCTTGGTGGGTCTGGCCAACTGCAAACTCATCATATTCTCTGTAAAAGATGTTCCCACTAAGTCCAAACCCTGACCACAATTGAACAGTCCTACTCATCCCCCACCCACTAATACCTAAGTTTGTCAACTGTGTGAATGTTTGTTTGTTCATTTATTTGTTGGTGTTTTTTTTTGTTTTTTTTATGTGTGCCTCAGATTTTATGATTCCATTTGTTTTTTAAATTCTCGCTGGTATATTATCATGTATTTATATTTATTAAATAGCTTCTATTTTTCTCTCTTTTTTTCTTTTTTTTTTTTTACAAAAAAAAAAAAAAAGTCAATAAAAAAGGGGGGGGGGGGGGGGGAATTAACAAAAACCTCTCACTCATCTAATGTGCTCTGTTTAATTTATTCACATTTACAGTTCCCAGGATTATTAGCTGAAAACCATGCCCTCCGCATTTGTTTCTTTTACCACACGTGGATGTCCTCTGGGGCATTGCTCTTCTCTCTAGCAGACAGAAAAGCATAATTATATAAATTTCCACTGATAGAAAGTGGATAGGTCAGTTGGCTTAAAGCCACATACAGTTTCAACCTAAAGTAAATTATTAGTGTTCTTGAGTTGACATTGCTGAGTGAGGTATTACTTAGGGTGTAGCCATGGTCTCATTGGCTGGTGTTCACTAGTGTCTGTTGCTGTTTTGATACTTCCAGAAGCAAATAAAAGTAGTGTCATTATGCTGTAGAGCACAAAACCATTTCCTGCTAATAGGATGTGGAGGTTATACATAATACATTTTGGTATACCTACTATAATATTTCAATGAAATTGGATGTGATAGTACTACAATTAATGATTTTTCACTTCTTTTTTTTTCCTCTCACATTTTCATTCATTCCTCATATTTTGCACCTTGCATGCTCCCTATCAATGGTACTATATTTATAGCTTGGGACTCCTAAAAGTTTCTTGCTGCTTAGGAACAGCTGGTTTACCAGTAGGGGAATTCCTCTTATTAAAAAGGGGGGGGGGGGGGGGGGGGAATCCAATTATTTATGTCTAATAAATTGTCAATATTTCTGAGGACTAGACAGATTTACTGATATTACTGCCAAAACTGTCACATTGAAATGTCTGAATTCTAAATACATAACCACAAGTTCCAGTCTTAACCTGAAATTATTATTGACTGTCTAGACAAGTAACCTAGGCAGGAATTTATTTGACCAGTACGATCTATTGGGGCATAGTATCACCTTCATTCTGATGGAATGACCCCACAAATACATAATTTCTAAAGCAAAAGAAACCTCTGGTGCATAGGCAAATTGTATTTGGCATATAAAGAAATTTTCCTGGCATAGTAACTAATACTTCATTCACCTTATGAAAATGTCTGCTAAAAAATAAAAATAAACAAAAAAAAAATTTTATATTACTTAATTCGATTTTATAGATCAGGGCCTTGGCCCCGCCAGAGATTCATCCAGTTCATAGAAAGGTTTGTCTGGAACGGCAAATGGTCATGCAAGCGCTGTCTCTTTACACAACGTTAGATAGCTTTTTGGTTGGTAAAGGGTTTGTGCCACCCAGTTAACAGACGACGACGTTTACCGAGTCCCCACACGCACGCGCAATACAGTAACAATTTGACACGAAATTTGAAGGAGCTGGGTCGTACAGGAAGTTTGAACTCGATAAATATGACCTCAAGTGCTTCTCCCAAAAGAAAAAGAAAGGCCACTCCAATTAAATCTGCCAGGAAAACTCCCTGTAGTGAAGAATGCTTCTACCCACCAATTCAGGAGAGATTAAGTAAGTTTAGCGGTACTACTTATCTTTTACACTTCATGTTCCTTGGCGACCTGATAGCATTAAACATTCTTGCTAACTTGACTTAAAACTATTTTACTTAAGAGGTTCTAAATGAATTATCCACTTCATTTTTCTATGCAATAATAGTAGCATAGCTAATTGAAATCCTTTGGAACCAGGAGCAAACCAAGGAGCATCTTTTGGATGATACCTCCACTTGCAATATTCATGAGCAAACACTGTTCAAGGCTACTACATGGTTCATGTCCTTGGTCTTGCTCAAGGGGAATGGCAGGGTGGATCCATAATTTATCTGGAATCACAGTTTTCTTAGAAAATATGATTGATTGATTGCTTGATTGATTGATTGAACTTATCTCAGTGTAGCCAAGCATTGCTGATTTATCCTGCGTTCAAATGCAAGACTATCAATTTTCAGAATCCTGGATGTATCTTCCTGATGCAACTCTTAAACTATGGCACCTGTTACGGTCAAAATCACAGAACATTTGCAGTTTGACTTGGTGTAGGGCTAGGGCTAGGGCATGTTGTGAAAGCATCAAATAAATAAAAATAAATAAAAATTAGAATCCAGGTCTGGGCTCTTTTTGCTACCCTCTCCTTCCTTTCCTCCCCCTTTCCTTTCTCCCCCCCCCCCCCCCCATGGCTATGTAGCAAGATTGGCCTTTAGCGGGTGTTGTTAGACTGTGGAGAATTCCTGCCCAAACAATATCCATCTTCTTATATCTTTGTGTTTTCCAAGGCATCTTCTGGATTATAAAAGTAATACATTATCATATTTGAGCTCCACTCCCCAGGTAAGGGATTGTTTTTGAAGTTGCTGATCATGGACTGGACTGAGTTTGACAGTGGTTGAAAATTTGTAAGGGTGAGTAGCATTAATAGTCAGGGTTGGAGCCACCACCAAAGAAGATGAAGCAGCAGTCTATTGGACTTTTTCATTATAAAATTGGGGCTAAGTGTACGTGAGGTTTCAGGGTTGGAGCTGGTAGCTGTCTTGGTCATGCAATGTAGATTGTGACAATGGGTTAGTAGTGTCTTTTTCCTCACTTGCTAGCCATATTATATACTTGTTCTTCTCTATCCACTGGAGGGATAATATGTTGCTCGCACTGTGGGAGGACGGACAACAACACAGTACCTCTACTAAATATTAATGTAGAAGTAATGTCACTGTGTTAAAGTTAATGAAATGATAAATTATAGCTAACAGTATAAACGTGTTTTGTTTAGTGAAAATTCATTGATATTGTCACCAGCTCCTTGCAATGGGTCTTTCAAATTCCCCCAGAAAGGCTAAATTCTCCAAGTTCTTTGGTGGATCATCTAGTGCAGTATGGAGTGCTAATTGTAGCCCAGCTAGCACACTCTCTAGGAGTCCACCAAGAAAAAATCACGAAGCTACAGATCTAGAAACCCACCCAGGAGAACTTTTCAAAGAATATCACTTTGTAGCTCTGCAAGAATGTACTGTTCCCGTAGGCTGGCACATCGACACTATCCCAGTTTCGAAGAGGGCAGTTCCTGTTCACAGAGTCCAATTCAAAATAGCGTTAAGTCACTTTTTTTATATGAGGGATGGATCCACTACTTCAGCATCTCCCAATTTTTGCTGCTACATACATAGCTGCATACATATATAAACAAGAAAGTGAATTTTATCAGGTATTGGAAAGTAAAAGAGAAGGATGAAAAAAGTGGGAAGAAAATGACTAGTTCAGGAATCGAACTGACCTGCTTGGGACGGCCTCTGCCTTAACTATTTGGCCATCCATTTTCAGGCATAGTTTGTGTGGAAAGTTTTCTCTCCCTTTTTTTTTTGGGCCACCAGGAGGGCCATTTCAGTTTTGCCATCAGGTGGGCTCTTTCAGGTGAAAACTTTTTTTTTTTTATGTGACTAGCTTAGTCAGGTACCACCCAATGATAATATTTGCAAAGTTCTGTCAAAATTCATTTAGCCATTTGACCATCATAAGAACACATAAAATTTTTTTTTCCATTTATATAAGGGGAGACTAACGAATTGGTCATGTGACTTGTAGAGTTTCTCTCCCCCCCCCCCCCGTTTTTAGATTCCCATAACATTGCAATACTTGCATTGAACTCTTAACCAAGTGCATGGATGTTATGTGGTAAATGTTTTTTTTTTTTTTTTTTTTTTTTTTTTTTTTTTTTTTTTTTAAAGCAACTTGATAAATTATTTTACTCTCCTAACTACTGTTGTGTATGATCTATTATTTGTATGCAGCGTTTTATTGCTACACTAAATTGATTCGGGTTAAAATACTGATCATTATTTTACGCTTGAATTTCTGCATCTATCTGACTATCTGTCATTCCATATTTCTGTGCATTTATGGTAAAGGGTCAACAAAAAACACCCATTTTTAATATGGCGTATAAAAGGAGGGAAAAAAGTTTTGTAACTTACCATCAAGAAGAGTAATGGAATAACTATGAAGACAACTATTTCACCAGCGTATAATAATTACCATGGAATAATTGCTATGTAATAATTATGGTGGAATAATTACCTTGGAATAGTCACCTTAAAATAGTTGTGGTTGAATAATTATACTGGAATAATTATAGTGGTGGATCCACAAAGTAGCACAGGGGGTAACTTTGAACAAATTTCTGGGAACCTGGGATGTGCTAGCACCTAGCTTGATATATTCTGCTGAACAATGAGGTTTTTGAAAGTTTAGCGTAGAATTCTCTATATAAATCTTTTTCTAAATCATCCACTGCAAGCAATTCTTGTGTAACCATTTCTCTCTGTTTTAGAGTGATTGCTGAGGTTTCCTCTCCTTGAAAATGCTATGTTTTACGACCTCACCCCATCAGTTATTTCTGAGTTTTCAGCTGCACAAGACAAGTTAGCTGTTCGGTTAGTAGTGGTGATAGGAATTGCTGCAAGTATGGAATTTCTTGATTATTTCTGTGCTCTCTGGGATTTGCTTGTCATTTTTTAAATTTTAGCTTAAAGGTGGGGGAAACACTTGCCCATGGCCCCCCCCCCCCCCCCCCCCCCCCCCTTGACCCGCCACTGATAAAGGAGTATTTTGTAAAGTTGGCTGGTGGTAGGAATTGCTGTGTTTTTTTTGCCTGCCTTAGTGCTTTCTGGGATTTACTTGTTTATTTTTTAGTTTGGGAAAAGCAGTACACATTTGCCTTTTTTATGTGATTTCATTTTCCTCAATTTTTGAGATTTTCATTTCATTGAAATTTTTTCCTATCACAATAACCCAAGTACAATTTATAAAATTGACCTGATCTGATCGTAGTGAGTGTAGTAATGGTTAAACCTGAGTCATCATCGACAAATTGTCTTGTTTGTTATTGTTCTGAAATTGCCTCAATGAAAAAAAATCTTTCTTTTGTTATTCTCAAAGTATTGACTATAGGTAACCTCATCTTCTCTTGATTTCATTTTTTCAGAAAGGATTGCACAGAAGGTCAACAGATTAACCTATGACATATACTTCCCAATAAGACAGTAATATACATATTTATACAGAATATAGTGAAGGCATAAATCAAACTGAAGATACATATTAATTTTTTAAAGTAAGGAGACAATACATCCTATAGAGGTAAATCTTCAAATTAGAGAAAAAAGATGTTAGTTTTTTTATTTTTAACGAAGAGTAAGATCGTGGATTAACTATTCACTAGGTAAACCGTTCCAAATTTAAGGAGCAGTGACAAAAAAGGATTATCTAAATATATTAACTTGAGAATGGGGACATCTTAGAGCACAACGATGATGCCTGTTTGACTGATTAGCATAGTTGAAGTGATGATCAAAATTTATCCAGTCTAGGGAATGAACTATTCTATAAGTTTGGCCACAGCTCAGGAAGGAGTGCCTCTGGAGGATAGTTGGCCACTGCAGCTCAGACAGAGCTTCCTCACAGCACTTATTCCAACCCAAGAAGGTGGGCTCCCATCTTGAGCAAATCCATTGTGCTGCTTGCTTCTGGACTTGTTCAAGACCACTCACACCTTTATTGTCGTCATGAGGATACTCCAAGCAGGTGCACAACATTCCAGGGGAGGGCTGACTGATGAGATCACAACCTGCTTCTTTGAATACTTGCTACAATTGTGCATTGAACTTCTTAACAAACTCAACGTTCTGAATGATTTACGTGAAGCAATAGCGGCATGATCACTCCAAGTCAGACAGTGATTTATGCACACTCCAAGGTAAGTGTGACAATCCACCCATTCTGGTGATATATTATTGGCAGAGTAAATGAGTTTTCTTGCTAGCAATAGAAAATACCTTGCATGTGGAGGTATGTAAGTGAAGTTGCCATGTGTGACCAGTCACATCTTGACATGGTCATTCCGGAGTTCACTGTAATGATCCCTTGACTTGATCTCCCTGAATAAAGCACAATCATCAGCAAACATTCTCGCTGTTGAACTCAAGGTGTCGGCCAAAGTCATTGACATAGACAAGGACTAATGAGGGCCCAATACAGATCCCTGGGGGCACACCAGGTGATACCAAAGACCATTCTGATGACTGACTGTCCACATATACTCTTTGCTGCCTGTTGGAGAGAAATGATTCAATCCAAGACACTAAAGCCCCAAGAACACCATTTATTTACCTCTAGGGACCACCTCTTGTGTGGGACCACATCAAAGGCCTTAGAGAAGTTCATAGAAATGTCATGTGTTGTTAAGCAATGATTTACAGATAGAGCCCACTGATAAATTGACTCCATGAGCTTGGTTTGGCAGGAAAGGCCACTACAGAACCCATGCTGGGTAGGGCAGAGCTTAGAATGATCGGATAAGAATCCTGATACTTACCTATGGATAAGGTGTTCCATTGTCTTGACCACCACACTAGTAAGACTAACAGGTATATAGTTGTTTGGAATATGTTTAGAACCCATTTTTAATGCCGACAGAATGTTAGCCCTAGTCCAGTCTCTGGGTAGTTCACCTGATGGCATGGGCATGTTAAAAAGCTTAGTTAGAGGTTCTGCTATGCATGGGGACACCTTCCTTGTGGAGTCTCCCAGGGATATTATCTGGGCCAGATGCTTCATTAGGATCTAACTCACATATCATCTTAAGCACGTCATTAGTGTTAGAGAGGATGTTAGTAATCTCAGTTGAGCTTCTGGATAACAGGAGCTTTTAAACGAAGTTTGTCCATGGCACTTGTAACATCTTTAGTGAACACCGACATATCAAATGAATTGAATGCCTTGGCTTCATCAAGGGCTGAAGTAAAGATATTACCATGGTGATATACAACAGGGATAATATGGCAGCCTCCTTTAACATTTTTAAGCCATGGCCAGAAAGGCTTCTGATCCTGGGTGAGATTCTGTGTGATTTGATTAGTGTGAGCATTATAGCTTATTCTTGTGAGACTCCTTACCATGTGGTGTAGTAACTTATAGCAACAGAGGAGGTTGAGGTTATCAGAGGCTTTGGCCTCGCCGTAAGTTCTCTTCTCTCTAACTAGTGGTAAACCTTCTCATGAGAGCCCATCTCTTCAACCTCTTCTTCCTCAGGGTAGAGGGGGGAATGCGTATCTCTGCTGCAGCCAGAAATAACTCCTAAACTTACACCATGCACTATCAATTCCTTTATCCAAAAAATGTAATCATAAGGGACTGAGTTCTTAGCACCTCACAAAAGTGATCAAAATTATTTCTTTTTTAAAATTAAGCAGCCAATGTTTTGGTCTTTGGAGTAGTTAGAGTGAGTCAATATTGACTTTGAAGAAAACACCAACAGGGCTTCTCCGTGATCCATCCACAACTGATATATCCCTTACTTGATTGGTCTCATTGGTAAAACTAGGTCAAATTTATTACCTTGTCTAGTAGCTTCTGGGACACTGTGGGGCAAAGATGAGCTTAATGCTATACCACATGATGAGCTAGGTGATAGTGAAGGTATGGTGGGCTCTAACAAGCCCCAGTCTACATTTGGGGGCATGAAAATCCCCACAGAGAATAACTGTGTGTAAATCCTGAATAAAAGTGAGGGAATTCTGTACAGTGTTGAAGTAGTGTCCTGATTAAAGCCTGGAGGGCAGGGGGTGGTAGAAGACACCTGACAGGAGTCTTACTACTACCAATAGTGCAGGTGATTCACTCAATCCAAAGCAGCCCATCACCAGCCTCAAGATCCATCCTTCTGAAGAGTGAGTAAAATGAATGATTGTTCATTGCTGACTACTATCAGGCCACCCAAAATAATATTTTAGTTTCTCAAGTCTGCATGCATCAATTTTTGGTACACACATTGAAAATTTTTATCACACAATGTCCTGAAGTGCCGCTATCAATCAATAACAATTGTAATATCTTGTATTTAAAGTGGCAAAAAAAATTTGAAACCACACACAGATCACACTCTAAGAAGAAGAAAAGAGGGATATAAGCCGCTACACTGCACCAATATTTTGAAAATTATACCTGAAAAACAAAAAAATTATATTGCCTGACCTCGATGGTCTTTATTTTGCATGATGCATTATCCACTGATATATTGAACTAGTGCTAGGGCTGTGTTTATCTGAAAATAAAGCCGTGAACCAAGTTTCTATTGAGTGTGATGTGTGTGTGTGTAGGGAGGGAGAGATAGGTGGGGAGAGAGAGAGAGGGAATGTAAATCGGTTTGTGTTTGGTGGAAGAATAGAAACACTTAAGTGATAAAACACTTCATCCCCAGTTGACTGCATAATTCTATAAATTAAAAATATCATCTATTGTGTGTGCCAGTGTAATTCTGGTGATATGTTACCGTGGTAACATTTCTTGTTGTAATTGTACTGTTGGGTTGAGTAGGGAGTGCTATAAAGGTTATAACCATAACATTAGGGCGTATCAGACCATCCCAGGAGCTGCTGGAGTATTACCGTACCAAGATATCCGAACATGATGGAGATTACGACCAACTGATACAGAAGTTGGATAAATATCGGACAGCTTACGAACATGTGGTATGTAAACTATGCGTTCCATGCTTTAGAGTGGAGTGCCAATCTGGGAGACGGAATTATGTGTTTAATTCCCTTTATAAACTATGTGGTGTGTGAGTATTGTGCTGTTCAACTAGCAGGATACTCTCATTGCCCAAGGTTATTTTATTTTTCAGGGACAAATGGACGAAACACAGCATCATGCTGGTGTTTGTTAGGTTGAAATTGATGATACCAGAAGTTTAAGTTGAGAGAGAGAGAGAGAAAGATCTCATCTAGTTTCTCCAAAGATTCAAGGTTAACTATACAAGTACAGGTATGGTTTTTTTTGTTTCTTTCCAGTTGACAAACTTGAAACAAGCATGACTGCCGATAGTCCCTCACAAGGGCAATAGCAAATTCTTAACCAAAAGTGGCATTATTGAATCAGGCCGTTACAGTAAGGAATGCAATGGACCATACTGATATAGAGAACAGGTTGCAAGATTTTCTTAATCAATTTAATCAGAAACCCTAATCGTTTACTGGTTTTATGCAGTACTGGGATTGGCTTATCTTATTTGGATTGGTAAAGGGTCATCTAACTTGTGGTTTACAAAGATGCACTCTTCTTTTGCACTAGCTTTTCAAGATTTTTTGAGTATTTTCTTATTCATTTTTGTCAAGTTGAAGTGATTTTTTTTAACCATCTTACTATAACCCACAATTTGTCTGTCTGTCTGTCTGTCTGTCTGTCTGTCTGTCTGTCTGTCTGTCTGTCTGTCTGTCTGTCTGTCTGTCTGTCTGTGGCTGTCTGTCTGTATGTCTGCAATTAACTCCTTCTAAACTGCTGGAAAGATCTTCACAAAACTTTTAGAGATTGTTTAGGGTATCTCACTGCAAGTCCTCTCGAAATTTTGTTCAGATTGTGTGACTATGGGTGTAGTTTTGTCAAAGGGTGTGGTTTGGTGATATTCAACACTAAAAATTACCGAGTTCAATGAAATTTGGCATATTTATTAATTGCATTATGTTTGTTAGATTAATGAGATTAGTGTCAATATTCCCTACATGTTACATTAAGCAAACAGAAGTTTTTTAGTGCAGGAGTCTAGAGGCTGACCGAAAAACCGCTCGTAGGCTTTTTTTTTTGTTGTTGCTAGTGATGAAAAATGATAAAATAAAAAATGCATTTTGTGGGTGTTGTTAGTAAAAAAAAAGAAAAATAAGAAAAGGTGCTGCTTTGCTAATTACCTGTGCAGCGCAAGGCAGTTACTGAAAAAGAAAATATGGCAAAGCACATGCATTCAAGTAAGGGAGCTTAGCATATCTCGCAAGCACTATTTCTGGTTGACTAATGAAGCAGCTATATTGAAAAGAAGAGAAAGGATGAAGAAAACGACAGTGCTCCACACCAAAACCTGTGGCAAATAATTACTATAATATAGACTTTTAGACCAGGAAAATAATTTTTAGAACACTTAAGATGTGGTTGAAGTTGTGGCAAGATTTATAACTTTTGGGTTTCTATACAGTAAAAATTACTTAGTTATTACCACAGGGTTTCCATACATTAAAAGCATGTAGTTGTTGTAACCAAATAGTTGTATCCATTTAGTTGTAACAACAAACTTTGGTGTTTCTAAACAGTAAACAATTAGTTTAAAATATATTCTTGAGCAACACTTGTGGATGTATGCTGCCCCCCTCCCCCTCCATTCCAAGTGTTCCTAGACCTGTGTGCCATTGGTAAAAATAAAGAAACATTGTTCAAATGTTTTGTACATGTCTAATATCATGCATGCAATTAGCTACAGTGATAAAAATATTAAATACAGAAATAAGAAAAATAAATAATTTAAAAGTTGTAAGTAATATCTCAGCATTGCAAATATTCCCTTATAAGCAGCATCCCACTTCAGACTGCGAAATTGCTTGGAAGCAGGGAATTAAAAAGAAACGTTTTGTTGTTGTTGTTTTTTATATTTTGTTTTTGATTAGTGAAGTGCATGTTTCCAATTTTCTAAAGTGAATAGGTGCTTGTGTTTTGGTGGCACAACCACAGTGGTTATTCTTTAAAAATGAATGTCTACTAAATACAAATGACCAAATGAACCATCAGCACCGAGGGAAGGAGTTTGTGGGCACTCTTGTTGTTGACTCAAGGATTATATGCACTGGCCAGAAGACTAGAAGTTTTGAGTGCCATGAAATTCTAGCAATTGATTGAGTTGTGTATTCCATTTTTTGTTGTTTGTTTTGTTTGTGTTTCTCTCATTACAATCAAACTACTTGCTGCCATTTTAGTTTTGATTTTTTTCCTTTAAATCTTAATTCTTGTATTTCGTATTATGGTTGTTCTTCCTCCTGTCTATATAGCACAAGAGTCACTGGGAGGTTAGGCAGAGAGAAGAAGAAATCAAAGAGCTTCAGAAGGCCCTCAGTGACATGCAAGTACATATGAAGTGTTCTCACACGAGTAAACATTCGTTAGCCATGTGTGATTTGTCTTGCATACACTACAACTGCAGGTGTTCTTATTTCAAGAAAGGGAGCATGTCTTGCGTCTCTATGCAGAAAACGATCGCTTGAAAATCAAAGAACTTGAAGATCGCAAACAAATGCAACACTTGCTTTCTCTTACTCGGACGAACTGCACCGATGAATCTACTTACTTTGTAACGAAGCCCCCTGCCGAGGTCAATTACCTAGCTGTTGTTGAGTGAATACAAACTGTTGGGTTTTACATTGTATTTTGCCACTAATTGTGGTGTAGGTTATTATTCAAAAGCACATGTCTGACCGACATCAGAAACAAGATGCTTCTCTCAGAGGTCGAGGACCAGGAGGTCATAAACATCTCAATATCCAAGGTTACAACTAGTTTTACATACCTCCCACCCCTTCTTTCCTTCTTTTTTCATTTATTCCTTTCTCTTTGGAAGGGAGTTTTTTTTTAAACCTTCTTTATTTTCGTAGCAATATGTCAAACTGATGTTCATTACTGGTATTTCTTCATTAAGAGGATGGTGTGGGTGAACACTCTGAAGACTGCAGTTGTGAGACGATGGTGCTCACTGTCGAAGCCCTGAAGGCCCAGCTGGAGGAACAGACCAAGCTCTGCAAGGAACAGGTACAGGGCACACCAACCAATAGTAATTCCTAACTGTCTTCTTGTTTTGCAACTCCTCTTTGAGATTTTGATCACATGGCCATTGTCTAGATTACTTGATTGCAAGCTAGAACAAAACCAAAACCAGAACACTATCATGGACTATAACTAGCCTAGCCT
This sequence comes from Lycopodina hypogea, assembly GCA_963969325.1. Classification (NCBI taxonomy): domain Eukaryota; kingdom Metazoa; phylum Porifera; class Demospongiae; order Poecilosclerida; family Cladorhizidae; genus Lycopodina; species Lycopodina hypogea. The sequence goes on from OZ017783.1 coordinate 10,858,614, forward strand.
ATATCTTTATGGATAGTATTTGGAGTAACTTTAAAAAAAATTTTTTTAGATTTGGGGGAGGGGGAAGGGATGGTTTGGAAAGGAAATAGCCAATATCCTAGCAACCAATCTCCGATGAGACAATTCAATTTCATGCAATAAAGCAGATGTTGTAGGATGCTAGGATATGTGATTTGTGTGGGGTGTGGCTTTCTAATGGAAACTTTTCTATCAATATATTTGCAATTGTTTTCTTGAGGTTGATGCTCTTCTTGAAGATCGAAGGATTCATATGGAAGAAGCTCAAACTCTATTAGATCGTGATGCAGCCAAGATTCAGACGCTGTCAGACCGGCTCCACACCACTCAGGGCATGCTCTATGACAGCACTAAGGATTACCTCGATCTCAAGTACGAGGTGAGATCTCAGGAGAGGGCGTGGATGGTAGAGAAAGATGCACTGCTGGGCGAGATGGACTTCTACAGAGATAAACTGAACGAGAGTGAAGGGGTTGATCCAATCCTGGGGAAAGCATGTGAACACCATGACCCCAGGTCAGTCTCTCTGTGGTAATTACTTGACTGACATTTGTGGTATGCGTCAATAACATAATGACACACACTCACATACGCACACACGACAGACAGGTAGGCAGAAAAGACAGACAGTTACACACACACACACAACAAAAGCCTGTGCAATAATTAACAAATTTTGCTCTCAAGCACACTGTTGCAGTATAGAATTTATATTTGATCCAAACAGCAAGTCAGGGCGAGCACCTACTAATAAGCAGCTTCAGCTCCAACTCTGTCAATCGCAGCAAATGGCTGACAACTACAGAGAACAGTGTGTAGACATGGAACATGAGCTCTGCCAGTTGAGAGAGCAAACCGACTCATCCAAAGACCTGTTTGGCAAACGCTCAAACAAGATGGCCGACCGACTCAAGTTGATGAACCAACGCTATGAAGCGCTGGAGAAGAGACGAAGGTTGGAAGTGGAGGGCTATAAAACAGACATCAAGCTACTCAGGAAGAGACTGAAGGAGGTGGAGAACCAGTTGTACAAGGTATAGACATGACCAGTGCTGTACAATACTATTAGTGCATAGGCTCTCAATGACTGCTGATGTACAGGAAGCTCTAGTGTATTCAGCATCTGTAGCTGTTACAGCCCTGAGGATATCAAAACTAACCTGCTCTCGCTTCTGTAACTGTCAATATATCAAGTGGCAAACAATCTGTGTGCCTTGAATTCCTGTGTAGACCTATCTCTGCAGTTTAAAGTACAAAATATTTTCTATGGAACTCCGTAAAATCTGAACCGTGTTCTATTTGATGATTTTTCTAAGCTTCTTATAACCTACAGATTTAAGAACCCACCATCCTTGACTGCTACACTTGTTCTCTATACACAGCATGCAACAACCATTTCAATTATGTTTTTTTGTTTTCTTTAAAAAAAATTTTTTTTCGGTTTCATTGTGTTTGATCATATACACTTTCTGTCTCAGGTGACCTTGAGTATGAGTGGGAGGGGCCAGGACATGCAGATACTGGATTGCGTCAAGAGCACCTCTCAGAATACTATGAAGCTGATGGGAAATTTGCAGAACCTCAAAGCTAAAATATATTCTCTGGAGAATGATGTTCGACATGTGCATGATCACTAGCTGAATATCTGTCTGTGTTCTGACTGACTTCTCCATAATTGCATGCTTGCTTTCATGATTCTTTTGTTAATCCTTGAGCTGGATATCCTATGCACAATTGAATTTAAAGATCCTAACTAATTCCACAGAACTCTAGTGAAAACTAAACCCACCCACCCCGAACCATAAGATGCTTTACTGTCGAGGGTATATGTCAAGGTTCACTCCTCTGCTTGAGACGGCTGACTAATCTGCTCTTCTGATACCCCAAGCCTATTCTCTGAAGTATTTATCAAACTTTATATCTGATCAACTGACAATTTGACTGACAATAATACCAATGCTCCCACCACAAGATAATCATTATAAACAAGTAGTTAATTACTTCCTGTAAAAAAAAATTAAAAAAAAAAATTGTTCCAGTTCTGGCAGTTAAAAGAATCTGTCATAGCTGCTGTCCAGGGCTGGTGACAGTCTGAGGGACTGGGCTCACTCGAGGGTCCTCTCTCACAGTGTAGTAGCTATATGTCTGAAAGACATGAACAAACAAAAACAAAATATATGTGTGTGTGTGTGTGTGTGTGTGTGTGTGTGTGTGTGTGTGTGTGTGTGTGTGTGTGTGTGTGTGTGTGATGTTTTTATTGATTTCTCATCTCCCTTGGTAGTTTTTTTTTTGATTTTTTTTTTTTTTTTTTTTTTTTTTAATGATAGAAGGTATTACCTTCTACAGCTGCTGTGTGTATTAGAGATGTAAATAGAAGGGTCTTTCTTTTTGATCCTCAATAGTGAACAATAGTTTAAACATCAACTATTTCATTATCTACTCATCAGCCTCTGCCAGAGGTCACCTTTGCTCCAGGTTTGAGCTACATAACATTTACCAATTCCACCTGTCATCTCAATCTATGCAGCCTTACCGCCATCCTATCACCATAACTACTCGCTAAACTACAGCAAGAAGTGTTAACTCTTTGGCAATACTTCATTTCATGAAATAGAATATAAAAAGAAAAACTCGTTCTAGGATAATGAACATTTACTCTCCTTAATTGATGCATGAAGACCTTGTCTATGGGGTCCTCAAGCTAATGCTCAACCTCACTTTCCCTTCTGTTGTCACACCTAATCCCTACACAATTCATATATCCACACTACTTAAATATGACTGGTCTTTTTTCAAACAGGAATGCACAGCTGTTTAAAAGAAATTTGGTGTGCAACTGGCTGTTCATGTGTTCTACATTTAAAACCAGCATAAGATGTTAAAATGACAATTTCTTTGGAATATAATTTGATTCACATAAAATGGCAACAGAACAAGAGCAGTCCTCGCTAGGACCTGTGGCAAATAATTACCATAATATTTATTAAAATATAGCGTTTTAGACCAAGCAAAAGAATTGTTTAGAACTTTTAAGATGAGGTTAAAGTTGTGGTAAGATTTACAAATTTGGGTTTCTATACAGTGAAATACTTAGTTGTAACCACAGGGTTTCCACACAGTATAAGTACCAGTTGTAAGCACTTAGCTAGTATAACAAGTTTCCAAACAGCAG
>OZ017783.1:10862003-11058375 GCA_963969325.1 Lycopodina hypogea
CAGCTGTGTCTGACTACTACCAGTACTTCAACTGCAATGGATGACCAAGACTCTTGACCTTCTTGAGTATGCTCTAGCCAATCTCCCATTGGACTGACTTGCTAAAAAATAAAAAAAATTGATCAAATATTGGTCCAGAAATGACACTGAAAGGTATTTGATTAGAAGGGGAACAAAACTGCTCTAACGACCAAAACCCTATAATATACTGGCTATAACCAAGTGTAAAAAAAAAAAATTATTATCATTTCACACTTTTGTAGAAGCAAGGTATTTCTAACTGGCCAGCTGCTAAGTTTTGCAATTAGGTAGAATTTTTTTTACCACATGTGACAAATTAGAAAGTTTTTAATCCGCATTTTCTGTACCTGAATCAGAGCGTGGCTCTAGAATTATAAGAATGTATTCCACTTTATTCCCTCAGATTTGCAGCTCTTCTGCAGTTGCTATCTCCCTAGGTGCCAATGTGCTGCTACCACACTTGGACTTACCTTCAGAATACTGCCTCCTGACTCGAGGAATTTTTGAAGTTTGTTGAAGTAGCGTATCACTCTGATTGAGTTGCTGCAGTTGTCCCTCTTGTGATGTCATTGAAGGGTTACACCCCCACAGGAAGTATATTTTGTATGCTAAATTTTCTTCATGAATATTATTGGACCCAAAAGTTCCAGTACTTTTTTTTGTTACCAAGTTATGCATCAAGGACAAAATATAAAAAATTAAAAAAAAGAAGAAAAAAAAATTAAATAATCCATTTCAAACCCTGGTGATACAGTAGTCTCTCTCTCTCTCTCTCTCTCGACCCTTCTATTGGAAGATCACCTCTCTTCAGAGACCACATTTTTATGCCAGATATTGTATTTGCTGTATAAACCTGCCTCTATTGTAAGACCACCTCTCTTGTAAGACTGTTTTTGTGGGATTTAAGGTGGTCTCTCAAGAGAGGGACTGCAGTATGTATCGTACAAATTTACAAAGTAGCCACCCCCCCCCCCCCCCTTCTTGACCTTGACGGCTATGGCTATCTCCTTGCAGTGTGATAGGTCTGAACTTGGGCACCTGCATTGCCTTCTTTGTCATCATCGGAGACCTGGCCCCTCCCATCATTGCACAAGCCACCGCTATGAATCCGGTACATTTATGAACTTTGACCACAATAAAGTAGACGTGTTTACCACATATCACATGATGTCTATCTGTCACATGGTGGTAATGTCCCACAGTCACCTTTCCTGAGGGCAGTGATCCTCTTCATGGCTGCACTCTTTGTTGCCTTTCCTCTTGGTCTCCTTCGCTCCGTGGACAGTCTGAGTGGCATCAGTTTTGGTTCCCTACTCTTCTATTTAATGCTCACCTTGCAGCTGTTTCTATTTACGGTCCAGAATGTGTCGTGGGGCTGGTGGAATACCGTTACTCTCTGGGACAATTCCGGAGCCCTCAAGTGCATTCCGATATTTGCCCTGGCCTATTCTTGCCAAACGTATGATGTATATATGTGTATACATTTTATCTAGTGTGGGTGTGGTTAGGGATGTATCAGTGTCTCTATAAGTGAATGACTAGTTCTGGGGTGTGGTTAGGGGCGTGTCAGTGTCCCTATGAATATATGACCTGTTGTTTCAAGTCTTGAGTTAGGTGTAATATACTATATTGTCATGTATTTCTTTAGTAGGTTGTTATTGTTTTATTGTTGCTATTGTTTTGTTGTTGCTATTGTTTTGTTGTTGTTTGTATTTTAGACAACTGTTCATCATCTATGGTGCCCTGCATGACTCCAGTTTCAGAAGGATTGCTGTTGTGATTGATGGAGCCACCATCTCTGTGGCTTCTCTTTATTTCATGGTACATGGTGTGTGTGGGTGTGTGTGTACGTGAGTATGTGTATGTGAGTGTGTGTGTACGTGAGTGTGGGTATGTGGTGTGTGTGAGTGGGTAGGTGGATGCGTGTGGGTGTGTGTTGATGACTGGTATGCAACCTTTCATGAGGTGATTTTTTTCCTATTTGTTGTTGTTTACTTGCTGTTTGTTATCCTTTTTCCAGGTAGCAAGTTTTGGATATATCTCTTTTTTCAACATAGGAGTCAAAGGAGATGTCCTTTCCAACTTTGACCTTGGTCTTTTCCCTCAGCTATCAAGACTTGGTGAGTTCAGTGAAGGTCGTGTTGGTGTTGTGTGGTTAGTGTCATGGCAAGGACTCCAATATTTGCACTGACTCTCACTCAACTCCCTTTGTGTCTGGCTTTCTGCATAATGAATGAGTTAGACCACTTTCCTCATAGGAGAGTGCATAGGTCAACAGACAGAGAGAGAGAGAGAGTTCACTTTGCCACTAAACAGTACAACTCCTCTATGCAGAGTTGGAGGAAGAAAGTATACCATGGTTGTCTTAGGTGTCCTGGTATTTCAGAGGTTGAGCAAAACACGCTTTACCTCTAAAGTGAGAGCATGTGTCCTGCACATGTCCTGGCCCTAGCCAATGCTACTTGTAATGTGATCTATTTTCAAGTGATCACTGTGGAATATTCCAGACTTTGGTGTGTGGTGTGTGTGTGTGGGATGGGCTGGGGGGGGGGGGGGGGATGGATGGAGCAGAGTGGAGTATGACCATGACAGTGACCTCTCCTGTGCTGCAGGCTTCTCTCTCTCTGTGGTGGTGAGCTTCCCTCTCATGATCTTCCCTTGCCGAGTGTGCATCAACTCCCTTTTCTTCTCCTCCAGCAAGTCACATGGTGTGCACATGCGAGAGCCGATCCCCCAGAATAGGTTTGTCGGCATCACCATGTTCATCATAATCCTCACTTTGGCTGTGGCCATTCTCATTCCTAATGGTGAGGATTGTTCGTTTGTCTATGTTTTGTTCTGTTGTGCAGTTCCATTCTGACTCTGATATAGTAAGTGCATGTTTTAATTTCATTTCCACCATCACATTAAAAATGCTCCCTGCATGCCTGCCTGCGTAACTGTCAGAAGAAAAAAAATTAAACCTCGGATCATAGGACCACCATTCTAATTGCATTCATCTCCCAGCATCATCTTGTCCTTGCAGAAGGTCTAAGAATTCCTATAGGGTCATCCAAAATTGTATTATTTCTTTTTTAATTTTCTTGTGTGTGAAAATAAGTGAAGGTTTGATAATGTACCATGTTTTAAATGGATTATAGAAAAGCTATAAAAATACTAATTGAAGAAAATTGAATCCACCTCCATGTGCAGATGAGGTTACAACACTTTATAGCAATTAAAACTTGCATTTACAGCAAAAGAAGTGGTAAAGGTCTACTAACACTGCCTAAGCCCAACCCCCCTGCCTAAGCCACACCCCCTTCTACAAGGTGCACATTACTCCTTCAGTTATTATTAATCAACTAAATCAAACCAAGGAGAGCGATGAGGAACTATGAAAACACGGTGAAATAATCAAGGAGGCGTGATATAAAAGGGTACTTTTTGGGTACCAGGTACATTGTCAGCTATAGATAGATATTAGCTAATCTAAACTTGAGCTAGCATTTAGTTTTTCAAGTAGAACTTGGTAAAGGATATACTGCTCTAACTCGGTTAGTGCCAGTGAGCTGGCTGTAATATCAGTTCTGATACTAGGCCCATTATAGTTTGTGTCGTCCCCTCCCTGTTCACCCTCAGCTCACTATGAGGTGTGTTTCTCTGCCATATAGGGACAGTTGTTAGTTATTGTGTGCCTCCATTGTTGCAGTGGAGACTGTGTTGAGTCTGACCGGGGCCACAATGGGGACACTCATCTCCTACATCCTGCCCTCGGTCATCTTCCTGAAGGTCGCTGGTGGAAATGCCGACTACTCCAACAAGGCCAAGGTACCAACCCAGTGTGGTGTCGACCCAGTTAACTCAGTGTGATTTTGATCAGCTGGATTTTGATTAGCTATGATGTTTACTCAATGTGATGTTGATTTATATGTTGTTGTTTTAAAAAAAAAGTGCAACCATCACTGACATGCCATATCATCATCAGACTGATGTACCACCCTCCTACTTGTATTCCTCTGTCTGTCTGCCTATCTCTGTGTATGTATCTGTCTGTTTGTTTGTCTGTCTGTCTGCCAATCTCTGTGTATGTGTGTGTGTCTGTCTGTGTGTGTTGATCTGTATGTGTTTGTCTGTCTGTCTGTCTGTCTGTCTGTCTGTCTGTCTGTCTGTCTGTCTGTCTGTCTGTCTGTCTGTCTGTCTGTCTGTCTGTCTGTCTGTCTGTCTGTCTGTCTGTCTGTCTGTCTGTCTGTCTGTGTCGTGTGTGTGTGTGTGTGTGTGTGTGTGTGTGTGTGTGTGTGTGTGTGTGTGTGTGTGTGTGTGTGTGTGTGTGTGTGTGTGTACAGCTGTGTGTGGTGGTAGGTCTGAGTGTGATGATGCTAAGCACCACGTCCATCATTCAGTCAGAGTTGAACAGCGAGGGACTAGGACGCAAAATTGAACAGCTTCGGCCTGTACCAGCAGATCTGGATGAAAATGGCTTGATCAAGGTCAGGCCAGCAATCAACATGCCCAATCCTGCAGATGATATACTTTTGGAGCCTCCAGCAGACCATCAGCACGAAGAGGAGAATGTGGGTCCAGATAACCAGGGTGCTGATGGTGGAGAAGGCAAACCAGGTCTAGGAGATCCTCCCAATCCACAGGGGGTACCGGATAATATCCATGAGGGGGAGGAAAACAACCATGATGGAAGACAACCTGATGTTCAAGAGATAAGAATAGCAGAAGGGAAAGATTCAGAAAGAGTGGAGGAGGATGAAGCAAAGTATGCTGTCCATGACCAGCTGCAAGAAGATGTGCTGAAGGTCAATGCTCGCTTGGAGAAGCTCGAAGAAGAAAACAAACACATGAAAGAAAGGCAGAAAGTAATGGAGGATATTCAAAAAGAGGACATGCTCAGAGATGGATTGGCAATAGATGACAGAGGAGGTGGAGGGGGAGGGGGGGAAGTAGAAGTGCCTGGCAAAGCAGTGCTAGAGGGAGAAAATGCGATGGATGCTGCTCTGGAGAAAGAGAGAGGAGTTGGCTTGGTGGGAAATGGAGATGTCGGAAGAGGAGAACTGGTTCATGAAATTGAGCGCCGGAAGGCTGCTGATGCAGATGTGCAGGTTGTGGCAGTGCCGGGAGAGATGGAGGGAAATGGTGGCCCAAGGAATGACGAGGAATACTTGAAGCAAATTCAGGTTGAGAACTCTAAATATATTAGACGGAAACAGTCTCTCCATGCTGGTGGCTGATAGAAGACTCTCGTGGACCAGCTAGTGATAATAGAAGCCGTTTTGGTGAAGGAGAACAGTGGAAGGTCGACCAAAACTGTGACCCTAATCAGCTCTGATAGAAAACCTCCCCCCATGTATACATTGATAGTCATAATATAAAGTATTCATAATGTGTTGCTGTATCAACATTACATATTCATTATCTGCACAATTCATTGAATCGATACTCTAAAGATGAATATTTAGTTCCTGCCCATTAATACTGACATGAAGAACCAAACTAGTGTGTGTGTGGGTGGGTTCGCTTGCGTGTGTGAGGGGTTGGCCTTGATGGATTATGCTAGCATAATTGTTAGAAAGATAGGTTCTTCTGAGAATCAAGAAAAATGGTTGAAAATTGGTAAACTTTCATGAAAATGTGTCGACTTCAGGAAAAACAGCCAAACATTCATAAAAAATAGGTAAACCTTCAGAAAGAATATTAGATTCTTTGGATTCTATATTAGAGTCACTGTGATCACAGTAACAACTTGTAGGTACCTCTCAATTCTCACTTACTGAAATGTTACACACAGTTTAATCAAGCTTCTTAATAAAAAAAAAAAGGAGAGAGAGAGAGATAGTTAGGTATGGGTGGATAGTGTTGGGAATTTGTGTTGAATCAATTGTCTTGCTCATCCATCCTATTGCAATTGGTGCTAGACTGTGGTCAAATACAGCTAAACATGTACTGCCAATTATGAGCTAAGCCTCTGAAGTTGAATTGTCTTAAGAGGGCTACTTGCAACTTGCTGTTGTATTCCAGTGCAACTGCAGATAATGTTAATTGTTAAAATGTTTCAAAATTATAATTACTTGTGATATGATTTGACCAAAGCAGTTTCATCAGGTAAATCCTACAAACCAAGAAAATCAGGTTAGTAAGAAATCACTAATCCTGAATGCATATACTTGATGTTAGGATTGCAATCCACACTAAGAAAAATCAGAATCCCATGTGTCTTCACTGCCCTTTGCTCAAAATGTCCAACCATGATTTGGCACTACTGTATTAGAGTGCTTCTTGGTCCCAAAACAGAAAAGCTCCTGAACACCCACACCCAATTAATCTCATGGGTAAGCATACTATTCACCAACCCCCTCGTGCTAGGGCTAGCTAGGGCTATATTTAAAGAAACACTCTTCAAATACAGCCTTAGCATATCCTAGGGGTCCAGACTTGAGTATAGGGTGAATGTGTTCATTTTTGAGTTAATTTTTTTCTTCTTTCTTTACAGGAGGACTTAATTTACTGGATTCTTGTTTTACCAGTTTTCATTTGGGACCACTCCAATACATTTGTACCCCTTGATTTATGATTCTGCATTACAATAACTAGCATGAAATTGTGGCCTTCAGCAAAATTGTCTTAAGGAAGAATATGTTTTATGGGAGAATTTATTTTTTGGAGTACATTTCTTTCAGGATGACACGTCTTATGAGAGTATATGTCTTGAGGGAGGTCATGCTTTGTAGGAGGAAAAGTTTTATGGGAAATTATGTATTGGTGGGAATGCATGTCTTCAGGATGACATATATTTCAATATGTTTTGGTTCACTGGAAGACATGTTCTTGAGGGTATGTGTTATAGTGGAACACGTGGTAGTGGTAATTATGTCTTACATGAGAATGTGTTAGGGGAGGCATGTGTAGTAGGTGGGCATTTTTTACAGGTCCTTGCAGAAGCTGCAACCATTTAAGCAAGTGTGAGTTTAGGCAACTGGTGTGTTTTTTTTTTCTCCAGTAATTTTTTTTTATTTTAATTTTTTTATTATCTGAGATATGTTTCCCGAGGATTTATTGTTTGAAGGGTATTTAGGTTTATTTCTTTGGTTGGTTGACCTACCTTTGATAAATCCATCGTCTTCATTTGTGTTTGACAAACATATCCCCTGAACTATGGTTGGAATAAGCCAGACAGTGGTGATGGGGGATCCTGCAGTTACCACAAACCACTAAGATTGGTTTGAAATCTTTGCAGGAATAATTTTTATATTAATACTGTCTGTGGCTCTTTTAGCAATATTCTCTTTTGCCACACTATGCTTTCTTCTTATACTGTTCTTGCATAGAAATCTTTGAGAGCCATTACTTTGGTTGTACAGGAACTTAATTTTGTTGTACATGATAGTGGTGAGTGTAGGTTTGGGGGTGAAGTGGGTGCTTGGAATTCTGTACCTTCAGCTGCTTTCCTAAAGCAGCAGTCCCTTGCAGCAATAGGACTCCATGGCCTACTATTTTTGAGTTCAACAAATTTTATTCACCTTTGAAAGTCGTGATGGTTTTTTTCTTGTTAACTTGTCAACAATATAAAAATGCATTAATGCTCTTTGATGTGGTATAGTTTGAACACCTATGCATTTACTTTGATGAAAATTAAATGGTGGGCATGGAAGAGCCTTTTTTGTTGTTGTTGTTTAGCTTCTCTTAGTTGCTCCACCTGAACAATGGGGTGTGGACTAATGGGACATAGCCCAGGTTACTTTCATTTACCTGAATATCATATCTACCAATTTTTAACCAAATCCATAACCATTTGGCAGGTTATCATACACATATGGACATAAATAAACAAACAAACAAACAAAAAAATAAATAAATTAATTAATTAATTTAAAAAATACATATATAAACTATCTCTATTAGTATAAGATGTCTAATAAAAAAATATCACTAAAAAATTAAAAGGCATGCAAATTACATATTTTGACATTAATTTCCCCATATTTTTATTTTTTTAATTTTTTAATTTTTTTAATTTATATATATATATATATATATATATATATATATATATATATATATATATATATATATTATATATATATATATAAATAATATATATATATATACATATATATACATATATATACATATATATATAAAATTGTGTCCAATTAATTTTTAAACTTAACTTTCATCAATGAAAAAATTTCGCTCATGGTAGCAGAATACTGAATCTAATGATCACTAATTTATAAACACATTATTATTCTGCATTTTCTTTCTCTCTGTTTTTTCTCTTTCACTGATCTTGCTCCATGAATCATTTAGCCTCACCACTACAAAAAACTGGTCATCCTTTTAATAGAAAGGCCTAAAAATTCATTACCTTAACAAAACCCGCTGCTTCTTGATTTAAAAAGGTGAGAAAATACTCATAATTTTCTGTCCAACCCATTGAAAACTTTTTGTCTTCCATGAGGAAGCTCTACAAAGAAAAACTGGATCCTCGTGCAGTGTCCAGTGAAGGATAGGTTGTTTTTTTTTGGAGGACAAGGTTAACCATGCTTATAAAGGACACAGCACACACTCAAATGATTGCACATTAGCTGGAAGCCTGCTAACTTTTTTTTCTTTTCAAGCTATTCATTATGAAAAGCAGAAGTTATATTTCATTGATACCTTATTCATTTTCTTCCATATTTTTATTTATTGGTTTTTACACTGTCACAGGTGTAGCCCTTTTGAAGAGTTGAATTAAAAAAAATTTTTTTAAAATAAATTTTCACTCCATTATTCAGCTCATTACTACTGAAACTCTTGTAGCACGACATTGTAGGCCATGTCATTGTAGGCCATATTCGTTCTCTTGGATTTGGGGGAGATAGTGCTCAAAATTGGCATCATGCTCAGGTTGATCCTTTCTGCTGATAGTAATATTGTCTAAATAAGGGAAACTCCAGTTAGGCCTCTTTTTTTATTTCTTTTTTTAAATTTTTTTTAACAAAAGCAGTCATTTCTTGCTTGGAAGACACCAATAGTTTCACAAGAAGTTACTTGAATAAATTGGTGTAATCTGCCATAGTCTCAAAAGTGGTAGAACCACAAGGTCGCTACTACTGAATACTCTGTATTGGATAAAAGTATCTGGTTATGTGAACCATTGGTGGTTGTGAACAATCTATAACCATATTTCCTGTGGTTTTTGCCCTAACAACAATTTGATATGATGTGTTTTATGAGTCCCTCAACAAGCAATCTTTTCTTACTTCTGCAGAAATAAAAACAGAATCACCATGGCTATATTAGCAGGACCTGGTGGAATGAGTGAAAATCGTTGGACAGATTAGGAACATTTGGGGTGGATTTATATTTGAAGTGCTCAGACCACAAATGAATAAAGAGGGTTTAAAACCACCATGTTTGAATATACCCTTTCATCTTGAGACAAAAAATTAAGACCTAATATGAAGTCAGCACATAGTTTTGGAAGAACAGACAAAAATGATTGATGGTGTTTTCTACCTTCCAACATGAGGTCTATATGACAAAAACAATTCACTTTTATACCCAATGATAAAGTAGACATTGATATAGTACAAGTCATGGGGTAGACATGGAGAAAGGTCAAATCGACCAACTTAGAATGAAAGAAGCTTTCCAAGCTTCTACAATCAAAAAGTGCTTTGGTCTCAAAACCATTTCAGCATACTAGTTTTATTGATATGAAGAGGGGTTGTTGCACAGCTTCAGCAGTAATGATCACAACAGTTGGATTCCATATAACAGCTGATGTTACTTTAGGAGTCAGCATAGGAGCTTTCTCAGAACAAACCTTCTGGAAATGACTTTTTTTCTGACAGTTGGAGCATGTAGCATCACATGCAGGGCCCTTGGAAGGGGATCTCTTTTATTTCCACAGAAGCACTTCTACTCTTGAAAGCCTGTTGGAGCAGCAAGGGTTGCTGGGTCAGTACAGAAACTGGGAAGCTCACCAGCTGGAGGAAAAGTAGCATTGATGGATGATAATGGAGCTGTATAAGACTCAGAACTTTCAACTTACAGCAGCCTCTGACGAATGAATCCAGAGTTTATGTCAACTATAAATGCATCCGTAATGCTCATGTCATGCTGAAGGATAGAGATACCTGCTTGATAAGTAAATTTTTTGCTTAAAGTTTAGAGAGATTAAGATACTTATCAAAGGTCTGTGGCCTGTTGAAGCCTGGCTGAAAGCACATGCCAGGCATAAACTGCATTAGTCAGTTCTACAATTAATTTTTGTAGAGTCTCTATTGCAGTTAGGTAATCCTCACATTCATTGATATATTAAAAAAATACTGGGGGTTAGAGAGTCAGTGAGGACTTCTAGTTGGTTAAGACTATTAGGATGAAAACAGATAGGAAGTTCTAAACCAGTTTTAAACTATTCTTTTCCAAATGGGGCCACTCGGTACCACGCTTTAGTTGCCAAGCCACACCTATGTTTGAGTTGGTATCCAACCATTCTGGACACAGGATTTAATCGATGACTAGCTGATTAAATTGCAGGTCAAAGGCAAGAAATCTTTAGGAAAAACTTTAATCAGCTGAGCATGAGAACAGGTCAAGAAGAACAGAGAGTGACTATATGAGGAAAGGGTGAGCATTAACAGGATAAAGACTGAAGAGAATAAGCTGGGTGTGAATAATACAAAACTCCACATTCAAAAAGTTCGACAATAAATCACTACATCCATCAAGCATGCAAGCATCTCAATAGAAATGAAACAATATCGGAAAAAAATATTCTTGCTATAATTTTTGCATTATCTGTGTGCATCTTTGATAGTTTAAGTTTGCTTTGTTTGCTTTGTTTGCTGGTAGTATGGCACTTATGATTCAATAAATTTTGGCTTTGTTGGTTGCCCTCCCCCACCGCCCACCTGCATTAATTTCAACTATTAAAAATTTAGGGAAACTATTATTTGAGTTCGAGTGGTTGAACAATTTCTTAGCTGATTTTACATCGAAGTATATTCAAGAATTAATATTTCTATGACACCACATATTCCTTGTGATGCTTAATGGCAGTAACTAACAGCTCATAGACTACATGAAAATACATAGTTTCTGTATCCAGTATTGTTAAAGATATTGTTTAATATGCACAGGAAATTAAAGAATATAATAGCATAAATTTTTATAATGTGGTAATGCAAATACATAGGGAAGGAGAAAAGAATGGAAATGCAGGATCGAATACAGGAAGATAGATGAGATGGAGAGACAATGGGTAAAAATAAAGATGAAATAAAGAGGAGGGATGACAGATAGAAGGAAGAAAATTAGTGTGAAAGGAAGGATGTAAGTTAGTTGGTTCAAACATCCAGTACTAAAGTCTCTCTTCAGTATTAGGGTGAAGTCCAGACAATTCCACCATCCCTGTGTCAAGAAAAGACATCTCACTTCTACTTCCTACACCATGTAGCATCTCAGAGCTATTCATTTCAGGATTGGAATTTATAGCAACTCCTTCATCAGTGTCCATCAACTGCTTTAGTGTCTCCATTCCATCCTTCAAAAAGTCACTATGTAACTGGTCATTTGACAAACATCCATGGTTAGATAAGCTTTTAGTCAAATTATCATATGAATCAAGTAACTGAGAGAGTTCTAAGTCATCTATAGTATCCATATCCAACCACTTTAAATCATTCATTCCATCAATCATGGTTTTCTGTCCACCATTGGGCAAGTTGACACTGGTATCGGAACTAAACATTTGCTGAGTGGATGAAGAAATTCTTAAAGGATGGGCTTCACTGTCAATAGAATTGGTGGTTTTCATAATGGAGGAGGGGTAAGTGGATGAAAGTTCATGCTTTACTCCCTGTGTAATGATTGCAGGACTGGAGCCACTGTCTGGTAAGTTGGGATGAGACTGTTCCTGGCCAGAATTAAATTGTGACTTAGCACTTCCTATGGGAACAGGGAGAATGGATGGCTGCTGGGTGAATTCTGTGTGTATATATGCAAGAAAAAGGGACAGAAACAGCAAGTATATGAGTAAACCACAAATAACATATTCTTGCTATACAAACCTTTCAAACTTCATAGGATGTATATAGCCCATGGAAAAGGCTAGCATTAGAGTAGTATTGATTTATTTCTGTCACATATGCATTCATATATGCACAAACACGCAGCCTACACATGCATGCACGCATACACACCGCATGCACATGCATCACACACACACACACACACACACACACACACACACACACACACACACACACACACACACACACACACAATGCACCTTTTACTCCAAGCAGCACATCAAAAAGCTCTATTGTGTTGCTGTCAGTCTCCATCTATGCAATAAAACAGTAACAGAAAAGTTATAAATCACATAGTAGAACAGTAAACAGTAGTTATATAGTATTTGGTATGAAAACTTATCCATAAACTCAATCAAACTATATATTTATGCCTTCTAATCTGCACCATGAATAAACAAGATGACTGGAAAATACATTTTTATATTAATCAGCATTATCGATCTATTTTTCTCTTTCTCTATATATATTATGTAATATATGTATGTGTGTACATATGTCTCTATGCATACAGCCAAACCCTTAAAAGAAACAAAACTTGCAGGTTTGCACCTGACACACAAAGGAGAGTTTTATCCTCAAAATTTTGAGGAACCACCTATCCTGGTAAAGGGGGAGGGGGAATTCAAATTCTGCATATGAGAAAGGCTCACAAATAATGGCATAGATGTTCAAAGCAAGAACTCCTGAGTTAAAATTTATGTCAGGGCTTTTTTTCATTTCATCCCTTCCTTATTTTTTAATCTTTCTTCTTTTCACCCCCCCCCCCTTTTTTTCCCCCTTCCTTCTTTTCTTCCTTCCCCCTTTTTTATTCTTTTTTCTTTACCTCTTTGAACATTCCTTCTTTTTTCCCCAAACCACCCCCCCCCCCAATTTAGGGTTCTACCAGGAGGGTGGGATGTGATTTCAAGTGAGTAGAAGAAATGAAAATGGAGATTTTGTAAAGGATACACACCCACACCAATGCCCACGCCAATGCCCACGCCAATGCCCACGCCAATGCCCACGCCAATGCCCACGCCAATGCCCACGCCAATGCCCACGCCAATGCCCACGCCAATGCCCACGCCAATGCCCACGCCAATGCCCACGCCAATGCCCACGCCAATGCCCACGCCAATGCCCACGCCAATGCCCACGCCAATGCCCACGCCAATGCCCACGCCAATGCCCACGCCAATGCCCACGCCAATGCCCACGCCAATGCCCACGCCAATGCCCACGCCAATGCCCACGCCAATGCCCACGCCAATGCCCACGCCAATGCCCACGCCAATGCCCACGCCAATGCCCACGCCAATGCCCACGCCAATGCCCACGCCAATGCCCACGCCAATGCCCACGCCAATGCCCACGCCAATGCCCACGCCAATGCCCACGCCAATGCCCACGCCAATGCCCACGCCAATGCCCACGCCAATGCCCACGCCAATGCCCACGCCAATGCCCACGCCAATGCCCACGCCAATGCCCACGCCAATGCCCACGCCAATGCCCACGCCAATGCCCACGCCAATGCCCACGCCAATGCCCACACCAATGCACACTGGATGTATGCAGCTAATCTATGTGACTCAAAGGTTGATCTAGCCATAAGTCCATCTTTCACTCACAATACTGACCTGTAGAACTGTCTGCAGTAGCAGCCAACATCCCCAAAATTGAATACTTCTACTGCTATTTCAATTACAAGAAAGCTGAATGGTGGTCCTTTATTGAAACACTTGATGAGTCTATAGATTCCTTACTAGAATGTGAACATGATCATTTTGCTGCTATTACTCATAAAACCAGCAAGATAGATGATACAGCATGGATGCCATAGCCCACACATCCCCAGCCAGAATAATGACAGCAAAGTCAGGTTTGACCAATATGAGTAACTATTCCAAACCTTTTTCATTCATTTTTCTTCACCTCTTTAAATTCTCTTCTTACTTTTCCTCCTTTTTTTTTTATTACCTTTCTTCTCTTCCCCATCCCCCCATTTTTTCTTTATTTTTTCCTTTCATTCCCCCAGCCATCAAGACCAGCAAATATCTTGTGGTATTCATCAGCCAACAGCGGAAGAACACTTGGCAACACTTCCTCAGCACACTGATAGGACCCAAAACTGCAAAATGTATTGTGGCTATGGCATTAAATCAGCAACGATCAAATAAAAGCAACTACTCACCCTCCCATGTTGGTTAATAACATAGCTCACCAATTAATATAGAATAAACATGAAACTCTAACTACCGAGAATGACCACTGCATAAAGAACCACCGGCCAATAATGAAAACTGTTGTAAAATAAACACAGTCTTTCAGCAGAGACCATCAAAATGCTGGTATTGTGAACCTGGTCAACACAAACGCTATTGGTCTGCATGAAATCAGCACCAAACTCATCAAGCACTTTGGTGTTAAGACTAGTAAATGCCTGTTGGCTTTTTTCAACAGGTACAAGCAAACCAAGCACTTCCGAGGGGTTTGGCCACAAGCCAAGTTATCAACATCTCCAAGCTGGGAAAATCACCAGAACTTATAATTGATTATCAGAATAAACATCCTTGCAAAGCTGTGTAATTTGCTGTAAGGGACTACACCATCAACCCTTCAAATCACAACCTTTTCATTCTATTAAAGTGCCACAGAGTATTTATGCGCTGTGTGGGAGAGATCATGCTATGCCTACAGGCTTGACTCAATTCTAAAAAAATCATGTTGATATACTATGGGGTACCTAGAACCAACAAATCTTACTATAATTTGACTGTATGTGTGGACTCTAATTCCTCCCAAATGCTGGAGGAATCTTCACAAAACTTTCAGACATAGATTATGGCATCTCACAGCATATCCTCATGAAAGTTTCATTCAGATTGGGTTGCTATAGATGTAGTTTTGTCAATTGGTGTGGTTTGATAATAATATACACATCCTATAACAGAAATTTGGAATGTTTATTAATTGTATCATGTTTTTGTATGATATATGACATTATTGTCAATAATCCCTACATGTTACATAAAGCAAACTAAACATGTTTGTCACTGCAAGTGGTCAACTTAATAACCCTCTATATGATGGGTTTTCTGTTTATGTTGATAAATTGTAATGCTTCACTGGAATTACTCCCCTCTCCCACCTGATCATGTGTTGCAAGCAGAGTAGAATGCCACTATCAAACAACCAACCCACTAGATGTCTAGTATGGGGAAGCATATGTGAACTCATGCTGCCTGTTCTTTCGCCTCCATTTCCTTGCCAATGTTAGAGAGTAACACCAGTTAGAGAAGAGAAAGAGAAATGAGGTATAGATTTGAAAACAGGTAGTTTATTGTAATCATTGGATAAGTTGATCACCTTGTTTGGAAAGAGAGTAGTCACCTTTATTTTAGTGCAGCAGAGCAAATTTCCCTCTATTACAAAAAAAAAGAATGGTGTTGTTAGATGCTCTCTCTGTTATTGATGCTACCAAACAACGTTTCAAAGTAATATGGTCTGAAAATAATTTCAACAAATTTTATAATAGAACTGTAACCACTACTGAGGAGCACAATATTGAACTTCCAGAATTGCCTCATTACCTAGGACTTCAGATAGAAAATAAGAGTTATCTGCAAAAGCATACTTCCCAGCAATTTTACTTAAGTCATGTAATCTACTCCATTCTGAGCTAGAAGATTGATTTAATGAGCACATTCCTTCAGTCCTTACATTTGAAAAAAACCTGATAAATGTAGCAAATGGTCATAAATGGAAGAGTTGAATGAATCCTTCCATGAAATGATAACATGCAAGTATTAGCAAAATACCTCCGACTTTACAAAATGTACTCAAACGGTGTAATTTTGAAATTTAAAAAATGAGTTCAATAAAAAAAATATATCTGTCTAGCAATGAAAAAAATCATCAAATAAATGCTACCCACCATACACAAGCTCTTTCATCTGTATTTAACAATCATAGTTACCTCTGCAGCATAAAAAATAGGTCCTTTTCGGGGGAAAAGTGTCCAAACTTCTATGCACTCTACTATGATGGATATGAAATTTAAGTATTGAGTGCTTCTATATGTTCACAAAAATTTTACAGACACTTTATGGCTTTAGATTTTGTTTTTTTTATAATGGTAATAACTTTTATCATTGATGAGAGGGAAGGGTTTGTTGTTTTTTTTAAAACAGTTATAGCTTGTAAATTCCCCATTTTATTAAATTATCCCAACTTAAAGTAACTCCTTACCTTTTTAATACTTTGATAAGTGTCAATCCTCAAAAATAACATAAACTTCAGTCCCCCCACTTTTAATGTGGTGTCTCCTCTCTTGCATACATATAAACAATTATTAGCCTACTACTATAAGAGAAAAGATGTAGCAAGGTGAGATCCTGTCCATGCCACTCCCACAGTTATGACATGGAATTATGGCGAATTTCAGGTGTGTAATCCAAGAAGGGATCTGCCTGAATAATTTAGTAACAGCTTTTAGCATTTCAATCTTCACACATCCACAGAAGGAGGTGTGGCCAGATGGCCCAACTCATTTTGATCTAAAAATATCCTTAGTATAGAATGTGCCTGCTCTGAAAAGCAAGTTTCATTTTTGTTGGTTCCTTACATGCATACTCACGTAAAAATCAGGAAGAGTGTGGCCAGCTGTGATCAGGATAGATCAATATGCCCTTTAATTAGGAACTGAAAGAACAGAAGAAGGAAGTAGGAAAACAATGTAAAAGGAAAAATGAAGGAAAAATTCAAAACTAAAAAAAAAGGGAGGGGGAAAGAAAAGCCTAGGTCTGGATTGAATAACTTCTTTTCAGCTTGGGAACCTGTGCTTTAACCACTACCCCATTCTGTTTTTAAGGGGGGGTTTTTGTATAGAAGTATAAATTACATTTTACCCCACCAAGGATGCCACTTTCAGAAGAAAAAATTTTTGGCTTATAACAGTCACCATATTAAAGAACATGTATTCTCTGATTTTCACCTTACCAGGTGCTATAGTTTAAAAGAAGGTCCTGACAAACAGATACCCAGAATTGGGGACACAAATGACAATTTTACTTAAACATTCAATACATCGCTGAGATAATTATGTGAAATAAACATCATCTAATTGGGAAATTAATAATTTCAGAGTGATCATATTGTGTGAATGGTCTAAACAATGACACCATCTATACCACAGGTAAATGAAGAGCTAATAAACAGTTTCCCACAAAAATGCTGAACATTTTATTCTTGCGACAAACATTCATTCCAGATCGAAAAATATTAATTCCTACTAACAGATCATGATATAATTAGGGGAGGACAAATATTTTTCTGGGGAACTAATATTCGCAAATATTTGTTCATAGGGGGGAAAAAATATTTTGGGGGGGGGGGGAAATATTCTCTGACAGCGGAACATTTTGATATGAAGAAAACAACTTGGTGTGGAGGGCCTGTAAGGGTTGAACACATACAAGGAAGTTGGGATCTATGCTCTCAACAAAGTTAGGGTCCATGTTTGTCAAGTTGTGTTGAGAGTTTGCAGTTGCAGTTGCAGTTGAGTCTGTTGTGTTAGCTTCACTTTGTAGTGATAATTGAAGTACCATGTCAATTAAGTGTCTGTCATCATCATCCAACAAGATATCCTTATCTTCATCCTCTGTCTTACTACTGCCATTTTCAATAATTATTCCATCTACCATATAATCAAGCAGCAGTCAGTCTTTGTCAAACTAGTCATTTTCATTGTCCACCACTTGGCTACAAAACTTCCTCCACATGTCAACTGTTGTATGTTGGAAAATTTCTGGCATTAGTAGTTATACTTCTGTTAAGTTGAACTTTACGTTATGTTTAGACAGGTAGCCCTTAACTGATGCCCATGCTATCTCAATGGATTGAGTTCACAGTGGGTGATGGTAAATGTAGTACTGTATGTCCATGTTGTTTTGCTGCTTTGTTTGTCAGGTAAATTGTTTTGGGTCGATGTTATACTTTTTCCAGCAGCGTCTCATCTATGTCTGTGTCAGCATATCATATATTTCATCTGTTCAACAATTGTTTATTGTCATCTTTTTGGTTTGCTATAGTTGGGACTTCATTCTTTTGTCTGTTGTGGTATGTGGCAGTGTCTACAATTATTAGAGAGTCAGGTGATATGTTTGGCAGTAGGTTTTGCATAAACCATTCAATGCATTGTTTAGTATTCATCTTGTCATGGTAGTAAGCACTGATAGTCTGAGATTAAAAAAATTAAAAAAAACAAATCTGCATCATCCACCAACCTTCA
The DNA here is from genome assembly GCA_963969325.1 of Lycopodina hypogea. Taxonomy (NCBI): domain Eukaryota; kingdom Metazoa; phylum Porifera; class Demospongiae; order Poecilosclerida; family Cladorhizidae; genus Lycopodina; species Lycopodina hypogea. The sequence continues at coordinate 10,880,367 of OZ017783.1, forward strand.
ACTCCTCCAGCATGAACCACAATTAACTTTTACCTTTTCAACTGGTAGCTTCCATCTACCTTTGCCATTGTAGTCCACCCATATGTATTCATTAGTGTGATGTGCATTCACCCAAGTTTCATCTGTGTATTAAAAAAAATTTGATGTAGTTTGCATATAGCTTGTAAATATATATGTTTTGTTAATTCATGTTATATTGTTTGTAAAGGAATCATTTACTTTCTGCTTTTGTAGGAGAACCCCATGCTTCAAAGAAGTTTCCACAGACAGAATGGACCTCATAATACTCCAGTCCCCACCTTCTCCAAAACAGCTGATAATGTTGGATACATAAATTTATGTATAAGTCATACACCACCATTTGTATCACTTCCCTATTGAAAGAGTCTCTATTTAATGGAATTCCTGAATTTTATAACGATTTTTGGTGATAAAAACTCTCCGCCATAGGCCAAGAACTCTGTGTGAATTTTTTTTTTAGATACTTTTGAGATATGCCAGTTGTGTAAGACAATCTATCGTTCCTCCTTTTGTTCATATATCCTTGAAAAATTTTTCTCTTTCAATCAAAAAGCTCTAATATTCTCCACAATATACTTAGTTTGTGCTACAAATTTCACTCCTCTTCCAGGCATCTTTCCATTTTTTTTTTATTTTTAGGAATGTGATTGGAATCTTTGGAGCTGCTGAACTCCTTAGTGCTGTTGTTATTTACTTGACAAATTGCTAAATTATTAATAACACAGTTATTGATTTATCATAAAAGAGGTTACACATTGGATCATTTTGCAAGATAAAGCCACCAGGTAAAAGATATCAGTTTATTATGAGCCATGGTGGCAAGGAGCTGCAACAGAGCCATTGCAAAACCCCAGTAGCTTGTGTGACTTATTGTATCTGTATGAAACAGAACACTACTACATATGACTAACACAAGGTTTGAGCAATAACAATAAAAAGTAGAGAGAGAACTTCAGAAACCTTGCTATAAGTGCAGCTATTAGGCTTCATGCAAGTGTGGTGTGTTGGCTATTTGGTGGAAAAGTTTCATATAACTATTCTCCCAAGTAATTAATTGTGATCACTTTTAGCTGATTCTGGTAACACTGTTTATAAGCCTCTCATATCCGGCGGCAAAGTGAATGAGAATAGAGTTTAATATCATAGACATAAATATAGCATAAAATGGACATGACATGCAGGAAGAGAAGCTAAGTTAAATGAACCTACCATTTTGTAGGTCTAGTCACTTGCAGTGGTACCTCTAACTCTAATACTGGGCATACAGGGCTTTCAATCCTAATTTATTTGTGAGGACAGGTACAGATTTAAATCTCCTTGTGTTACTATATTCCATATGTTAAAGCAAATACAGCACTGATTCTCCTTAATACCAGGTAGGACCAAGGGAAGGTAACAAACAAAAGCTTCACCTCCTCCCAAATGTCAGAATACTATGGTATGTTGCTTACTTCATCACAGAAGGACTCTATTCCCATCATTCTGAAGTGCACAGTCATCTCTTGATCTGTATGAAAATAGATGAGACCCTCCTGTAAGTTTAACTCAATAAATGCAGAGCTGCACCATGTCATGTCTGAGTGCCTGAAAGTGCTGACAGTTGACATGAAGTTGGTCATCAGTGAATTCTGCACAGTCTTGGAGATGTGGAAATTGACATAGTTCCTTCCGTCCAACACTGAACTTGAATTGGACCAGCTTTAATATGAAAGACATGATGGCGCTCATCGACCTGATGAGACTGGCACCATCCCCTTGCAGCTGCAGATTAAGAGTGTTAAGCCTTTGAAAGATAAAAGCCAAATAAGCAACATCAAACTTAGTCAACTTCAGTGCAGATTAGTGTAAGTATCCTCCATGAACTCCAATACTCAGTCATACAGCTCCCAGAATTGTAATAAAAATAGCTTAGGATAACAATCTCACCTCAGCATTGAAGGGTAGCTGCTCAAATTGCTCATCATTCTCCTGGCACAGTTGGTGGAAAAGGGCATCTTTGAGTGTATTTCTTTTGATCTTGTTCACTGCTTTGATCAATGACTCCAGTGTAGCATGAAGCTGAATATTCCTAATTTTTGCTAGGAGATGTTATTGGTGAAAAACACAGTGAATTATGAGAATACCTGGAACCTCCTTCTTCAGGTGGGCAATGAAGCCTCGATTGGCCACACTTTGATGGAGTGTCATCAAGGACCATGCTATGACATTGGTAGTTGAAACTTCCTTCTTCACCATAAAAGGGGTCAATCTTTTGAACACAGATTTGTTCTGGTGTTAGTAAGAAGAGAGCACACAAATAAGAACTCCTCATGGATTTTTCCATCTGTGATAAATCACACATAAGCCATCAGTAAAGCCCTTCTGTAACTCAAAGTAGTCTCACCTACCTGACCAGCAATGTCTGTGTGCCTGAAAATATCGCACAGCTGCTGTTGAGTATCACTATCCATTTCATTGATGTGGGATAACAGTGTCATTGCCTAGTAGAATTGCCTTGACAATTTCCCTGGGTTTATTTTCATGACTGTTGTCAGCACCTCTTGAATTATTGGTAGAATCAGTTGTCTCTAATAGTATGAGGCTTGCACCTTTTTTTTTGGCTATGAGGTGGGAGAGATTGTAGGAAACATGATGCTAAAATCATTAGATGTCTTTGGCATTGGTTTGGAGAAACCTTTTCACTTTAAAAAGGCACTGCTTAAACGTTGAAAGTTACTTACACTCTTGGCTTTGTCAGAATGCATAGTTGTTAAATGCTACTTCAGTCTGGAAGGTTTCATGGCTTCATTGGAGAATTGGCCATTACTTGGATATTCAATTGATTCAAATTTCAGATAGTCCACAGAATACTGCCTGCACTTCTCCTTATAGCTATAGCTCATTGTGAAAACCTTTTCCAACAAGAAATAATAAAAGGACTGTGAATTGCACTGGATAATGTTAGTACTTTCTCTCTAATTTTGTTTAAATAGCTATGGCACTAGAAAGCAAACCCTACCACTTAGGTTTATGTTCTCAGTTTTAATAATTCAAGTAGATTATCAAATGTTGAAAATATTGCACTCTAGCAGGACTCTACTTAAATCAAAAGGAGTTGCTTTGCCAGAACAGAACACAGAACAGTCCTTTTATACTGAGAATGGACGCACAGGTAAAATATGGCATAGTTTACAAAATAGATCAAAAGATTGTGGCCATGGCTTGCAGCAGCAGAATCTGCATGCTTGCCCACAGAAGTCCACAGTCTACACACTACTACACAATCTATATAGTCTGAGGATCCACAAACTACACAAATAATTAGCACATATAGATCATATCATGAATAAGAGTCCTAGCCAAAACTTGCATTAGCAGGGTCATCTGTTTGCACAGAGCACATCATGCATAAAAAAAGTCCTAGCCAAAACTAGCATCAGCAGGATCCTCTGTTTGCACACATAAGTCTATTGAGCAAGATAACCTATTTCCTACAATGTATTCTTCCCCTTTTGATTCCCACTACCCCTCTCTGATTGATACTGCCTCCTGCTGCCCTCTTAAACTTTATCGCTCACCTGAGGTCTTCAATCACCCTCTGGGGGACAGTATGACCCCTGTTAAAAACCATGGTCCTAGATGCATGAACTGACTTTGTTGAAACTTGGCATGAATGTTTCCTATGGCAATAGTTGGTGACAGGAAAATTTTGGTTATATCCATTGCAGGCTATGGATAACACAAGAAAGATCTATCAATAGCACACATGTCCCCACTCCCCCTACAGAAAAAGTGATTGATTATGGATTACTGAATTATAAAAATTCACTGATGTTTGTCAGTGTGTGCATCAATGATTCGTAATGCCTGGGGGTGTGACAGAACAATTTTAGTAACTATTTGTTAGTTTGGGCTAGATATCATTTCTGAATGATGTGGTGTCTGCAAACAGATGATCCTGCTAATGCAAGTTTTGGCTACAACTCTTTTATTCATGATATGATCTCTATGTGCTAATTATTTGTGAAATGGTTTCCTTAGCATGGGAAGATGAACTAAGATAAGAATATTACATTTAGATAGCAGATATATAATTAACTGGAAAGATGAAATAGATTTGATTTCAATTCAAACCAAAGAAAACAGATACAGGCATTTTTCAACATTTACTAAAGTGTAATTGATAAAAATGCACACTGATTTACTCTCCCCCCCCCCCCCCCCCACCTTTCTTTAATAAAAAATAAATGGTTCAGAGAAAATTTCAATTTGAAATACAGAATAAAATTATTTAATTTCACTAAAAGAAAATTTGCTCAGACATTTCATTAAAGGGCAGGACCTAATGAATCACGGACACTATAGGTAACCACTTCACAAAATATTTAAAAAATTGACTAAGACCAGAGGCTAATTGCAGCTTTGCTTCCAATAATCATGTCATTTTTTGTCTAACAGACAATTACATGCATAGACATGCATATAGGTTGAGATTAGACCTAGAGAGACCTAGGCTTTGTTTATCCTAGATTGAAGTTATGTATGCATGCCAAGCTACATTTTTTAGAGGCAAAATTTGAGTTTAGTTGGCCAAGACATTCTTCTTCAAAATGTCTGTACTCACAGAGATATTTTGTGGAATCTTGATCATGTCTCTTATTTATCACTGCAGGGGCAGATCAAGGGTTTTATAGAGTGGGTAGGGGTATGGTGGGGTTCCAGAAATATAAAAATATTTGACATTTCACACTGTTAGAGATATATATGATCTGGCTGAGGATGTCTATCTACATATTGAACAGAAATAAATGAGATGACAAGTATCTGGAATGTTGCATATCTATAATATAAATGACCATATTGTTATTGTCAACATGCTCCATAATTGAATCCCACAAAGTTGTCCCAGCTACACATCATCCTTACACACTGAAGAATATAAATCAATGCAGCAAGACAAGATGAAGAAATACCTTCGAAACCTCCAAAACATTGTAAATCACAAGGACCTAGTATTAACTGCAGTACAGCATATTTTGTACAGTTTATAAAGACAAAATGTATTATATGCTCACATAAACTTACAGATATATCCATGACATCTGGGAGAGCTAAGGGATCATGGTCAGTGGGCTTGGTTGACTTACTGTTGACTGGAGCAACTAACCCTTGCATATTCATCTCATTTGACAAACCGCTGCACACACAGTAATAAAAATTAAAGTCATGGACACTGTACTGGTTCTTAAAACACACTCTTGGTGTCCTATAGTTACACATTTTTGGTGTGAAATAATCCCTTATGTCTTGCTCAGTAATAATTAAAGTAGACACACACCACACCTTTTATGAAGGAGAATGTAAAAGATCAATCACAGTAATAAAGTCGATGACCAGAACCTGGCCTACACATCTACCCCTTTCCCCCTCCTCCCTCCCCCCTCCCCCATCCTCAAATTTTTTCCCATCCTGCACTCCATCTGCACCCCCCTGCCTACACACATACTCACTTATACATGTCAAGAGGACTTGCCAACCCAGTGTAGCTTTGGTATCCACTTTCAATAACGTTGGACTGCATCACACTATTGTAACTGGGAGGATCAATCGACAGAGAAGCAATTAGTGGATCGGATGATACAGGAAGTGAGGAAAGACCAGGTCTGTTCCCAGGCGACTGATTCTTAAGCAGAGAATGAAGTTGGAGTTGCTGATAGCAAGGTGCAATGCCTCCATCACTTCTTCCCTTCTGTTTGGTGCTATTGGTGAAAGTGGCTACTGTTCCTCCAGTGGTAGGGTTAGTATAGGTCATGCCACCATTTGCAGAAGCATTTTTGGCTCTTATATTAGGTGTAGTACATGTGGAGGAAGAGGATGAAAAAATAGAGTAAGGGGGAATGGTGGTCTGATCTACCACGAAACAGCTTCTTGCAATACCACTGGACTTCATGTAACTGCTATAACTGTGAGGATCCCTAAACAGAGAGGCAATATGTTGACTCAAAGAAGCAGGAAGTGACGGATGATCAGGTGTGCTCCTAGATGAGTGAAAATACCCTGCAGGCTGATTCTGCAACGGAGAATGAAGTTTGTATATCTTGTCTCTATCACTTCCTCCCACCTGGTTGGTGCTGTTGGTGAAGGTGACCATTGTTCCTAGACTGGTTGAGTTAGTATGGGTCATGCCACCACCAACACAATTAGTTTTGGCTCTCACTGTAACAGTAGCAGAGATGGGGGAGTGGTAACAGAGTGAGGAAATCGAGTTAGAAGAAATGGTATTCCGATTTGCCAGCAAAGTACTGCTTGCTATAACACTGAACTTCATATCACTGTTGCAACTGGGTGGATCCCTCAGAAGAGAGGCAGTGTATTGACTAGATGAAGTAGAAAGTGAGGAATGACCAGATTTGTTCCCAGAAGGTTGATTCTGGAGCAGAGAATGAAGTTGGAGTTGCTGGCAGTATGATGCAATATTTCCATCATTTCTTCCCATTTTGTTGGTGATATTGGTGGAAGTGACAGTTGTCCCTCCAGTGGTAGAGTTATTATGGATTATGTCCCCACTAGAAGAATTCATGAAGGCACTTGCAATAGGAGTAACATACACGAAGGAAGAGGATAAAGGAATCACGTGAGTAGGAATGGTGTTCTCATTTGCCATCAAACTGTTGCTTGCAATATCTTTGGACTTCACAAAACTTCTGTAACTGGAAGGATCCCTAACCAAAGAGTCAATGTTTCCACTTGATGAAGCAAGTGAGAAACAACTTGGTTGGTTGCAAGGGGGCCGATTTTGAAGCAAAGAATGGGGTTGCGGATAGTAAGGTGGCATGCCCCCATCAACCCCTCCTATCTTGATACTATTGCTGACTGTGACCACTGCTCCTCCATTGGTACAGTTATTATGGGTCATGTTCCCACAAACGGAATCATTGCAGGCACCTACAATAGGGGTAACAGAGAGTGGGACACAGATTGAAGACACAGTATTAGTAAGTGTGGCAATGTCCATGTGAGGGGCGATAGATCTTTCATTGACTATTTGGCTGATATATTTATGTCTTTGCCTGACAAAGATGTCATCAAACTCTTTCCAAAGTTTTGCTTGCTGATCTGAAGTAGGAATCACATTACCAGAAGCTCCTGCAGATGAAGAACTGCTTGCAGGCTCAGCAATGTCATCTGGCAGGGCTATGACAGGGAGAAACCCTTTATTATTGCCCATCAACCTTTCAACAAGTTCAGCTTTTTTCCCTGAACTTATCATGCCCATTTTCTTGCAGGCCTGTTTGAGGTCAAGTACTTTCAGATTTATAAACTCTATTGAGTTTATGTTCCATCTATTCGGACTCACCACAGGTATCTTCTTTGGGAGACTTTTCTCTGCGCCAAAATTACTCCTTATATCTTGAGCCCTCCTCATGAGACTTGGAGATTCACTTTGGTTGTGCAAAATTTGTAATTTAAGGAGTTCTCTTTTCATCTGGGGAATAGAAGAGAGGTCCTGACTTTTTGAGGTGGACTCAACTATAGCCTTCTCTCCTTTTGACTTGTTTGAGGGTACATAGTTGTGAAACTGAAGCTTTTTATATTTCTTCGGCTTAATTTTACCACGATAGCTGGTAGAAGGTTCAGTGTAGATATCACTACTTCTCTGAAGTGCAGGGGATAAAAAGTCTTGGAAAGAAAGGAAAATAAATTTTCTTAAATATTGAACAAAACAATCAATTTAAAGTAGATTGAAAGGAGAGAAGAGAAAGAGGCAGGTGAAGGGGTTGTGTACATTATGAGAGAAGGGAAGGCATCAGTAAATTTTACTATTAAAATTTAACACACCAGGAGCAGTGACACTCACAGCACACAAAACTCACAATTGTAACATGCTATGGGGCTACAATTAACTATAGATTAGTATTCACCTCCTATTTCTTTATCTTCTTCCATTTTTTATTTCGAGAGACCAACTGACTTTTGCACCTATTTAATAGTTAGCATTAAAAATGCCACTTTTCATAGCACATATTCTAACTCACCCCTTTTTCTTCTTTATCTTCTTCTTTTTTTTCCTTCAGGAAGAGGGTAAGGACAATCTGATTCTGGGAGATCAACTAATAATCCAACTGATTTTATCAAGATTTTTGAAGGGATTTTTTAGAATTAAATCATCTGTCTAATGCGCTTTTTCACACTAAATCTATGGTACTAAATTGGTGTGCACTAAATCCATGCGCTGGTTGCCATGGTAAATTTGTATCACCTGAGAAATTGGTGTGCTCCTTTAGGAACTCACAATTTTCATTTGTCATTAGTGTGGCATATCTTTAGGTCACTATAAATAGTTTTCAAATAGTGGCATAGCTTTTAATATCCATAAATATATTTTTAGTTAGTGTAGCATATTTCTGGATAGCTATAAACAGGTGGGCCATTTCTGTGCTGTTCAAAATTGGTCCCTTCCTTCAGGAACTGAAGTTTAATCTAATATGTTATTGTTTTAACTATTATAGCAAACTAAAACTATGCTTCACTAACTAAAAAAAAACTTTTATATACCCATAGCCATACAATTGCTGAATAAAAAATGGAGTCCCACAAAGAAAGCACCCATTCCTCCAAAGAAATAACAATTATGGTCACCCTACAAGGAAAAAGAAGTGTCCCATTTACAAGGTCTGATGGTGTAATTAGTAGTTCAAATTCCATGAGAAAAAAAAGTAGTATAACGAAAAATAGCTAGAATCTCTGTATTGCTCACCTGCCTACCTCAATTTCTTCTAAAATACATTAATGGAATGTGATTTTTTTTTAAGGAATTGGTTGAGCAGGTGCAATGGTGAAAATAGAACAAATTTATTGTGGCTAACCACTAGTCCAAAAAAAAAAATTAAATAAAAAAATTAATAAATAATAATAATAATAATAATAATAATAATAATAATAATAATAATAATAATAATAATAATAATAATAAAAAAATAAAAAAAATAATAATAATAATAATAATAAAAAGTCACCAAAATTAAATTCTAAGCACACCCCCAAGCACTTATGGAGGCTGGTGTGTACAGCTTTTTGCTTCTTCTTTTTTTAAAAGTGCAGCTGGTTCCCCTGTTTGTTGGTAAGTTGTTTTTTTTTTCAGCCTGTTCATTTTCAGCTTTAGTTCAATTTTCTTGAGGGGGGGGGGGCAGATTTGCTGGGAGCCTGTAATAGCAGAATAATTAATTTGTTGTTTCCACAAAGTATGTGGGTGAGAATTAAATCTCAAATCAGTTTAGAGTCAAAATTGGTAACAAGCACAGATATATGTGTTGTGTGCACAATACTACTGCAAAAATTGATCCAATAATCAATTGTAATCAGAGAAAGATTTAAAACATTCTTAGTAGTGTAACATGTCTTATTCTTTTCAATTTCAACATAACAAAACAATACTGAAGGTGTCAGGGTCAATTTACATGTAATTGTATATCATACATCCTGTGAGGCATTATTATGTGACATCTATAGAGTTCCTACTACAATCTAACCACAAATAAGGTAATATCCATACCAAAATTCAGTTATTAATACATTCTTCCAATTTAAAGCTCGATCTTGAGCTCCAGTTGCTAGTATAACCATAGAGAGCAGGGGAGAGTCATTCACATTGGAAATATCGATGTTGAACTCCTGGTGTATCTTCAGGCACAATCATATGCTCAACTTGAGGTGCATTCCAAATTCCAGGTGGTTGGATTGGAGCTAATAGATTATTACTAACTGTTTGAGGTTGAATCCAATGTTGTAACCATTGATGTGTACAACACTAGTTATCTTACTGACAACCCACTTTCCCTCCCACATAGGATCTAGTTCCCCTGCTGTAGAAACACATAGCTAATAGGGTCACCTTCATAAAAATAATTTGTTTTGGAATATCTGTCATACAATTTTTTTTAATTCTCTGCTGATTGCATAACATGAGTGTCTACAATGTCCTATAACTCAGCCACTGTTGCCTGTAATTGAGCTTGGTAGGATCCCACATCAAACAAATTACAATTTGAAGACAATGCAGACAGTTTGGGACGGCTCCCAAACATTAAATAGAATGGAGAGATGCCAATAGAGCTGTGCACTGCAGATCAATACAAATAGAGTACTAGTAGATGGTGTAATTTTCAGTCTGATTGTTTGTCCACATAAATTTACGAAGTTGTATAGCAATGATCAGTTGAATCATTCAACCATCTCATCACATTGATGATGATATGCTGTGGTAGGTGCCCTGTAAACATCCAAGTTGTCCAGTGTTTGCCGCAAGATGGTACTTCCATAGTTACAGTCTTGATCAGAGCGCACAATTTCTGGCATACCAAAAGTGGAAAACAATTTGACTAGTTCCGTAGTGATGCATTCAGAGGTCTGATCTTTCATGGGAATTGCTGCCACCAACTTTCTGAAGTAGTCCTGCACTACAAACAAATAATGGTAGTCATGTGATGAAATTAGGACCTCCAGAATGTCAACCTATATCAATTGCCATGGTCTTCCTGTGAGTATGTTTGTGATTGGAACACACTGTGGAAGACTGAGTTTAGCTTGATGGCAATTAGTGCCTTCCCGACAGTGTTTTTCCACATCCTGTACCATGTTTATCCAATAAATAAACTGTCGAATACGATTCAATGTTTCGTCTATTCCTTAGTGTCCAGCAGTAGGAGAATTGTGATTACTCTGCAGTATTGTGGAACACTCACTATCTGGTATCAAAGGAAATTGAATGATCTCTGAAGTTGGGCTTGGTGTTTACTATCTGCAGATAGCACCATCAATTATCTTCAGTTGAGACCACAGTTGTCTATTTTGCCTGAGTGGAGGTTTACGCCAGGAAGGTTTTGAAAGGTTGAGTCATTTGGTAGATTTTGAAAGAGCATGGCCAAGTCATTCATGATTGGATCCACCAATTGAGCTTGTCTGAGGTGCTCTGTTGAAGTGTGTGGCATATGGTTGTCACTGCAAATTGATTTACTATAGTCTCAGATTAACATAGAGCATCAGCATTACCATTGAGGTCACCCTTCCAATATTGAATGACAATGTCATATTCTTGGATAGCTAGTGTCCACCAACTAAGCAACCCTTCCATCTTCTGGGCATATAGCCATTGCAATGGAGCATGATCTGTGACAAGGGTGAATGGCTGTCCTAAAGGTAGTGGTGAAACTGTTTTATAGCATAGACAGCTGAGAGATACTCCTTTTGGATCATACTGTAGTTTCTTTCAGTCTTGGTCAGTATTACAGCTGGTGCCATCCAGTAACTACTGTCTCTTCAATGATACCTTGGTGTAGCATTTCCTGGGTCAACTGGTTGAGTTCTAAGTGGTAATGTGCTGGAGTTTGTCTTGGTGGTACTTTAACAAGATTCACGTGGTTGGTATATGGTGATATGCTGCTATTTTCTACCTGGGTCACATCTGGTGTATCTCGAAACAATCTCGATAGTCATGTAGTACTGAGTTGAGAAGTTGTACACTCAGGATAGTCATAACATTAAGTGTCCTGAAATCTTGAGGCAGCACATTCCTCCATTATTTCTTTGCTTGGATCCTCCAGTGCCTAACTGCACATATCCTTGCTTTTTTTGGTTGGCAGCTTCATACATTACTGCTGTGATGACTGACTTCTGTACTTGTGAAGTCCACGATCAGACCATTTTGCACAAGAAATCAACCCTTAATATCACAGGGGCAACCAAATTTTTCACAACAATGAAGTCATGCATCAATTGCAATGTATTTAGTTGTATTGGAGCCCTTACATGTCCAACAATTAGTAGGTGTTCTCCTGCTGCAGTAACAAGTCGTTTTCTAACTTCAGGCAAGGTCTTGATATTGCCAGGGTCATAAGAGACTGCTCCTTGTTGTAGCAATGACACAGATGATCCAGAGTCAAGAATCATTTCTACTTGCATGCCACTGATAGCCCCAAAGATAACTGCTGCTTTTGTCTTTACAGTAGCAACAGTGATGATGCTGGCATCTCGAGGGTTCACTTGGTGTTGGGACGCCTGTAGCCCCAAATGGGCACCCCTTGGTCATTTCCCTGATGGCACTTCCTAGCGAGGTACCCTGGCCAATCTTAATTGAAACATATCAGATGACCATCTCTTGGGTATAACCTTCCATAATAAGTGTAATTTCTTTGTAAGTGTCCTAGCTGATGCATTTGAAGCAACATATGCTCGGTAAGGTCCTGATTCTGCAATTGCTGAAGTTCTATCAATCCTAAGATATTGCAGCTGTTTTCTTTTGTTCACTGATTGCCATCAGCAAGCGGGCACACTCTACCATTTGCTCGAGCTCCCTTGCTTCACCAGTCGCTGGAATCTAGCTGATAACAGGCAGTGGTAAGCCTGCAAGAAATGGATGCAAGAGCAGTTGTTCCCTTGCTGCCGGATCAAGGTTTGGCATTGCCTAGTCCAGTAGCTTTTTCAAGTTGTAAAAAAACATGGTCACATCCTTATCAGGTTGCATTTTCTGCTTATGGAATTCCTCAAGTTCTACAAATCCCATGGGCTTCATCTTTTCCACTAGTTTCACCTTGACCACCTTATAGTCAGCCTGCTCCCCCTCTACTAGTGCCTCTCCTTCCAGCAGTGTTGAAAGCTTCAGGGCCATCTTTGCATTATCCCATTTATTCGCTTTGCTACAGATCTCAAATCTTGTAAATGGTTCACTAGCATCTCTGGTTGCAAGTGGTTTGGGAACACTGGCATGGTCTGTTGCAACACTGTAGATCTCTTACTTTGAACTGTTCTCTGCTACCAATGAAACATTTAGTAGTGTAACGAGTGTTATTTTTTTCAATTCCAACACAACAAAACAATACAAGGGTGTCAGGGTCAATTTGACCACAACCAGCCAACCAGCCAACGAGCCAACCAGCCAGCCAACAAGCCAACCAGCCAACAAGCCAACCAGCCAACCAGCCAACCAGCCAGCCAACCAGCCAACCAGCCAACCAGCCAACCAGCCAACCAGCCAACCAGCCAACCAGCCAACCAGCCAGATTCTGAGTGAAGCCAGATAGCTGCACTTGACTTATAACAAAGTTTATGAAGTTCTCTCTGTTCCTTTTACTATTGTTGCTCAACATTTGTGTGAGTTATATGTGTAGCAGTGTTCTGCATCACACAGATACATTAAATTGCACAAGCAACTGGAGTTTTGCAATGTTCTATTGCAGCTCCTTGCCACCATGGCTCATAATAGACTGATATCATTTATCCGATGGCATCATCTTGCAACATGATCCAGTCAATGTAAAACCTCTTGTATGATAAAACAATAACTGTATTATTATTAATTTAGCAATGGGTTGAGTAAATAACAACAGCTCCAAGGAGTCAAGCAACTCCAAGGATTTCAACCTTATTCTTAAATATAAAATTGAAAAGATGTCTAAAAGGAGTGAAAATTATTGCACAAATAAAGTGTATGTGGAGAATGTTAGAGCTCTTTTCAGAACAAGAAAAAATTAAAGGATATATAAACAAAAGGAGGAATGTAATTGATAAATTGTCTGATGCAACAGCCATATCTCAAAGGTGTCTAAGAAACATTCACATAGAAATCTTCGCCAATGACTGAAAGTCTCTATCACTAATAAATCGTTACACTGCTTCAAGAATTAGAATAATACGGACTCTTTCATTAGGGAAACAATACTAATAGTGGTACATGACCTCTATATTAAAAAATATATCTGACATTATCAGATGTTTTGGAGTCTTTAAGGGAGGCCGGTTCTGTCTGTGGAAATTTTACGACACATGAGGTTTTCCTACTAAAAAACAGACAATAAACAATTCCTTCACAAATAACATAAAATTGTTGAGCAATGGCATACTAATTTACTAGCCATACACAAACTGTGACAACCAAACTAAAATATTGAATACACAGACGAAACTTGGATCAATGCACAGCACACTAACGAATATATATGGGTGGACAACGATGGCAAAGGTGGATGGAAGGTACCAAGTGGAAAAGGTCAAAGATAGATTGTGGTTTATGCTGGAAGAGTCGAAGTTTCAGTGGATGATAACAGAGGTTTTATTACTTATTCTTTCCTGAAGATCACAATGTGTACCAGAGATAGCTACAAAAGATAAGCCATTTTAGCAAGAGCATGTATAAAAATTTAAAAAAATTTCCATATCCACAGAATAGATTTGCTATATATTCAAGAAGTTTTAATAATCCAATATAATTCAAACATTATTCCTAGCATGATAGTGTGAAAAAAAAAAATTCCAAAGGTGTTCTACTAAGTATCATAGCTCTCACCTATAAAGCTATAAAATCATAATCAAATAGTTTCTTCTTGAGATTCCAATTTAATATTTCGATAATGAATGAGAAGCTACACTCCTCACACACCCTCCCCCCTGGCACTTTCTGGTCATGTACATTAATAAACTGCCCTTGGTGGGGCATCTGTAATGAATTCTGTGGACTAACATGGCATTTATGCTGAGTATTCATATATAATGCACACACTTTGAAATTATTTATGCTATAATCATAATTTATGTATGTGTTCTTAAATTTGAACATAAATGATTTTGAAAATATATTATAGGATATTTTTGTCCACACTATAAAATACAAGACATTAAAGATTAAAACACTTAACAATATGTTATGCATGCATAAAATATCACAATTTGGACAATAAAATTGCATGCATGAAGGAATAGAATACCAATAATAAATTTTTATAACAATTCTCAGTAAATGTGGATACTTGAAATAACTTACAGAACATGCAAAAACTCTATAATTACAAAATGGACAGCTCTTACTTGGTGGAACAAGTTTCCTCCTCCTCCTCCTCCTCCTCCTCTTCCTGACACAAAACTATAAGTGAGCAAAATATCAGGCAAATGATGACACAATAATTTGGTATTATACTTCACCTGATAAAGCCAAGGACACACATATCACCACTACTACATACACAGAACTATAGAGTGAAGAGAGACAAACACATGCATGCATCAGCACCACACACTGCATGCACATGCTTGTACACATGCAAGTGCACACACATGCAAACACTCATGCAGACACACATGCAGGCACACATGCATGCTGTGCATGCATGCACACACAGACACATATGCAGGTACAGCATGCATGCACACACATGCAGGCACATACACAGGCACACACGCAGGCACACATGCAGGCACACACGCAGGCACATACACAGGCACACATGCAGGCACACACACAGGCACACAGACAGGCACACAAAGAGGCACACACACAGGCACACACACAGGCACACACAGGCCCACATGCAGGCACACATGCAGGTACACACGCAGACACACACACAGGCACACATGCAGGCACACACGTAGCACATGTGAAGGCACACACGCAGGCACTCATGCAAGCACACACACACACACACAGATCAACATATCAGGTGTCTTTCCCACCTGCAATCCTCTTCAGATTTTTTCCACATCATATTTTGCATTATTATTAGTGGTTTTCCTAATTTAATGAAGAAATATATAGTTCATGACTTTGAATAGCTCTGAGTCAAGTTTGCCTCTACTTTAAGGCAATATCAAGATTACTTCAGGTAATTAACTATACTTAAGGGGGAGACAAAGGATATTTAACTGTCCTTTGCCAACCATTTAGAAAGCGGCTGACTAATAATTTCTCTCTTAGTGTCCCTACCTGCACACCTTATTCATATCATACTTCATTCATGTTTGTATACATTTTTCTGCAGAAGGAAGACCAACAACAACTAATTAAACAGAAGTACAGGTTTTCGAATGGATGATAACTCTCTCAGGAAGATTTGTCTTGAAACATCAACCTCATCCAAAATCACCTGATCCACAGCTTCTGTGTGATGAAGTCCATAAGAGAAGTTAGCTGGTCTTAATAACTTACTGAACCTTATTGTTTGGAAAGATAAAGCAATATAGATTATATATAGTGAGCAATAGTGGATATTTTGGATTTATTTTTTCTTTCTAATATATTTTTTGTTGTTGTTTCCCTGAAGGCAAACATCCTATGCTGTGATGCACAAATATAATTTTGTAAATAACAGGCATTGAAGAGGGAAAAAACACAAATAAAGTCACTTGGGCTGATCCAAATTGCTTGGAAAGAGAAACCATGCAATATTGAAGGATTAATGTCTTTCTGGAGGGTATACTGGGGAACAGTGCATGAAGGATGGTGGTGATATGGACTATATAGTTCTGACCACCAGGTGCAAGCAAGTTGAGGATTCCATAGTTAGTCCACTTTAAAATTGTGAAATTTGAGGGTAGGTTTGTTTTTGTTTGTTTTTTTTTTTTTTTGGTTTTTGGTTTGGTTTTCATTTTTTCTTTAAAAAAAATAAATAAATTAAAAAAAATAAAATAAAAAATAAAAAAATAAAAAAATTTAAAAAAAATTTCCCCTGTAATTCACCAACTCTTCTCTTTTTTTTCAGTGATAGCAAACATCTCCATGTTGTGTTGCAGATGTGAATCACTTATTTTATAAATAATAAATTAGTTATCAATCTGGGCATTGATGACAGTTCCAAGCTTATTAGCTGTGGTAAATAGACCTTTAAAAAAATATTATTCATTAGCAAGAGACCCTGAAGGTGTCATCAATAATTGCTCACAAATAGCCCTGCCCACTTAGTAATCATTGTGAACAATAGTCCACCTGGCCTCTGCCACCAAGTCATTTATGCCCTTGAAAACTGCCAGGAACAAAGAATAGATGAAAATTAACAACTATTGTTGCTGTTAATGACTATCACTAAGAGCATAAACCAGATCCATTAATGACTACAGATGCTCCTCCCAGCGCTCACTTGCCAGCACAGACAAATCCCAAGGCTAAATCATGTGCACACGGCACCCACCCACATCCACACCCACAAGCAATTTGTAAGTAATGTGATGAAAGATGTTCCTTAATAAGCATTGCAAAATTAAACAACTTATAAACAGAATTGGTTTTGATAATGTGATATGGAAGTTAAGAAGGGAAACACAGAGAAAGGAGGGGTGAAGAAGGGAGGGAGGGAGCAAATATAGAAGGAATGAAATAGGAGGGAAGAATGAAGGAAGGGAAAAGATATAGACTAAAGGACAGAGTTTAGCTTGTTGAGAGACCCAGTTCAAGAAGTCGCTCTTCTTCAGTTGCAGGATAAAGTCCAGACTGTTGCATCATCCCGGTGTCGAGGAAGGACATCTCGCCACTGTTGTTTCCAACACCATGGGGCATCCCATAGCTATTCAGTACAGGATTGGAGTTTTTAGCCATCCCGCCACCAGAACCCATCACCCCCATCGGTGTTCCCATTCCATCCTCCAGAAAAGCACTATGGAACTGGTCGTGTGGCAGAGAGCCTGGGTTTGAGTGACTGCTGGCAAGATTACCAAACGAGTTATTAAGAGTCGGAGAGAGTCCTAAGCCTCCAGTATTGTCCAGATCTAACCAGTTTAATTCGTTGCCTAGGCCCAAGTTATTTGGAACGTACAGATGAGCATTGTTGGACATTCCATCAATCTGGTTTTTCTGTCCAGCATCGGGCAAGTTAAGGCCAATATCAGAACCGGACCTTTGCTGAGTGGACAAAGGGTTTCCAAAGGGATGGATGTTACCAAGCATGGGGTTTGTGGCTTGAGTGATGGAGGGGGAGGGGGAGGTAGAAGTGTGGTCGTGCTGCACACATGGAGGGAACTTGGAAGGACTGGAGCCATAGCGCTGTATTTGGGGGAGAGAGTGTGCCTGGAGAGGATTGTGTTGATGGTGACCACTTCCCATGAGGATAGGGAGGGAGGAGGGATGGCTGAAGTCTGTTGTGTGCATGTGTAAGAAACACAGAGAATGAGCACAGTGCACCATAGATAACCCCATAAGTGTTGCGTGTACACAAACACATAACACCTGAAAAGCAATGTTTGCTGTAGAAATTACTTGGATCTCATGGATGAATATCACACTGTGCTAGGGATAGGGTGAGAGTATAATAGGATTATTAATTTAAAGATCAGCACGCACGCACGCACGCACGCACGCATGCACACACACACACACGCATGCACACACTCACCTCCTTCTCCTCTTAGCATCTCAAATATATCTGCCATATTATTGCCTGTGTCCATCTATGCAAGAAAACGAAACAAAAACAACAGAAAATGTAATTGTTAAAGCTTTACAAAGTGCAGAAACACATACCAACCATTACAGCAAATGACACACTCGTTATCTATTCCAAAGGACCTATTCATCGCTGCCATAAACACCAGCTAATATAATTTATGTTTATTGATGGAGATGGAATACCTAAAAGAAAGGTGAACACTCACAGAACTTCGGGTGGTATGGTGTGTGAACTAATTAGATTATTTCCTTATAAAAGAGTTTTGGTGTAACAATCACTGCCCCCCCCCCCTCCCCCAATAGCCAACTCCATTGAACATAACTTAACCAAAATCCATCCAAGGATGGAATCCCACAAGATATGCCATCTATGTGTGTATAAGGTTCATGTGGTTCACAGTTGCTAATGTCATTATTTTACAATACTGGTAAATGTTATCTGACTAAAGAATTGAATTGTGGTCACAAAAAACCCTACATCTACATTTAAGTAAACAGAGCATGTTTGTTCTAGAGGAAGCCGAAGACTGACCAAAAATAAAAAAACGAACAAATAAACAAATGAACAAAAAAACAAACAGATAAACAAACAAACAAGCCCTGGGGGGGGGGGGGGGGGGGGGGGGGTTGGCTAGTAGTAATAATTTGAGGGAAATGTGACATATTTTAAAACAAACTATTATTGGTTTGACCTGCGGAGAGAAGATAAATAAAAAATTAATTTTAAAAATGCTAACAAAAAAAATTATAAAATTAACAACAAAGTGGAGAATACAATTCAGCATCAGTTTGATGACTGTTTGATAGTTCAAACTTGGAACATCACTCATTACTTTTGTGCAATGCAAGGAATGACTGGTGAATCTGATCTGAAATGGTAAAAAATCATCTCACTCACAGTCTATTTAGGGTAGCACTGGGAGTGCATAAATGGAGTTTTATCTTGGGGAATGCTCTGTGAGAAAACAAAAAAGGAATTTAAATATTACCCTGTACAAAAAAAAATGCCTAAGAAACCGTGGCCAAAAGATTAAGGCACAGATCTCCCAATCTTCAAGTTGGAGGTGTGTATCCTGGACTGGGCTTTAGTCCCCTTTATTTTTCCCATTTCACCCTCCATTTTTCATTTCCTTTTGTTATTTCAAATTGAAATATTAATTACTATGTCATCCCACCATTGTTATATATAAAATAATGAATATATAATATAATAAATCCTTATCTATATCTATAAATGTGAAAAAGGTGGGTGTGTGTGTGTGCGCACATGCATGCGTGTGTGTGTGCATGCGTGTAGTGTGTGCATGTACATGTGTGTGCATGCATGTGTGTGTGTGTGTGTGTGCACGTGGGCTCAATGGATAGCCAAACGGCTGAAGGAATATAAATGAACTTGGCAAACATGATCTTTGGGTAACTACTACAGTTATTTTACCCAAAAAAAAATCCGATAATGTTACCCCTTGTGGGGGAAAGGGGATTTTTATTTTCCATTTTACAAAAGCCTTGAAAACCATGGCTCAGTGGTTAAAGCACAGGTCTCTCAAGCTGAAATCAGTGGTTCAAAAACTGGACATGTCAATTTTTTTCCCCCTTTTAATTCCCACCCCCCCTTTTTTTCCTTCCTTCCTTCTTTCCTTCCTTTTTTTTCTTTCCTCTCTCCCTCTCCCCAGTTGGCCACACTACTCTCTTACCAAACCACAATAAAATTATAAACTGCTCTTCAGGATAGCAACATCCTACACAGTGGATGGTGTTTAAAAATAAAAAAAATAGGGCCACCTGACACTATCTCTCTTCCTGTGGGCATGTCAGGTAAAATGTGCCAAAAATGATGCAATCTCTATTCATGGTACTTATGGACGGTCAAATTTATAGACCTAGAGATGCAAATACAACTTGATCTGGTAGGGAAATTGGTTGGGTAAAACTAGGCCATACCTTTTCCTGTGGGCATGTCATTATATCCCGGGCAACTATGCGCCATGTCTGTATATGTTCAGTAACTCCTAGATACATGAACCAATTTGATAAAACTTAACCTGAAAGTTCCCTAGAGCCCTGGTTAGGGACAGAATAATTTTTGTTGTTTAATTTTGATCCAATGCCTGTTATGACTGCTATAGTCATTTTACGGTATTTTGTAAAGGGTCACCTATAGCACAGACACACACCATCAGGCCCGCCGGTCATTAACCTGTCAGTCTTTCCAAGGAAAAGAAGAGGTGGAACATTGTGGGTTTGCAGAGCATAAGAAGAAGGAAATAATTGAAAGGGAAACCCGAGACTGATGGCTACTATCTGCACCCATCAGACTGTCAGTGACTGATGTCATGAGTACATAGCTGAATTACTGAAATAATAATTCATTAAAGCGACAGCAACGAGCAGTAGAGGACTTTGGCGACCATTCCATGAATAATGATTACATTTATACACTCAATAAAAAAAATTTTAAAACAAAGAAAAACCCAACAACAAAAAACTTGAATGGTTGTCTATCTTAGATTTAGTCAGTTACACTTTCTCCCACCCACTCAAATGGATAGCAACGTGAATACTTTGATCATTAGCAGCTGTGCAATGTGCATCCCAAAAACAAGGCAAGGTCATCCTGGTCAATATCATTCTAAAAGTGATATCATTTCTTCATTTTGACCTATAAAAATAATATATTTTGAGCACGAAGTGAAATGACTCTAATTAGTGATAATTCATGTGCCTGTTACTCAGTCAAGCTTGAACCAAAGCACAGAAAACTGACTATGCATTTTTTTTGGTTGTTCTTGCTGCATGTTTAACCATTTAACCACTGGAATAGATTGCGTGAGGTTGAACCCTCAATGTCACTTAAGGCCACCTGGTCAACTTCAGTTTAAAATTTTTATTAAAAATATATATAGACAAATAAAGTTTTAATAGTAAAAAACATATATACATATATTACATAGTTATGATTAATCATAGATTACTCTCTGTGATTGCAATCTTAACCAATGTTGATTGGTTCACGACAAGTCCAGGCCAGAAGAAAGTTATGTGGAGAATATGACCTGATGTGATCACTGACTTTCCTGTCAAATCATGAAGCATTTATTTGGACAAAACATAGTAACTTGTGGTCACCATGGTCAATTTCAGTACAAAAATGGGACTAGAAAAAGGGTTGGGTAACTGTGGTCAAGCATAATTATTAATGTGGTTGTAATTTCAACCACATTTTCCCTACCACAGTAGATTGCTCAGGTCAAATGAAGCATTGGATAACAAATGATGTCATTGGAGGTACTACCTTTCCTGTTCATGTTCAAGAACAGTTGCATGTTCAGAGATAAAAGGCAATTAGTTCTGATAATTAGTGTGTATAATGTTATATGTTTCAAGAACAGTAGCTGAAATTAAGCTAATTAATGTCAACAACCTTCTCTTAGCTCTAAAAAGAATCCGATACAACAATCCTGGCCAGATAGAGAATTGACTTATTTGCACAAAATAGTGCAATATTTTGTAATAAAAGTGAAGCTCAGCTAACCCAATGCCTAGACATGCAACAAGTGAATTTGATAATTTGATAATATAGAGTTAACTTCTTAATGCAGCATTCTTTAATAGTGTTATCAAATATAAAAATATGGAGATTAATTCATTGTACCGTCTACGTCTTTTATAGCTACTGATAGATTAATTAGAGTGCAAAATAATAATGTGGGCCAAAGTTTGAGTGACGAGAGCTGCCACCAAACATGCAGAGCTGGTTGGTAGTAGTAGTAATTATAATAGTAGTAACAACAACAGCAGCAGCAGCAGAAGCAACAACAACAACAGCAACAACAACAGCAACAGCAATAACAACAATGTTATGCTAAACATTATTATTATACGGACAATAAAGTTTTTGTGATTGAAAATTTAGAAAAATCATTCACAAAAGGAACTTTATTTGCTGTATTGCCAAAATATTAATCCACAGTAGAACTATCTGACCATTCACACTTCAATAAACTAACTGATACTGTGGCTCAGCATGTCTACTTATCAAACAGCACTAAATGAGACAACAAGCATCTGGAACGTTGCACATCTAAAATATAGAAAACACATTATTGTTGTCAACATGTTCCAACATTCCATACACCAAGCTGTTCCAGCTACATGTCATCCTTACACCCCCCCCCCCCTGAGACACCCACACCAGAGCTACAGTGGCAGGTGCACCCTAAGACACCCACACTAGAGCTACAGTGGCAGGTGCACCCTGAGACACCCACACCAGAGCTACAGTGGCAGGTGCACCCTGAGACACTCACACCAGAGCTACAGTGGTAGGTGCAATATACATGTGAACAGACAGGATACTCCACCAAGAAATAGATTTGGAACCTCCAATATTTTTCATACTAAATGAATGTAATGTTAGCTCCACATATCATACCAATTAAATATACCTATTTTGATCCGATTATAAGCAGTAAATTATTGCATACTAACAGGATAAGATTACAGTAATATGCAAACAAACTTACAGACACGTCCATGGATTCTGGAGCTGCAAAAGGTCATTGTTCATGGGCTCAACACCTTGCATCCCCCTTTAAACATATCTGTCCTGTCCCGTCCCCCCCCCCCCCCCCCCCCCCCCCCCCAACACACAGACTCACTTGCTCATTTCCAGAGCTCCTGGCAGTTCAGTGAGGCTGTGATGTCCCCCTGCAATACCTCTAGACTTCATCACACTGTTGTAACTGGGAGGACCCATTGACAGAGAACCGGTGTATTGGCTTGTTGAAGCAGGCAGTGAGGAACGACCTGGTCTGCTCCCATTGGACTGAAGGCTCCCAGAGGGCTGACTCTGAAGCAGAGAATGAGGTTGGAGCTGCTGGTAGTAGGGCACCATGCCTCCATCACCTCCTCCCATCTGGTTGATGCTATTGGTGAATGTGACCACTGTTCCCCCAGTGGTAGAGTTGGTATGGGTTCTATCCCCACCAGCAGAATCATTACAGGCTCTCACTGTAGGAGTAGAAACATAGAGGAAGAGGATGAAGGAATTGAGTACGAAGGAATAGCATTCAGATCCGCCTCCAAACTGTCACAACTAGATTCCATCATTTCGAAGGGTTGCCCCAGAGTTGGTCGTGGGGATACAGGCTTAGGGCTGGAAGGAAGCAAGCGTGAGGATTTCTCAGACACTGCCAACAGGGACTTAGACTCCATCATAGGGCTGTTCATACTTACATGACCTCAGATAGGGAGTGTGCTGACTTTTGCTCTCTGTTGTTGTTGCTGCTGCTGCTGTTGTTGTTGTTGTTCCAAATGGAGAGAGGCAAATGAAACAAGTGGAAACTGAGGAGTTGAAGCAACATTGGAGGTGGTGGAGAGGCTCATGGCCAAAAGTTCAGCCAACTCCGGATGTGGGGCGATGGATTTCTCAACACCCTTACCGCAAATGTAGTAGCATTTCTGCCTCTCAAAGATCTCATGATACTCCTTACTCAACATGGCTATCTGGTCAGGAGTAGCAAATGCATTGCCTGAAGCTCCTGCGGATGCCACCACACTGGCAGACTCCAGTCCCCCACTGCCTGCAACGCTTGCTTGCTCAGAGGGAAATTGGAATACAGGGGAAATCGTAGGAGAGGGTGGTGAGGCAGAGAGCTGTGAGTCCATGGAAGGCACTTGACCGAGACTGAAGGCATGTCGACGTGACTCTTTTGTGATGTTCTCTGGCAGCGCAATGGCAGGAAGGATCCCTTTATTACGGTCCATCAACTGATCAACAAGGTCAGCTTTTTCCCTGATACGATCATGCCCATCTCCCTGCAGGCTACCTTGAGGTCACTCACTTTGAGATCCTTGAATTCTATTGAGCTGGTGTTGTGCTTGTTGGGGACTTCCACTGTTACCAGATGTGGGAAACTCACCTGCTTGCTAAGAGTGACATAGGACGGACTAATGACAGACACACTTCCCTTCGAATTTAAAACTGCAGCATTTTTTGGCTCTTTGGAGAGGTTGTTGATCATCTCCGGAATCTTCTGCATGAGTGTTCCATTAGGATATTGCTGCTGCAACACCTGGAACTGCAGAAACAGCTGCTGTTGTTGTAAAATGGAAGTGTACGTACTGTCTAACTTGGGGGAAGGCTTGGTTGTCATTTTGGTTGTCATTTTGCCACCCTTGAGTGTGGACTTGCTTGGAGTTATGTATTCGTGATAGCACAGTTTTTTATACCTCTTTTGCTGCTTCTTACGATTACTACTGAATGAGGATGATTTACTACAAATGACACTCATCATCCCCGGGGACAATACAGGCTTGTAGTGTGGGGGAGGAGGGTAGGAGGAATTGAACCCTCACGGCGACTTCTCTGGAGATTTAGACTCATCAATCGGTGAAGGAGCAGGGCTGAGAGATGAGTCACTGAACTTGCGATTATCGCCGGCAAATTTTGGATGGGGGAGAGGACTTTCAACTGAGCAAGGACTAGTGTCCATCAGAAGCAAGTCTGAGGACATAGCTGGTCCTGCAATTGACTGTAATGCAGCTAGCTCCTTGCTGAATCTTCCGCTGGACAACAGTGAGATCTCAGGCAGCTCTCCCACACTAGACGGAGGAAATGGTTGCTGGTAGTTGTTGCTCATCATTGAGTTGGGTGGTTCGGTTCGTTCAGGGGAGCAGTTTTGTCTAGCTCACACTCCTTGACCGCCTGGGAGAGGTGTGGCTCAACGATGCCATCTTGTAGGAGCTAGAGGGGACCAGGGTGGTGTGCCAGCTTGTCGTTGAGGATATCAGCATGTATGATCTTCCTCAGCTGCAGCTGTTTTGCCTGTAGAGCTGGGTCCACATTACCATGCAGGTCTGTTGTGTGGGCATGTGTGAGAGGTTGGGAAGGAGGGAGGGGGGAGGGAGAGAGAGAAAGGCAGGTAAAAATTCATTAAAAGTTAAAAAAAGAAAGAAAAAAAGAAAAAAAAGGATAGAATATGGAAAGCAGGAAGGAAAGTCGGCATAGAGGAGGGGAACACACAGTTTGAGCAATGGGGAGGAAGGATTGATGGGAAAAGAGAGGAGCTGGATAGATTATTGAGCACACATGAACACACAACTCTTCATGAACCTGGTAAAATGTTCATCTGCAACAGATTATCTCGTCCGGGACGGTTCCTCATCTTCTTCTGCAAGCTATCTGCTATCTGAAGAGAAAATGAACAAACACAAGATATGATGGAACCCAACTTTTCTGTACAGCATGCTGGAGTTATAGAACGAAATTCATTCAATTCTTTCCCCACTGCATCCCACTCTCCCGTCCTCTTTTTTCCCCTTCTTTCCCCCATTTAATCTGCCCTTACCATACCTGCAGCACACTTCCCACCTCCCGAGCACACCTATCACTCCCTTGCCAAGAAATCTACAAATTATAAAGTACCAGCAGAAGTTCTCACACACTTAAGAATAACTTCCATCTTCATTACCAAATCATTTCAGCTCTGTATGGTAGTCCCATTAGACACACAGTCAACCAGTTTCTTTGATCTGCATTCCTTAACTGCCACCAATTTACTTAGAGGCTACAAATGAGGATGAAGACCATTGAACTCTCCTTTACCTCAGCAATTCAAGGGTGTTCAAGAACAGGTGCTACGACGATGTGTTCCAACTATGATAATTTGAGTTTTGGCCCAGTAGTTAATTGAGGTTTCTTGTCTATTTATATGGTTGCCCAGTGGTTGCCACAGGCACCTACCACCTGGTTAATTAGATTGGCTAGTGTGCCCTGCCCGACATACCATACACTAGCCTTGGCTCGATGCAGCTGCTGTGTGTTGGTGAACAGTTTGGCCGCAGTGGGTAAGGAGAGAGCTGCACAATGGAAAGAAAACAAAGGAATAATATGGAGGTTTACAGAGTGAAGGTTGAAAGGTAGACATACTCATGGGACAAATTCTTGTGAACATAGTGTTTTTCTGGGAATAAAATGCAGAAAACAATCTTTTTCCTTAAAACAAGAAATAAAAGTATGCACAAAATTACACCTGCTAGCACTTATTGAAAATGGTTTCTCTGTTTGGAATATGAGAAAGGGTACATCAAGAACTGTATTGTGAAATCAAACCAGGTGGCAAATACAAGGAACCATGTGAGCTAATATCTCCCACTGGTGGGAAACGTTGCATTTGTTATGTTGGGTTCATTGTTATACCAAGAATGTCATCTTTCGCTGCTTCTCTTTGTAACAACAAAAACATTTTATTAGTTAATGATAGACAAAGTTTCTTGATGCAGTTTCTATGTCTATTTGCTTCACATAATGGATTTCAAAGAATCTCTACATATCATTAATCATGGAAGAAAGAACAACACCAACAAGCAAATATACATTATATAAATGATTTAAAATTAATTAAGAAAAATCAAAACAAAAAAAAATTTTTTTTTAAACATACAAAATTTGAAGAGAAATGAAGAATGTCAAATATCATGCCAGGTTTGGATGATGAATAAATTATGAATTTGTAAAAAATATATATTACTGGATGAAAGCATCAGAAATCCTACAAGAGCACCAGATCGAGTGTAACATGAAACTTTTTCTCCTTTTTTAAAGCAACAAAAACACTCTCTCAAGCTTAAACTAACTTGGTACCTTGGTCAAGGAAACCAACTAATGAAAAAAATCCAAAGTACACCTTTTTCTTCGCCCCATAATACTGCTCCAGATCAGAGCAGCAGATGTATTTCACAACTGGTTAACTGCCACAGACATGTTAAAACTGATCCTAAATTCTGACTAATGCTACTACTTTTCCAGATTGGAGAAGTCAGCCATGGAGAGGTGACACTAAAGAAATAACTCTCAGATTTAAGCTGGTAGCTAAATTTAACATCCATTTGGAAATCAAATTATAATAAATGGACCTCAACACTTATCAGTACAGTACTTGGAAGTCCATGTGCAGCTTCCCCCCCACCCCCCCCCCCCCCCCCAAAAAAATTCAGTGTTCCATATGATCGACACCTATTATATATATACATATTCAATATAATTTAAATTTTTTAATGGAATTAAGTACACCTCATACACACCACCCACCGCCCACACATCACAATCACACTACAGCTGCTATTGACTAGCAATAAGAAAAAGAAAACCATTAGTTCTTCAAAAACTGAACAACAAAACAAATATTGCTTAGCTCTTTTGCATAGACACATTCTTTAGTATTCACCAGAAGGTATGGTGTCTGGGAGGTGGACTAGCTCCCTGTGAGTCCTTGGAGGTCCATGTGCTGAAGCTTCCTCAGCCTCCATGAGAGAGATGGTGGCACAAGCTTTATTCCACCCCCTTCCTCCTGAATATGGCTACCTGTGATGAAGCTTGGCAGGGACCTACAAGACATCCTCACCAGTCATCCGCTGCACACAAGTCTCAGCTGAGTCAATGGTAAGACACGCTTCTTCCTCAGCAACAGGGGTACTGATTCATTACAAATTTGGCAATCTGTTATGGTGACCACAGACCAGACCAGACCAGACCAGACCAGACCAGACCAGACCAGACCAGACCAGACCAGACCAGACCAGACCAGACCAGACCAGACCAGACCAGACCAGACCAGACCAGACCAGACCAGACCAGACCAGACCAGACCAGACCTAGCCTCGCTTGCTGAATTGTACAAGAATTACGCCCCAAGCAACATAAAGAAATACTTCTTATAACTCATGTCACTTTTCCAAGTATACCGTGATCCATGGCATGATCCAAACTGGTTCAGTGACATCAGGCTATAAATATAAACAGCTTATCTAATCATAAGTGGACATAAGGTGAATGAGGAAAGATAAGACACTCTTGGTGTCCTACTGTTACACATTTTTTGTGTGAAATAACCCTTACATCTTGTTCAGTAATGATTAAAATAGACACACACAACACTTTTTATGAAGGAAAAAGTTAAAGATCAATCACAATAATAAAATCAATGATCAGAACCTGACCTACACATCCACCCCTTTCCCCCTCCTCCCACTCCATCCTCAAATTTTTTCCCATCCTGCACTCCATCTGCTCCCCCCCCCCCCCACCTACATGCTTACTCACTTGCACATGTTAAGAGGACTTGCTAGCCCAGTGTAGCTTTGGTATCCACTTTCAATAATGCTGGACTTCATCACACTATTGTAACTGGGAGGACCAATCAACAGAGAAGCAATTAGTGGATCGGATGATACAGGAAGTGAGGAATGACCAGGTCCATTCCCAGATAACTGATTTTTAAGCAGAGAATGAAGTTGGAGCTTCTGATAGTAAAGTGGAATGCCTCCATCACTTCCTCCCTTCTGTTTAGTGCTATTGGTGAAAGTGGCTACTATTTTTCCAGTGGTAGAGTTAGTATGGTTTGTGCCACCACTTGCAAAAGCATTTTTGGCTCTTATAGTAGGTGTAGTACATGTGGAGGAAGGGGATAAAGAAATAGAGTAAGGAGGAGTGGTGGCCCGATTTGCCACCAAACTGCTTCTTGCAATACCACTGGATTTTAAACAATTGCTATAACTGTGAGGATCCCTAAGTAGAGAGGCAATATGTTGACTCAAAGAAGCAGTAAATGAGGGATGATCAGGTGTGCTCCTAGATGAGTGAAAATACCCTGCAGGTTGACTCTGAAACAGAGAATGACATATGTATTTATTGTCTCTATCACTTCCTCCCATCTGGTTGGTGCTATTGTTGAAGGTGACAATTAGTCCTACACTGGTTGAGTTAGTATGGATCATGCCACCACCAACACAATTATTTTTGGCTCTCACTGTAAAAGTAGCAGATACGGGGGAGGGGGAACAGGGTGAGGGAATTGAGTGAGAAGAAATGGTATTCTGATTTGCCAACATACTACTGCTTGCTATAATTCTGAACTTCATATCACTGCTGCAACTGGATGGATCCCTTAGCAGAGAGGCTGTGTGTGCTGACTTGATGAAGTAGGAAGTGAGGAATGACCAGTTCTGTTCACAGAAAGCTGATTCTGGAGCAGAGAATGAAGTTGGAGTTGCTGGCAATAAGGTGCAATATTTCCATCACTTCTTCCCATTTGATTGGTGATATTGGTGGAAGTAACAGTTGTCCCTCCAGTGGTAGAGTTATTATGGGTCATGTCCCCACTGGTAGAATCAACGAAGGCACTTACAATACGAGTAACATACACAAAGGAAGAGGATAAAGGAATCACGTGAGTAGGAATGGTGTTTTCACTTGCCACCAAACTGCTACTTGTAATACCTTTGGGCTTCATAAAACTTCTGTAACTGGATTGATCCCTTACCAAAGAGGTAATATTTTGACTCGATGTAGCAGGAAGTGAGAATCAACCTGGTTGGTTGCAAGGGGTCCGATTTTTAAGCAAACAATGGGGTTGCAGATGGTAAGGTGGCATGCCTCCATCACCCCCTCCTATCTCGATACTATTATTGACTGTGACCACTGTTTCTCCATTGATACTGTTATTATGGGTCATGTTCCCACCAACAGAATCATTGCAGGCACCTACAATAGGGGTAACAGAGAGTGGGACACTAATTAGAGACACAGTATTAGTAGGTGTGGCAATGTCTATGTGAGGGGAGATAGATCTTTCATCAATTATTTGGCTAATATATTTACATCTTTGCCTGTCAAAAATGTCATCAAACTCTTTCCAAAGTTTTGCTTGCTGATCTGAAGTAGAAGTCACATTACCAGAAGCTCCTGCAGATGAAGAACTGCTTGCAGACTCAGCAATATCATTTGGCAGGGCTATGACAGGAAGAAACCCTTTATTATTGTCCATCAACCTTTCAACAAGTTCAGCTTTTTTCCCCTGAACTTATCATGCCCATTTTCTTGCAGGCCTGTTTGAGGTCAAGTACTTTTAGATTTATAAACTCTATTGAGTTTATGTTCCATCTATTCGGACTCACCACAGCTTCTTTGGGAGACTTTTCTCTGTGCCAAATTTGCTCATTATATCTGGAACCCTCCTCATGAAACCTGAAAGAGCACTTTGATTGTGCAAAATTTACAATCTAAGGAGTTCCTTTTTCACCTGGGGAATAGAAGAGAGGTCCTGACTCTTTAAGGTGGACTCAACTATAGCCTTCTCTCCTTTTGACTTGTTTGAGGGTACATAGTTGTGAAACTGAAGCTTTTTATATTTCTTCGGCTTAATTTTACCACTATAGCTTGTAGAAAGTTCAGTGTAGTTGTCACTACTTCTCCCAAGTGCAGGTGATAAAAAGTCTTGGAAAAAAAGGAAAATAAAGCTTCTTAAATATTGAATAAAACAATAGATTTAAAGTAAATTGAAAGGAGTGAAGAGAAAGAGGCAGGTGAAGGGATTGTGTACAATATGAGAGAAGGGAATGCAGCTATAAATTTTACTATTAAAATTTAGCACACCTGGAGCAGTGACACACACACCACCCAAAACTCGAAATTGTAATATGCTATGGGGCTACTGTTAACTATAAATTAGCTTTCATCTCTTTTTCTTTATCTTCTTCCATTTTTATTTCAAGAGACCAACTGACTTTTGCACCTATTCAATTGTTAGCATTAAAAAAAATGCCACTTTTCATAGCACATGTTCTAACTCACCCCTTTCTTCCTTATCTTCTTCCTCTTTCTTTCTACAGGAAGAACGGTAAGAACCATCTCATTCTGGATGATCAATTAATAATCCAACTGATTTTGTCAAGATTTTTAAAGGGACTTTTTAGAACTTAATCGGCTATCTAATCCGCTTTTTCACACTAAATCTATGGTACTAAATTGGTGCTAAATTGGTGTGCACTAAATTGGTGCTCACTAAATTCACGTGAGGGTTGCCATGCTAAATTTGTATCACCTGAGAAATTGGTGTGCGCTTTTGTGAACTCTTGATTTTCATTTTTGGTTAGTGTGGCATATCTTTACGCCACTATAAATAGTTTTTAATTAGTGACATAGCTTTAAATATCCATAAATATATATATATATTTTTTGTGTAGCATATTTTTGAATAGCTATGAACAGATATGCTATTTCTGGGTTGTTCAAAATTGGTGCCTTCCTTCTGGAACTGAAGCTTAATTTAATGTGTTATTGTTTTAACTATTCTAGCAAACTAAAGTCATGCTTCACTAACTAAAAAAAAGAAAGAAGATATATCCATAGCCATACCATTACTGAATAAAAATGTGAGTCCCACAAAGAAAGCACCTATTCCTCAAAAGAAATAACAATTTTGGTCACCCTGCAAGAAAAAAAAGTCCATTTAGATGGTTCCATGGTGGAATAGTAGCTCCAATTCATATGAGGGGGGAAAATGTGGAACACAAAAAAGTAGCTAGAATATCTGTATTGCTCATCTGCCTATCTCAAATTTTTCTTAAATACATAAATATTATAAATAGTGATAATATTGGCTGAGTAATTTGACATTTATATATTTTTATATACATGAATAGGAGTCTTTCTGAACAAATTGGTTGAGAATGCAATGGTGAAAATAGGACATTTATTGTAGCTAAAAGAATAAAAAGTCACCAGAATTAAATCCCGTGCACCCCCCCCAATTAATAAACTTAATGAGGCTACTGTTTACATCTTTTTCTTCTTTTTTTAAAGTGCAGCTGGTGCCCCTGTTTTTTTGGTAGGTTTTTTTTTTTTTCAGCCTGTTCATTTTCAGCTTCTTTTTTACAAACTTTATAAAAATATTAATTCAATTTTTTGGAGAGGGGGGGGGGGGCAGATTTGCTGGGGGGCTGGAGTAGCTGGAATAATAATTAATTTATGGTTTCAACACAGTATGAGAGTGAAAATCAGATCTCAAATCTGTTTAGAGTCATAATTGGAATCAAGCATAGATATGTGTGTTGTGTGTGAAGTTTGGTTAAGGATTGTAAAGGTTGATAGCTTGAGAACTAGTTAAAATGAAATACTTACCATTAGAGATCTTAATTACAAACCTTGCAGGGAAATTTCTTGTGTGTGTGTGTTGACTGTGAAAGTGTGTGTGTGTGGGGTGGGGGGGGGGTGTGTTAGTATGTTAGTGATAGTGAGTGTGTGGGGGAGAGGAGTGTGTTAGTGAGTGTGTGTAGGGTGGGGGGGGGGGGGGGGGGGGGGGCTACCTGCCTGTCTTCCTGCCTTCCTTATGTTTGCATTCTTTCCTCCATTCATGCATGCATGAATGAGTTCATGCACCCCTGTATTCATGTGTGCTAGAGTGCATCTGTGTGTGTGTGTGTCTGTCTGTCTGTCTGTGTGTCTGTGTGTGTGGCATGTTTCAGCATATCAATTTCTGTCTGGACACAAACAAACTACCTCAATAAGAACTTGTCGGTCACATGCATATATTTGAAAAGCTTTAACAACGTGATGAAACTGTGATTAATTTTTGTAAAACAAACCTAATAAATTCACCAGACAAAAGTGTTGCCATTTATTATGCCCTTTTTAATTGTGGATGGTTTTACCATCACATGGTCATGTGGATTCATAAAGGGTTACACTTTTCCATCCATGTGGAATGTATCATAAGCATGCATAAAATAACCTAACCTATGATAAAAAAAAAAATCATGTAGTGTATCTGTCCTTCCTTCTGCAGAGTAGACTGTCTGTTTGCCTGGACCAATCATCCAGATATTTTCAGGGGTTGCTGGCCCTGTTTGGGGAGAATGTTGTTAGGGCTGGGCATATAGCCACTTAAGAAACTTTCTATTCATAATTAACCACAGAATTGTAATATGACATATTCAAAAGGACATTTATAGAGAAAGCTGTATTAATCAACCACACAGAAATTTCAAAGGCATTAATTACTACAGGTGTATTCATAAAAATATTGATTTAAAAATAGGGCAATACCCCACCCCCCTACCTATGTATGACAACAAAGAATTATAACCCAGGTGAGTTATAAAGGACATTAATTACTGGAGGTAGATTCATAATATTTATTTTTAAAATGTTCCAAAAGTCCCCACCACATATATTAAACATTAAGCAATCTGAACAAATATATAACTACAGGAGGCAGAAGGCTAATTGAAAAACCGCCCATAGATTTGTTGAAAATAATAACAAAAGTTGAAATAAAAATAAAGATTCCACAACAATTAATGATCTAGATTGTAGAAAATGTCTTTCAGTGTTATGCATGTGGTTATTTCAAGCTCTCTCTCAATACTACTGCAAAAATTGATCAATAATCAATTATAATCAGAGAAATATTTAAAACATTCTTAGTTGTGTAACATGTCTTGTTCTTTTCAATTCCAAAACAACAAAATAATACAAAGGTGTCAGCATCAATTTATATATAAGTGTGTATCATACATCCTGAAGGGCAATACCATGTGACATCTATAGAGTTCCTACTACTATTTATACCACAAATAAGATAATATCCATACAGAAATTAGTTGTTACAAAATTTTTTCCCATTTAAACTTCGACCTTGAGCTCCAGTTGCTAGTATGTTGAACTCCTGGTGTGTCTTGTTGCATTCCAAATTCCAGGTGGTGGGATTGGAACTAATGGATTATTACTAACTCTTTGAGGTTGAATCCTATGTTGTAACCAATTGATGTGTACAACACTAGTTCACTTCCTGATAACCCACTTTCCCTCCCACCTAGAATTTGGTTCCCCTGCTGTAGAAATACATAGCCAATACGGTCAGCTTTATGAAATAATTTGTTTTTGAATATCCATCTACAATTTTTTTTTATTCTCTGCTGATTGTGTAACATGAGTGTCCACAATTCCCTGTAACTCTGCAATTGTTACCTGTAGATGAGCTTGGTAGGATCCCACATCAAACAAATTACAATTTGAAGAAAATGCAGGCAGTTTGGGACATTTCCCAAATGTGAAATAGAATGAAGAGATGCTAATAGAGCTGTGTAATGCAGATCTATATGCATAGAGTACTATTAGAAGGTGTCACCGTCAGTCTGATTGTTTATCCACATAAATTTTATGCATTTGTATAGCAATGGTCAGTTGAATCATTCAACCATCCCATTAGATTGATGATGGTATGCTGTGGTAGGTGTCCTGTCACATCAAAGGCATCCAGTGTTTTCAGCAAGATGGTACTTTCAAAGTTACTGTCTTGATCTGAGTGCACAATTCCTGGCATACCAAAAGTGGAAAACAATTTGACTAATGTCTGTTTGTACTGATCTGAAGGTCAATTACTAAAGTGATGTAGTGCATACTTCAGCCTATTAATTCTCCAAAAGAGGTTTAAGGTATGCTTGCACCAAAAAAATACCTTGCAGTTTTGTACAGCATGGAGGCTGGAGTTTCTCTAAGGTGTTTAAGACTTGCACTTCTAAGGCATCTGAGGCTTATAAGTCTTCTCAAACATCTCAACTGATAAAAAGATGTGCTATTGTAGTCTTTTATTATGCAATACTCTGTTGCTAATGCCAATGCTTGCATTTTGTTGTTGTTGGTTGCTGTGGCTGATTGTTGTTAGTTGCTGTGGCTGATTGCTGTTGCTTTAATTTTGTGATAAAATAAAATAATATGGTTTTTATATGTATTTACAGTGCCTTCTTCTCTGTCAGCTGCCCTGAGCTTGTGTTGGACAGCCAGTTCTCATTCAGACTTGCCTGATTCTCATGGGCTGCACAAGTGAGAGCCGGACTAACATTGGGGAAATATATATGTTTAGGGCTAGGAATTATTATTTATATATGATGATATGCTTATATATTTACAGAGCCTGCTCTTTCTCTGTCGTTCTGCTGTATTGTTAACTCTGATACTGACCTTGTCTCTCAGAAGTATTCCTCTTCTTCTAAGTCAAACTGCCTGTCTAGCAACCCTTCCAAGTCTAACTGACAGATCAGTACCTATTCTGTGTCAAAATGTTATGCCAATACTCCTTACAAGTGTAATAACCAGCACTCCACGGAAAACCAATAATGCTTCACAAATTAAAAGAGAGCTCCCCTTATCAAATTCTAGTTTTGACAATGGGATATATCCTTGCGTAGTGTTCCTTCTATACTGGGTAAATTGAAGCATTCAATACAGTGATGGTGAACATAATCTTGTGAAATATCTTCCTTCAAGTATAGAGATTTGTCGCCCTCACAAGAATGGGATGATACTGAGAATTATCTTCCTTCAATTTTGGGAGAGTTGAACCCCTCAGTAATGCAAACATTGACACATTCTTGAGATACAAATTTTAGTACACCTCAATGAACTGAAGCAGGTCACATCATAAACTTATACCTTAACATTGGTACACTTATCTGGCTGGCAAGACTGGATTAAGTATTTTCCAAAATATGGATTAATATCAATGGAAATAATATGACAAACACTTTCAAAACTCGTATATTATTTTTTCTGTACCAGACGCCCCTCCTCACCTGATCATTTAGATCACTTGCATGCCACTCTTCCTATCCTCCTTTCAATCCTTTACCTTTTCATGCAAGACCTTATTCTTGAAGGTTATTTTGATGTCAACTACTCATTGCTGTCTTCACTTTTTTTTAAAAATTAGCTCAATTTCTGATCTTTATCTTTTCCCACTCAATCAACTTGTCCCATCACAACTCAATTCTCTCGCACTGGTGTATCCTCTATCATACATTTGTGCTCAAGCCAAGCCTCTGTTACTCATTGGAATACTTACCACCTTATATATTTTCCTCCAGACATCGTCCACCCAGCAATATTTCGTATCCCATCATCTCGTCACTATCATCCCTCCAACTTAAAAATTCCCTTCTCTTCATTCCCCCTGCCACAGAACTATGGAACTTTTTCCACTCCACATTAGAATATCTTCATCCCTTTCCACTTAATTCAACCAATTTTACCTTAATTCTACTATCTCATCCCTGGCAACAGTCCACCTCAAACTTTCACCTCATCATCATTTATCATTAATTCATATATCTTATATTTCATGTATCTTATATTTAACTATTTACACATCATTGTTATTTATCCATTATTTCATGTATCTTACATTTTGCTACTTACACCTCATCATTATTTGTCCTATCTCACAATGAGTTTTTGCTATTGATTTCATTCCCCATGTATTCAGCAAAAGTTTTAAAAAAAGTAGAAATTTTTTTTGGTTTTTTTCCTTTGAATATTTATTTATTATATTTTTCATTTGTCCTACACAAGTTTATTCACTCATTGAAATGATAAACAACATGCCAAAATAGGTAATAAATATACAGAAATAAATACAGAAGTAATCCAAATTACTTAATAATAAGAGATTTGTGTGTGACAATTTGTTATTTTTAACAGGCACAGTATGTCCTAGGAACAAATTGAAAAAAAGCATGGCTATTGCCTTCCTTGCTCTTCTTGACCAACTTCTTGAAGTTGGACACTTCATCACTGCACTTGAGAAGATTGACATGAACAACAGATCTTTACTTTCAGCCACTTCGCCTTGAGCAAGAAATTATTAAAAGGTATTAGTGTACCAGGAGTTAGCATCCAGCTGAACAGGGAAGAATCAATTATGTACTTCTTTTTCTGTATTCCATTCGAAGAACTAAAAAAGTTCTGCAGTGGACATTAGCCTCCAAGGGATATTTTTCCACTTGGATTCCATATGGTCAATTAATGCTTGGTGGAATGCTGTGTACTTGCTTATGGGACATACAGCTAACTTTGCCTAGAGTTGGTCAATTTCTTCACGAATAGTGTTAAAAGAACATCTGGAGCATCATGAGTCTGTTAGTCCTTGAGATCAGGAAATCCGTTTAGTATTGGCCAAGTTATTAATGTTTCCCCAGGGCTCAACTCAGCTCAAACAGACTTTAGTGTTTGTTTGTTTTTCTCCAGTAATTTTTAAAGATCTGAGACATGCTTTCCAAGAATTTATTATTTGAAATGTTCTTCTCGGGTATTTATGTTTATTTCTTTGGTCTGCTTGGTTGACCTACCTTTGACAAGTCCATCAGTCTCATGCTTGACAAACATATCCCCTGAACTATGGTTGGAATGCATCAGCTTTAAAAATGTAGTTGGAATGAGCCAGACAATGCCCGATAGGAGGTCCAGTGGTTACCATAAACCACTAAGATAGGTTTGAAATCTTTTCAGGAATTATTTTCATATTAATTCTATGTCTGTGGCTCTTTCAGCAATAAGTTCTTTTGGCACACTATTTATACCTTCTTCTAACACTGTTTTTGCAGAGAAATCTTTTATAGCCATTACTTAGGTTTATACAGGAACTTAATTTTGTTGTAGGTATTGCGTTGAGTGTAGGTTGGGGGGGGGGGGGGGGGGGAAGCATATAATTTTGTACTTTCAGCTGCTCTCCCAAAGCAGCAGTCCCTAGCAGCAATAGGACTTCATGACCTACTATTTGTGTGTTCAACAATTTTATTCTCCATTTGAATGTGCTGATAGGTTTATCTTGTCAACTTGGTGGGCAATGTAAAAATTCGTTAAGGCTCTTTGGTGTGGTATCGTGTGAATGCCTATACATTCACTTGGATGAAAATTAAATGGTGGACTTGGAAGAGCCTTTTATGAGCTTTTTTTAGTTGCTCCACTTGAACAATGGGGTTTGAACAAATGGGACATAGCCCATGTTACTTTCGCTTACCTGAATATCTGCCAATTTTCAACCAAATCAATAGACATTTGGCAGGCTATTATACATATATAAACATATAAATGTATATAAATATATATAAATATTACTTGCTCTATTAGTATAAGATGTCTAATAAAAATAATATCACAAAAAAATTAAATAAAATGCAATTACATATTCTGATATTAATTTCCCTATATATTTTTATATTCTTTTAATGTAAGAAATTTGGCCAATTAATTTTGTAACTTAACTTTCATCAATTAAGGAAATGCACTTATGGGAGCTGAAGGTTGAACCTAATGATCACCAATTTATAAGCACAATATTATTCTGCATTTTTTCTCTCACTGTTTTATTCTCTTTCACTTATCTTGCTTCATGAATCATTTAGCCTCACCACTAAAAAGAATTGGTCATCCTTTTAATAGAAAGGCCTAAAAATTCATTAGCTGAACAAAACCTGTTGCTTCCTGCTTTAAAAATAGTGAGAAGATATTTATAAATCTCTGTTCAACCCATTGAAAAAAATTTTTTTCTTCCATGAGGGAGTTTTACAAAGAAAAACTGGGGTCTCTGTGGAATGTCCAGTGAAGGATAGGTTTTCTTGAGGACAAGGTTAACAATGCTTATGAAGGACACAGCACACACTCAGGTGATTGTACATTAGCTGGTGGACTGCTAACTCTCTTTTTTGGTTATTCATTGCAAAAATCAGAAGTTATGTTTCATTGGTATCTCGTTTCATTGCTGAAGGCTGCAATTTTGTGTCAGTTAGTATAAGATGTATAATATAAAAAAATATATCACTATAAAATCAAGAGTAGGCATAAATTTGTGAGGAGTTGAAAAAATTTTAATTTAACACTGTTAAATTCCACCATTTGCAGTAAAGTAAGAAGAGGGAGCAAAGGGGGGGGAGGAGGGTGGGTGGGGGAATAAGGAAATAAAGTGAAACCACCTACAAGATCTATTGTCCCCAGGTGGTCACTCATCCAAGTATTAAGCAGGCCTAACAGTGATTAACTTCAGTGATTTTTATATAAATCAAGTTGAATAATAAAGAGATTTAACTCCAAATATGCCAACTTCGAGGTGGTCACCCATCCAAGTACTGAGCAGGCCTAACAGTACTTAACTTCAGTAAGTGATTTCAATTGAAGTCACTCCAAAATTTACCCCAAAATCTGCTGCAAAATTGAGCAACTGTGGATTCTATATGCATTTTTGGTAGGATTTTTATAACCAATAGCCAAATTGAACCAGATTTGAATTATTCTGCATTTTTCTCTTGACATTTTTTCTCTTTTGCTGATCTGGCTTCATGAAATCATTTAGCCTCACCACTACAAAGAATTGATCATCCTTTTAATAGAAAAACCAAAAAATCATTAGCTGAACAAAACTTGCTGCTTCTTGCTTTAAAAAAGCTGAGAAGACATTCATAATTTTCTGTCCAACCCATTGAAAAAATTTGGTCATCCCTGAGAAAGCTCTACAAAGAAAAAGTGGGTCCTCTGTGCAGTGTCCAGTGAAGGATAGGTTTTTTGGAAGACAAGGTTAACAGTGCATATGAAGGACACAGCATACACTCAGGTGATTGCACATTAGCTGGAGGCCTACTAACTCTCTTTTTTGGGGGTTATTCATGGCAAAAACCAGAAGTTATGCTTCATTGGTAACTTTAGTCCCTTTCTTTCACTATTTTTATTTATTCATTTTTATACTCTCAGCAGGTGCAGTCTGTTTGAAGAGTTGAATTTTTTTTTTATGCTTTCAATTAATATTTTACTCCATTATTTAGCTTAATGTTACTGAAAATCTTTTAGCCTGGCCTGCCTAAACTTAAACCATCACCAGTCCATTTACTTTTCACCCTTATGGAACATTATCGAACTGTTGTTAGCTGGTCTCTATTCATGGTACATATTCATTTGTTTTCCAATTTTTCTCCCTGAGAAAAAAAATTTTATTTTTACTGTGATTATGCCACCAAATACAGAATCACCTCCCACTCTTGAAAACCTGGAACATATATTGCACTAAAAAAATTTAAAAAATAATAATAACCAAAATGATTTATCCACTGTTAAACACCTCTTCCCTTTCACAGTTAATTTTTATTATCCTTTACATGTTTTAAGTACAGCTGCCCTAACTAATTTATTATTTTTTACTGTTCAGCTTGCTGATTCAATTTAGTCCTGTCTTATGTAGCATCAAAATAGAAGGAATGTACATACACACACAGCAATCCCCCCCCCCCCCCCCCCCCACCACACATAGTCAACTTTTTATCCAAAAATTTCACATATACTTCATTTCAATTTGATTTATATTCTTTATTATTGAAAAATGTTTTTTTTTTTTTATTATAATTTTTTTATTTTTATTTTTTTATTATTATAAATAGTGTAACTTGATTAATATATGTTGAGAACTCAGTGATTTGCTAGCAAAATTTGAAAAAAAAATTTTTTTTTTGGTCTGTTCCTTTCTGGTTATTTGCAGTTACAAAGGAAATATTTTCAGCAGAGGCAGAGGATAATGGTCTTGTTGATCCCATCCACTTCTTTCTGGACATTAGTGTGGCTCTATACACTCATAATTAACTTTGTTTCTTGGAGGTTCTTAAGTTGCAATCAAGAAGAATGAAATGGAATGATTAAAAAATTCTCTGAAGACTTTCAGAAAAAGCTAATCCCCTGGCCCCAACCCTATTATACCACTCATGCCCCCCACCCCCCTCCCAGGCCGTTTTTCCCAAATGAGCACACTGGGCACTTGCCAAAGGTGGAGGGGGGGGGGGGGGGGGGGGGGGTGGAGGGCATGCTCATCTACTATTATTGGGACTTCCCAATAAATATTATGCTGTATTAAACTAAATTATAAATATTTTTTATGAGTACATATGCATAATTAAAATAAACTACAAATGCCATAGCAATACAGACACAGTTTTACTTCAGTTTAATTTATTCTTCAGTAATACATGTAGATAAAATCTTTCTGATATTGTCCTGCTAGTGTAGAAAGGGCTAACATTTTTATTACTAACTTTGGTTAGCAGAAAATCCCCCAACCCACATATTTTTGAACTTCCTGTAGCTTAGTTTCAACAACTAAAAAAAAATCCAACATGGTGGTTGTGTGAGATGCCCTAGAAAGTAGAAGTTGTACTTATTTAACTTAAAGGGTAACTGAACTGGGAAAAAAATTTTTAATTTTTATTGTCTGATTTTGTTGTCCTTGATGCATAACCTGGTATAAAAAATATTTGGAAAATTTTAGTCCAATACTCATGAAGAAAACTTAGCTTAAAATTTTTACTTCCTGTGGGGGGTGTAACTAGTCATGACAACACATGGGGGACTGCTACAGCCAGAACTCAATGGTGGTGATATGCTAGTTAAACTAACTTCAACAATTCCTGGGGTCAGGAGGCCCAATTCCACTGATAAGTCCAGGGTTGGTAGCAGCATATAGACATCTAGTGCAATTGCAACTGAAAAAGAGTTGTAGAGTTGGAAATCTGAAGGAATAAGTGAAATAATCTGTCCCTTGGGAGAGTGCAATAATTATTCCTACCTTCATATCCTATTGATACTGCTCCTCAGTTCCATCTATCTTTGATTCAGATACAGAAAATGAGGATCAAAGACTTTTTGATTTGTCATGATAAAATATAGCTAATTACAAAAAAAAAATTTTTTGCTTTGGCTACTTTTGGTGTGGAGCTAGATATTTAATAGCTAGCTATATAGCTACAGAAAATGAGTATCTTGTTATGGTAATACTTGCTAGTTAGCTTGCCATTTTTAGTGTGGAGCTAGATATTTTATAGCTAGCTAGCTAGCTACATAACAGACTGTGTAATTGTTCTTATTACACTTGTCATATCTGTCCTTCTTGGCTTATGATACTGCACGCTATTATAGCCTGGTATAACTAGTCACCCATTCAACGTGACTTATTCATTGAACAACTTATAGACTGAACAACTGAAGTGAAGTAATATGAAGTGCAGCACATTATAATAAAACCATGGTATAGATACACATAAATGATTGACAATTATTTAACCACAATATCCTGGTAACATAATATGATACAGGAAATAATAACAATCCAAGTTATCACAACACTAGGTTATAACATTTATAGCTAGTGTAGTTACTAGTTATAAATTTTATAACGTAGTGTAAAAAAGAACAATTACACAGTTTGCTATATAGCTAGCTAGCTATAAAATACCTTGCTCCACACCAAAAATGGCAAGCTAGCTAGCAAGTATTACCATAACAAGATACTCATTTTCTGTAACTATATAGCTAGCTATTAAATATCTAGCTCCACACCAAAAGTAGCCAAAGCTAAAAAAATTTTTTTTTGCAAATTGCTGTATTTTATCATGACAAATCAGAAAGTCTTTGCTCCTCATTTTCTGTATCTGAATCAGATATGGATGGAACTGAGGAGCAGTATCAATAGGATATGAAGGTAAGAATACTTATTGCACTCTCCCAAGGGACAGATCTTTTCACTTATTCCTTCAGATTTTCAACTCCACAACTCTTTTTCAGTTGCTATTTCCTAGATGTTTATATGCTGCTACCAACCCTGGACTTACCAGTGGAATTGGACCTCCTGACCCCAGGAATTGTTGAAGTTAGTTGAGCTAGCATATCACCACCACCATTGAGTTCTGGCTCTAGCAGTCCCCCATGTGATGTCATGACTAGTCACACCACCCACAGGAAGAAAAAATTGTAAGCTATTTTTTCTTCATGAATATTGGACTAAAAATTTCCAATTTTTTTTATCAGGTTATGCATCAAGGACAACAAAATAAGACAATAAAAAATTTTTGGTACTTGCTATTCAGTCTAGGAAATATTTTCTTTTTTTGGTTTGTTTTTCTTCTTTTTTACTTGAGAAAGTCAGTGTGGGAATATATGGAACTGAGTTTAGCTTGCTGCTGGAAATGCAAACCTCAATATATCTCAGTATTCTGCTAAGCTTTTTCTTCACTACAATTACCAAAAATACAGCAAGTCTCATATAGGGAAATGCTTTATTCTTGCATTTTAAGGCGGTAACAAAGTTTAAAGCCACTATTCACTTTTTCCACCATCGATTTTATTTATTAATTTTTTTTCAATTTTAATTATTAGATGTTTTTTATACCCCTCCCCCACTCCTCTAACCAAAAAGCCATCTAGAATTGTAAAAAAAAATTTTTTTTAATTCCTGTGGTAAGTAGTGCTGGTATCTACTACACATGTTCAAATGGTGTATGCATGGTGTACACATGAGGAATGGTGTGTGCATGGTGTATACATTCAGCATGATATACACATGCGGCATGATGTACAAGTTTGGCATGGTGTACACATGAAGTGCTCTTAGGAAATTTGGATGCTAAAAAAGAAATAGATGATACCAGTATACCAAGCTGTTAAACTAGTTAAGTACTTGAGAATTCCCCTAAGGTTAGAAAAAAGAAAGAAACCAAGATGTTCTGAGGAAGAAAAAGATTTTTCTAAAAATGGCACTCTGTTCTACAGAGTAGAAATGTGGCTAGTTGGAATATTATTAGAATTGACTTGGAA
Source organism: Lycopodina hypogea (assembly GCA_963969325.1). Lineage (NCBI taxonomy): Eukaryota > Metazoa > Porifera > Demospongiae > Poecilosclerida > Cladorhizidae > Lycopodina > Lycopodina hypogea. Next base: position 10,923,806 of record OZ017783.1, read on the forward strand.
AAATTATCAGCTATTATCAAAGGTGAATTCAGAGAAATCTTGTGGAATTATTTCCTATTTATTTTTGTTCCCTCTTTCCCATATCATATCATTTACTGTGTCCCCAGTGCTTCTTGCACACAAATTCAGCATATCACTATCTTCTAATATATTACTATCTGTACCTTTTGATTCACTACTTTTTATGATCTCCTTTCCTTTCCTCCTACTTCCAATCATTTAATTATTTTATAAATGTTTATACAATTGGTGCATTGACCTAGACCTTCAGTAATTCAAATCTGGTCTACCCCATTGTATGATAATGAGAAGCAATATATAAGAAAGATAATGAAAATGAATGAAAGAAAAGATACATGAATAATCTTTTGATGGAGCCTGTTAAACACATTCATGATAAGGAAGGAATGCTATTTGAGGTGAGTAGAGCTTTTATGTTATGTGGTGCAGTGTTACTAAGCATAAAGCTATTTTATGATGCTTAAGAATCAAGAATGTTGCTGATTAAATTTATATGGGTCCAAACCCAACATGGAACTAAGGATTTCTGACAAAGTTCAATAAGGATATTATTATTTCTTTATTTGCTGCTTATTCTCTTCTGCTGATTCTCTTAGTGCTGCAAGCAGCATGTACACTTCTTTCCTTTGGGGTTTGTGTAGATTCACAGTTCATGGGTCCAAACTTAATAGTTTGAAACTAAAGTTTATGATAAACAGCAGTAATGATATTGCCACCACATATACTTAAATACTTGAGGTTTTCTTCCTCCTAGCATATGCCAGAATATAATTCTTCTATTTTCTCCACAGGAGAGCTGTGTACAGATACATATATCCTACACAGTACACATGTTTAAGCATTTATTGCATGATAATTTAAGTTTAAATAAAATTTTTAAATATCTGTGTTCATAGAGTTAAATGATGTTAGAAATGGTCAACATTTTCTAAAACAATCAAATTTTTTGATTCAACACTAAGTTACTGTTTTGAATAGTGCACTTTCACTTTGAATACAGCAGAAATTTACACTTCATAAAATATACTTAATTCTATTCCGGTAAATTCATTTAGGGGGACTTTAGTAAAAATTTAAAAAAATACCTATAATTTTTGGGATACTTTAAAATTGTTGTTTCATGTGTCTAGTAGCTTTTTCCTGATTTTTTAAAAATACATTGGCTTCTCCGTTTCGAAGTTATAATTGATATTGTCCAAGGAATTCGATTATATCTGATAAAATACCCTGATTTATTTACCTATATATTTCAATATTGAGATGTTTTGTTTGCTAAAAACAAACAAACAATAATTTTGGACCATTATTTTGACATTTCTTGAACATTATTGTTTACATTTATTGACCCATAAATTTAATCATTATAAACAACATTTTGTTTTTTGTTGTTTAAAATTTTTCTTTATTAAAGCTCTTGCAGACCCATACACATCTAATTTTCTTGCAGCTGTAACTATGGTGGTTATAAATATGAGCAACAGTTTTAGTTTGAAAAGAAACCCACAAAAATACAAATAAAAATAACCCATCTATAAAAGTATGTTAACAAAGTGCAATAGGATGCTGCAAACCAACTATGTTCTCTTGCTGATAATGAAATTTGGATCTTGAGCACCAAAAAAAATGGTCAGAGGTTGTGTTTCCAAATAACTGAATCATCTAAAAATTTGTGCTTGTGGAGATATTCAACATATCATCTGAAAGCACACAAAAACAATCTGAGCTTATAACAACTCACACATAGAGAAGAGAAGACCAAAAAAACAAACAGCCAATTTGAAAAAAAATTACAGGAAATTTGAATTAGACTCTGCTTAGTATGGAAAAGCTCAACTTTGATAATTTAGCAAGACACAAGAAATCATCAAAGCTATTTATATAAAAATCAGATGACAAGTGAATAATCTAGAAAGATGACACTAATCAAGCAAACAAATGACATTGCAATCATTATAATTAGAAAAGGGGTGCTATGGTGACAAGCCCTAGTCCTCTGACCTAGTAATCCTGACAAACCCTAGTCCTCTGACCTAATATTCCTGACAAACCCTAGTCCTCTGCCAAATAAAGAGCTAACACAGCTATGATCATATAACTATACCAATGTGCAGTGGTACCAGGCCAAGGGTCTCTCAGGATTACCCCTCCATGGTCAGTGCGTGCAGTTAGGCTCTCCAAAGGTCCTACTGTTGATTCTTAGAAGTGAAATCCTGAAAGAATAACATCTTCAACACGAAAAGATTAAGCGTCCAAATTTCCTAGGATGCAGTCTCATTTTCCTAGGAGGCGTCCCATTTTCCTAGGAAATCTGGACGCCAGTGACCCAATTTCCTAAGAAATTAGGATGTTGGGGCCACATTTCCTACCGACCAAATTCCCTGTGACAGCGGCATGGTGTTCACGTGGGGCATGGTGTACACATGTGGCATGGTCTAACCAATGCTGGATGCAACAAATGACCTGTTTTTGTTCTGTTGAAGTTAGCTAGGTTTTCAATCTCTGAACTCACCAGGGGCCAGATCCGTTGGACAGTTGAGTCATTCCAAGTAAGGTATAGTTGGTATACACATGCCATCCTATGCTGGTTACAACGCATGACCTGTTCTTGTTCTGTTGAAGTTTACTAGGTTTTGAATCTTTAAAGTCACCAGGGTCCAGATCCCTTGAACAGTTGAATCATTCAAAGTAAGGTATAGTTGGTGTACACATGTCATCCCATACTAGTTACAACACATGATCCATTCTTGTTCTGTTGAAATTTGCTGGGTTTTGAATCTTTGAAGTCACCAGGGGCCAGATCCATTGCACAGTTGAGTCATTCAAGGTAAGGTATAGTTGGTGGCTTATGATAATGCTACATGCATGACCAACAAATTTCTGTGATCTAATGTTGTGCTGTGATATGTATCTAGTCTTGCTTGCTAGACCTTTTACCTAACAAACACTGTAGGAAGGGTCTGGTTGCAGTCCAGCACCACTCTTGTTGAAGTGGAATATAATTACCTCATTTATAAACCCTCAATAACTACTAGAGCATTTAATTTAAAGTTTTCTCACGCAGAAAACAAAATCAGCAAATTTTATTTAATCCTTGTAATGCTTCATCAAATAAAGCACACTCAATAAGAGGGGTACACAAAGTACAAAGGTCACATTCCTAGTGCCAGCAAGAAGATTAGTGCTGGACTGTAACAAGATCCTTACTGGAGTTCACAATAGGTAAAGGGTATGGCAATCAAAACTAATACGTATCTATAGTTATCTCAGTAAAGATGGTATAGTCTATCTGTTTGTATGTCTGTCTACCTTTGCATCTAGTTTGGCAAGTCAGACCTTTTACCCTATAAATCTACAGCTGGGAAGGAAAGGTTCTGGTCCAACTCTATATTTGCTTGTGTTAATGTGTACACTGTATCTGGAAGCTATGGCACTCTAGGTGCACTTTGAGTGTGAAATCATAACTTTTTTCTTTGTTGTGAATGATATGAAAACAAGTTATTTAAAAATGAGTAGAATAATCTTTTCCTACCTGAACAAGTGGTGAAAAGACAACCACACCAATATGCTTCTTTGAATTCCATCTTTCAAAATGATGGATTTAGTACAAACACAGCAAAGTATAGAGTTAGACAGACCCTTTCTCATAAACTGCTAGCTGCTCAGAGGGTAAGGCAATGTATCAATGATTCACCCTTTAATGGGTGGAAGACCAATGAAACCATATATATTTGGAATCAGTGTCTCCAGGGGATAAAAAGCTGAAAATGATACTTCAGCTAGACAAACCCTTTGAGCAACATACTTAACTCTGAGATAACATGGCCTGGGTGTGTCAGACCAAAATAGTTAGTGTGTATGTATGCTTATGTACATCCACTTCTTCCCAAGCCACAGTGCCAAATAAAACTAGCTCTTCAGATAGACACTCCTACATCAAGAATAAATCTAAGCCCCAAAAACATAAAATCACCTAGCCATAACTCTTTCTATGGGTGTGTGAGTTTTTAAATGCCAAAAATGGTACTTCACTGGGATTTTTACATGTCTGCTATTTTCCTCCAAAAAATGAACAAAAAAAACAACAAAAAAAAACACACATTATTTTATTGAAACAAGAAGGTTTAGAAATGGTATTTAAATGGCTTCAATCATATTTCATGTTCCCATAAATACAGGTATTGCTAGGTACACCCTCTAGTAGTATCTTATAAAATGTCTTATTGAGCTAATTTTGACAACATCTGGGTTAAATCCCTTCTGGTTTGTGTGTGTGTGTGTGTGTGTGTGTGTGTGTGTGTGTGTGTGTGTGTGTGTGTGTGTGTGTGTGTGTGTGTGTGTGTGTGTGTGTGTGTGTGTGTGTGTGTGTGTGTGTGTGTGTGTGTGTGTGTGTGTGTGTGTGTTTGTGTGTGTGTATGTACACACACATATGTGTATGTATATATATTTATATATACGTATATACTAGCAGCATATACCCGGTATTGCTCAGCCATGAGTTTGTCTGCACAATTTTTGTCCATTTTAGAGCCTAACATGAAAACAGAAATGGGTATGGTCATATACATGTACTTAAAAACATTCCCCAGATTATATTCATTTCTAATATATATGGGTTCATGGGTCTATCTCCCTTGGTTCAAGTGATTTTGCTGGAATATAATTTTTTGCATTTTTAGCCTTACACCGGGAAAGGAATAGATGTGGCCAGGTGGGACCCACCACATATTACTCCCAGAGTTTAGTCGTATATGCATACCAAATTTTAGATCTTCAGCTCCAGGAGTTTTTCTGGAAAAAATACCATTTCTGGTATCTTCTCATTACCATGGTAACCATTTTCCGAATTTTTTATCCCATGTTATAAATTGGGTCAAAACCTATCATCATGCAAAGTTTCAGAGAATTTCATCATGGGTCTGGCTATAATGATGGTACAAACATAGAGACAGACAGACAGACAGACAGACAGACAGACAGACAGACAGACAGAGAGACAGACAGACAGACAGACAGACAGACAGACAGACATGTATTATACATATATATATATATATATATATATATATATATAGAAGACCTATGAAACTATGTAACTGACTATGTAACTATGTAACTATGTTCATCCGTTTCTCAAAATCCCTCTGTTAGATTTTGACCAAACTTTTAGGGATGGAGGAGACCCACCTTGAGATGGTTTTATGCCAGGTGACATATCTGGGAAAAAGCAGAATTGTCTGTCTGTCTGTCTCGGTCTGTCTGTATGTTTGTACCATCATTCCGGCCAAACCGGTAGGTGGATTTCTCTGAAACTTGGCATGATAATAGGTTTTGACCTAACTTAAAACATGGGCCAAAAATTTTGTATAATGGTTACCATGGTAATGAGAGAAAGCCAAAAATGGTATTTTGGCCAAAAAAAACCTCTAGGACTAAGAGATCACCACCACTGAGAAACAGGAGCTACCACCACTACCACCATGACCAAACACCCACCACCACCACGACCACCGCCACTGAGAAGCAGGAGCCACCACCACTACCACTATGACCAAACACCCATCACCATGACCACCACCACTGAGACAACCTCTACCACTTCCAGAGCCTGGCCAACATCGCCCAGTCCAACCACAGCATGGGACAGCAGCAGCTCTTGCTTCATTGGCACAAGCATGGTCAGAAGCATGGCTATACTTCACCTGTTTTATTGACCACTGACTGTAAGCCTATATTGGCCGGGCAATGCCAGGTATATACTGCTAGTTATCTATATCCTTGACAATGCTGGGTACACCTGCTAGTAAATATGTAATGATACACACACACACACACACACACACACACACACACACACACACACACACACACACACACACACTCACACACACACACACACACACACACACACACACACACACACACACACACACACACAGTATAAATGATATCTAATAACAACTTTTCAGAATTTTCATTCATTTATTGCTTGTAATAATGTTCTCTACATTATAAAACAGATAGGATGTTTTCCAGGATGCAACCAAATTCTGAGAGAGACCCTGAGAGGGAACCTTGGATGGATGAGCACAGAGGTAAGAAGAGACTGAAGACCAGTCAGTTTTTACATTTCATTTCTAAAATCAATTGTTTAATGTAGTGCAGTGTGATTTACAATAGATTCAACCTGTGTATGTAGATATGTGTGCAGTGTACGTGCATGAGTGTGTGTGGGTGCATATGTTATGTTTGGAAATTTAATTGCCTCAAACCACAATTAAAATGCTGATGGCAGCTAATATACTTTCTCAGGCACATAACTTGTAGCTACTATTGTGCACAATGTCTCTCCTTTCTTAGTTTGATAAACTTGATCACATACACAAGTGCAGTGCCTGAGAGTGAGATTAGCAATGATAGTGACAATGGTTGGCAGGAGATTGGACGTGAAAATGAAGAGATGGAGGAAGAAGATGAGAAAGAAGCTTCTGTAAGTGCTATGACCATCCTAGAATGTCCATACACACACACACACACACACACACACACACACACACACACACACACACACACACACACACACACACACACACACACACACACACACACACACACACACTTAGAACTTAGAAGCTGCCATGGTGGGAAGTACCATGATGGCAGTGTCCTGGATGAATCCAGGACCAATGGCGATAAACCTAACTTATGATGGCATCACACAGAAATGTTGGTGTTTGGTCAGATCTCCTTGTCTTCGAAATTTCCTTCCACAGGCACAACTTAGTGTTCTTAATTCAGATTGCTTGTTAGCTGAGCAGGTGTTCCATCGCCTGGATGTTGAAATTTTCTCTACACCATCTAAACACAGATGAAACCACCCCTTCCTGTCCTGGCACAACTCATACCATCTATCATACACACCAATTGCCTGCAAATCCACTTTCAGAACATCCCTCCACCTCTTCTTTGCCCCGTGGCATGGTCTCTTCATGTTTAAGCTCCCCAAACAACAATCTATTTGGAAGCCTTTCTTCATCCATGTGACCCACATGACCCAGCCATCTTAAACGCTGCTCCAGAATGATATCAGAGATGGAGTGCTGCAAGCCAAACCTATGTGATAGGCTTTGGGATGTTAATCTTTCATTCCATTGTTGGTACCTCATCACACCCAGGATTGTCCGAATACAGCGGTTATGAAAAGAATTCAAACGTCTTGTATGCACAGCCTTCATTGTCCAAGTTTCAGCTCCATACAGTAATACAGCTAGAACAACTGCCCTATACACTGCTCTCTTTGTGGCCAATGAGAGGTCTTTGTTCTTAAATACTGGCACCCTCAAACATCCAAATGCTCTAGCTGCCCTAGCAATTCTTCTAGTCACCTCACTAGTGATCTCCCCATCTCTTGAGATGTTAGCACCCAAGTATGTGAAGTCCTGGACTACATCCACAGAGCCATCCTCCACCTGCACTGGTCTGACATCACTCTCATTCAATCCCTCACCAACAACCATCTCTTTTGTCTTCTCAGTACTCACAGTCAGCCCAAATTCACTTGCCACTTTCACAAACTCTGCTGCTACTGACTCAAAACAATCTGAAAGGTTGCATAGAATGCCACATCATCAGCTAACTGGGACTCAATTACTCTAATCTCACTCAATCTAGACTTGGCTCTGCGGTCCCCAACCAACTTCCTACCATGCTAGTATAACACACTCACTCCTGAACCACTATTCCTATTGCACCAATCAGCAACAATGGCACTAAATTAGATATTTAATAATGTGGGTGCCTGGGTACATCCCTGCCATAAGCCATTCCAGACCTCAAACCTCTTCATTTCAGTCAAACCCACTCTAACCTCAGTATACATCCCTAGGGGAAAGACTTCACAACATTCAACATCTTTGCTGGCACACCATACCTCTTTAGGACCTTCCATAGGGCTTGCCTGGGCACTGAATCATAAGCCTTTCTCAAGTCTACAAACAACACATACAATGACTCACCATGTTCTCTTACTTTCTCCACAAGCTGTCTAGCAACAAAAATCATGCCTGCACAACCACTTCCTTTCCTGAACCCATTCTGTGACTCTGGCAGAATGTTTTCAGTGGTCACTTGCAATCTTTCCTATAAAATTCTGCCTAGTACCTTCCCTACCACATCCAACAAACTTATTCCATGCCAACTGTCACACTGCTTCAGGTCACCTTTCTTTGGGATTGCAACCACCACTGCATCCTGCCAGTCTCTCACCACTTTATCTTCTTCCCACACCTGCATCACCTCCAGCATTTTATCCCACATATCTACACCACTGCGGAGGATTAATTCAGGAAGAACACCAGACTTTCCTCCTGCCTTTCTCATCTTCATTTTGGTTAGAGCATGCATCAATTCCTCTTCAGTTGGTGGATTATCCAAATCCAAGTGTGGTGAGAGTAGTGGCAGGGTGGCAATCACTTCATCATTGAATGCACAGGGTATGTATGTTAAGTATCTTTACAAAATGCTAATGCTATCTGGCTCTTACATCCTCAGGACCCTGAGTCAAACTTCCATTTTCTTTCATGACAGCAGTAGGTCTAGTCGATCTTCTTCCAGCATGAACCAGCTGCAACTTCCTGATACTCTTCCACCTTGTGCAACCATTCTTTCTTGCAGCTTCCCCCTACTTGGCAACCCTGCATATCCATTCTTCCCTAACATTGTCCACTGCAACCTTCATCTTTCTCTGATGTCTCCTAAACTCCTTCCAGTTTGCTAAAGTATTGCACTGTATCATCCTCAGGTGAGCATCATCCTTGGCTTTGATCAGAGGTGACAACAACTCCTCACTATCCTCAAACCAGTCTGGTTGTTTCCTCTTCCCTCTACCAACTATTTCCTCTGCAGTTGACACAATACCAGATTTCAGAGCATCCCAGTTGCACTCAATGGAATCTCCAGCTCTGTGTAGTCTAGTCAGCAAATGATGCTCCAACACTTCAAGGTATTCATCCCTCTTGGCAGGGTTTTTCAGTTTATGGAAGGCAAAATGCAAAGAAATCTTCTCTTTTCTTTTGGCAGAATGAGGAACAGTAACCTTTAGCTTAGCTCTTACAAGCTTATGGTCAGTCCAGCAGTTTGCTCCCCTCATTACCTGCACATCTCTGCAAACAACTATCTGTTCAGCCCTCATCATGACGAAGTCTATCATGTGACATTTCTTTGTTGCTGGGTGTATCCAAGTCCCTTGATAGATTTCCTTCTTTTGCAACCAGGTGTTCATGATTGAGAACTCACTTAAGGCACAAAATTCCAAAAACTCCTCCCCCATCACTCACTCAAGCAATGCTTCCCTATATCACCTTGCTATAGATCATTCCCTGTATCCAACACACCCACCCTAGAATTGAAATCACCAGCATAACAAGGATATCATTGTGTGTAATCCTATCTATTTTATCCTGTAAATCATCATAAAACTTGAGCTTAATGCTTGGAGGTACCTTAGCTGTGGGTGTGTAAGCACACACTACTGATACATAAGTCCCTAATGCCCTTCCAGACCAACCTATCTTTTTCTTTCCTGTGTCTATCCACTTCAATCTTGCTGATATCATTCTTGAGCTAACTGCTTCCCACACCTCCCCTGCATCTTTCCATGCCACTGTAGCCTTTTTGGTCAATGCTATTCCAACACCCTCATTCCTACTAGCTCTTTCCTGATCCCCAGGCAGAGGGCAACCAGAGTGCAGAAAGGTATATCCACCCGCACTTTGTCTCTCAGCTCCCTGCAACAGACACCATATTTCCTCAATTCTCCCACCAACAAATCTATCTTCCTATCAATCTTCCCAGGCTTGTCACCATGGCTACCATACTTACTGCAACTGTAGCTTTTGTGCTGGCTATGGTGTATGCTGTCTGCATGTGCTGCCTGTATGTTCATGTGCATACTTTGTGTGTGTATGTGTGTTAAATGTAGTTTTAGTTAATGTTTGTATCTTCATGGCTAGGTTGTATTTCTTGTTGACATTGGCCTGAGTGTTGACCAGTATATATAGAGTGATAAATTTACTAAGTGCTAATATTCATATCTATGTGGCTATGTTTGTGCAACTTTATTCTGCTTGGATATGTTGATATTGGCCCAGATGTTTCCTGTTATACATGTAGAATTAAATGTAATGAAAGTTAATGTTCATATCTGTGTGGCTAAGTTCATTCAACTTTATTTATGTACTTTTACAATAAATATATTTATCTTAAGGGAAAGGAGGAAAATACATTGGCCAAAAAACTTTTGGTATACTTGGAGAAAGCCAACATTTGTCAACTTTTCGATGAGTTATTCCATTAGTAATCTTCCTCTTGCGTATGAAGAGCACACAGTAACTATTTGTTTTTACAATTCAAGTTTCAACTAGCATAGGCCATCCTGTCCTCCAAGAAGTTTAAACAATTGGCATGAACCAATTATGTTGTCCACTGTTTGGCTCTGTTTTCCACATGGGCAGGCCGGCAAATCATATGGGTCCCATTTTGCCATGGATGCACCTAAGCAGCCAACTCTGGTTTGTAGACAGTCAATTTTTACCCACTGCTCTATTAGCAGGCTTGCTCCAGGTGGTAGGCCTACATGCAGTATTGGGAAGAACCTGTTGAGCCATGACAGTGCTACACTCCATTGTTGATTCCACTTGTTGATCAGTTGTGGGTTTGTAGTGCAACTGGGCATGCCTTTGAAAGGGGTGCCAGGATTTCAGGCACTGATTCCCCAAGTTTTTTCCCCTGTTTTTCCATATTTTTTTTATTGTTTTTTTCTTTTTTTTCCTTGCATTTGTTTTCTTTCATTTGTTTTCATGGGGTCTAATTGTTAATTTCTTGCTGATCTTTTTCTTCTTAGGACACTTCCTTGGAAAACCAGTATTAAGCTCTCTAGTTCAATACCTGGTCATGTTTGGATTTTTATTTCAGTTTTTTTCCCCCTCTCCCTCCCCCTCCTCTGCAATGAAGTCAATATTAAGTCAAAACATTAAATCATAAGTGAGCAGGGTTTTAGCTGGAAATTTCCACTCTTTTTCTTCTTTCCTTTTCCCTCATTCATTCCCTTTTCCATTCTACTTTCTTACTATACATTTCACTCAGGTGGTTTAAAGACAACTGTAGACAAAAAATTGAAAATGAATTGGAATTTATTTCAAAAGAAATTTTAAAAAATAATAAATCATTTTAGTCTTTGTTTCCAGGTTTATTTTGAAGTGAATAGGTGGTTATGAGTTAGTGGCACAGTTTTCTTATTATTTACTTGCAGCATATACCCAGCTTTACCCAGGATATGATGATATGCCCACAGGAAAAACTGTGGCCTAGTGTTATCCAACCCATTTCCCTACCAGATTTAAGTTGTCTGCCCACTTCTAGGTATCTAGGTCCATGAATTTGACCTTCCGTAAGTACCATAAATAGATTGCATCATTTTTGAAATTTTGACCTGACATGCCCACAGTAAGAGATATGGTCAGGTGATTCAATTTTTTTGTGGCCAAAATCCATCCACTCTGTGTGATATGCCTAACTTCAAGTTTAGCCAGGAGGGTGGTGTGGCGAAATGTGACCCAACCTATGTCCAAGAGTTGTCCAAGCACCACTTCTGGCCTTTTCAGCCTTGCAAAGCTATGGAAAGAGGTTTGAATGGAAATAACAAGTCTGAGTAGAGAGTATCCAATTAAATATAATTCAAGCACCTTCATTCATAGGAGTATTATTTTTAAAAACTCATGGCTCAAGAGCAGTGTTACCAAATAATTTCAGCTCAAAATTACTACTTTTTATCATTAGATTCTTTTCTCTATCCAAAAAAAAAAAAAAAAAAAAAAAAAAAAATCAGTACAAGAACACTAATACAGACTATAATTAACATTCAACCACACATTACAAATTTGTATAGGAACATATTACAGCTTTTCCTTCAGATCACAACTTCAATATTAGCCTTATGCCCCACTTGTCTGAATTCGAAATTGGAAGACAACATTTTCAGCATACCTAGGCTGAGCAATTGGAATGGAAAGTTCCACATTGGATCTTTGTATGAATGCACATCCAGCCAGAAATTCTCTGTGCTGTTAGTGTCCCAAGCCCGCTGCTTCATCATTGGACAGTTAGACTTCGTTTCACCCTGGAATGAAACATCTTATGGCAAAGATAGTGGATGCAGATATTCTTTCCAGGTGTAATTTGCAAGAACAGTGTCAATTGGAAAGGATCTGTCTTGGTAGGAAGCATAATTTTTTCTCAGACTTATGAATACCTTTATCAGAAACTTGAAGGCATCCATGTCTACCCTCATCTTATTCTGCATGGGCTGCTAGCCATGGTCCAACCTTGTCTGGAGTCCCTGACTCCTGCTGAAAATTTACTACATTTTTTTAAGAATTTGGGTTATTTCCCAATCAACAGTTTCCCTTCCAATTTGTTTTCAAAATTCATTATTTGTGGCAGCATTGCTCAAGACAACTCCACATTTTCCACAGATCAGCATCCTTTAAATAGGTTGGCATCCGACCAATTCAGATGACAAATTACACAATTATAGACAATTTAATGACCAGTCACCTAAATAGAATTACATGGATGTATGTGTGTGTGCAAGTATGCTTCCTCCTACTCAAGCCAGTACTTTACATATAACAAATTAACTCAACAAATAGCAAATCGACACTAAAATATTGGAGCCATGGGAAAAATGGGAAAAAGTGGCAAAAAAGAAGGAAAAATATTATAGAGGGACAATAAGATGGGAGGTAAAAGGTGGAGTGGTTAAATGAAGAAAAGAAGGAAGGAAAGAAATGGGAGAATAAAAGATGGGATGATTAACCTAGTCTAAATTTGAACGACTGAGTTTCAGCTTAGGAGACCTGGGCTTTACCACTGAGCCATGGCTTTTTTTGAATGGAATATCTAAATTCCTTTTTCCCCAAACAGGGTAACACTTTCAGAATTATTTTAGGTGTAAACACTTTACAGACAGACACCCAAGGATAACTATGCAAAATTGTAGCCCTGTGGGTCCAAGGGTTTGTCTAGCAAAAGTACTATTTTTAGCATGATGAGAATATAGTCAGTGATATTGGCCATATGTAGGTAATTAAACGTTCCCCTGAAGCTGCTGATTATAAGAATATATAGGTTCATGGGTATAACTTGCAAACTGGAGGCACTACAGGAAGACATGCTCACTACAGAGACTACAACTTTATATATACTATATAGTAACGAGCGGTTTTCACGTGTCTTAAAATCAGACATGTGTTGTAGACTTTTAAAATAAAAGTGAACATATGATTAGGTCAAAGTATTTTTTTAAGTACTATTTTTGACATTTTTAGCCTCCTGCACAAAATGGAAGAGGGTGGCCAGATAGAACACATCCCATGTTATTTGCAGAATCAAGTTGTGCATGGCATAGTTTTAGGGCTGTAGCTCCATTCTTTTTTGGCAAAAATACACATCTTTCTTATTTTTGAATGCAGAAAGGGTTGTGGCCATATAGATATATTTGTGACGTTCCCCTGGTGACACTGATGGGACCCACCCCATGTTATTCGAAGAATCAAGTTGTGTTTGCATGCCAAAGCTTTAGATCTGTAGCACCATTTTTGGGAGGTAAAATACCTTCTTTTTTTTTTAATAAAGAAAGGGATGTGGTCATAGATATTCTTATGACATTCCCCAGGTGGAACTAATTCAAAATATATATGGATTTGTGGGTCTAACTTCAACCGTTCATAGAGGCACTTTTTATCTAATGTGCAAAGTGGAGAACAAATACTGATTTGCTGCTATAGATTATTCGAATAATTACTTCATTCTCCTGCATTTAATCCAAGATTTCCACAAATGTTCAATAGTCTTGGTTCTCATTTCATTATGCATAGCATGCTGTAAGACCTGTGAATGGCCTATGTATACACTAAGTGAATAATTCCCATAGACTTTTATCTCAGGACTCTCTCTCACAAAGCCAGTATAAAGGCCAGAAAAAATTCTTTCTCTGATGTAGGTCCTTGAAACAACAGCCCAATTTGTCATGAAGGGCAAATTTTCCCAGTTTGGTTACCTGTGAGGCTTGTCGAGAATTATTTGAAAAAAATCCTTATTTTGATGAACCAATGTACATAAACTGGGAGTCAAGAGAGGAAGACAAGGTCATTCATAAGATTGCAATGGCATTTCATCCTCCAACCGGTAGTGTTGGACACTGCAATTAGACTTTGTTATGTGTTCACAATGTTGTTTTTTCTTCCATATATATTTATCATTGTAGTTGCCACTCATAAGTAGTTGTCACTTTTCTTCTGATCACCTTCCACCCCATCCATTTTTTTGTTATTATTGATGCTATTTCTTTTTTGTTGTCACTCTAACTATACTCACCCACCTATGACTTTTACCTACTGCCACACAACTCACAGCCAAGAGGAACACAAGAACTGTCCTCACTATGTCCTATGGCAAATATTTATTACCAGTGAGAACCTACATTTTGGGTGGTTTTTCCATCAGCCTTTAGCCTCCTGTAGTAAAAAAAAATTCTAAGAAATTACTTAATCATCAGCTTTAATGACAACACCTTTGCATCTTGTGATGTAAGGTTGCCATGTACTTTCCTCTAGGATGGATGTTGTTATAGAATTAGGTGGAAGTTAAAAAAAGGAAGTTTTAAATGTTTCAATTTAGTTTACACATAAGTTAAGAGTGGTTCAAAATATGGCACAGCACAATCTAACATACACATCACAACACACAATATTGATATAACTTCACAGAAGTATTACAATAAAATCAGTTATTAGTTGCATCACACTTGTGTCTAAAAATAGAAGAATGAGAAACTCAAGCGTGAAAATTTCAAATGTGTTAATAAGCTTCACAAAGAAAATATAATGCTAATTGCTGTTTTTTTTAACCTTATGTGGTTAAATATAGTATATATTAATGTTCCCACTTTGTGGCTGGTGCACGCAATTTCAGTTTGTTTGTTTACTTTGAGTTGTGAAAAATGTTTCATTTTGAAGAAATTTTCTGAGTTAAACTTTGGTGAATAGGAGGATAACATATAAGCCAAAAAAAAATTTGAATAATTGGATAAAACCAACATCTTTCAACACTTTGGTGAGTTATTCCATTACAGATTAAATCTATCTATACCATAAAGTATGAATAATTTGTCTGTCTGTCTGTGTATCCTGGATTCACATTTGAAAGGTTGAAGGTAGATCAACAAACCCCTATATATTTAGAAACAGTATAACCAGGGAAACGTCATAAACATATCATATGACACACCCCTTCCTATTAAAAAAGGAAAAAAAATTATGCTTTTGCAAGAAAAAAGAATGGAGCTACAGGCCTAAATTTTTTGGCATGCAGACACTACTTAACTCTTTGATTAAGATGGAATAGGTCCCATCTGGTTACTCCTCTTCCTCTTTGTGTGTAAGGCTAAAAATTTAAAAAATGGTACTACTAAAAAGAAAACACTTAAGTGTCTCTAAATGTGAAAAGACTGTGTATAACCTTTCCTGTGAGCATGTTGGGCAATGCTAGTCTGCTGTAGCCAGACCCTTTATCAAATTGTTACACTGGGGAAGGATCTGGGGACATAAGTATACCATAGTTGTTCTGCTGACTCATACGAGGCGTCCATCAATTATGTGTAGAAATTAACCACAAATTCTTATCTAGCCTATATTAAAAATAGTCACTTCAAAATTCCAGCAGAAAAGCTTTGATATTGCATTGTCCACAGAATTCTGGTTACACCAGACTTGAGCATTTTAAAATGTTATGGAAAAATCAAGAGCAACACTGGTTTTATTCATACTTATGATATGTTATTTGAATGAAGTATGTTGTCTAGAAACTGTGATTTGAGTGGTTTCTATTTTGTTTTGTTTTGATATTGGCATTGCCCAGTATACATGCAGTGTTAATTGTAGTGTAAGTTAATGTTCATATCTATGTAGCTAGGTTGAGTCTCAGCTTGACATTGGCCTGGGCGTTGCCCTGGTGTAGTGGAGTGTTAAATGAAGTGAATGTTAATGTTCCTGCCTGTGTAGCTAAGATCTTGTTACTTTAGTTGAATTGTTTACTTTCAAGTGTAAAAAAAAGTGTTTAAGAAGGAGGAAAGCACATTGGCCCAAATCTGTTTGACTAGTTAGAGAAAACCAATATCTTTCAACATTTTGATGAGTTATTTCACTACAAATGGTACAATAACTTAAGCCTTAATTATTGTTGTTATGCTGTACAATTAAATAGTAAGATTTTATTAGCTCCATTGAAATGCATCCCCTTATAGAGTAGGAGCTTTTATCTCTCATCATTGAAGGATAGGAGCAAACAACCAATCGGGTATGCATCAGGTTATTCTAAGCTAGAGAAAGTGGCACTTGCAATTAATCATTTCTGGAGTAAAGAAATTCCATCCACACTTTTATGGCTGAAGTTTTATGATCTACACTGATCATCAACCATTGAAGTGCTTATTCAATCACTCTTCCCATACCTGTGATGGCATCCTCCATATTGAACATTGGGCATTGACATGTGGGTGCTTATCTCTACTCAATTGGCTACAAACCTGATAGGAATCATGTGATGATGATGGGTTGAGTAGTTTGCCTCTACCAGAAGCACCAGGACATATTCCCATGCCTGCAAATGTCTTGGTATTGAGTGGACCAATATCAGAGCAAGTCAGATCAAGTCATGAATAGAGCAGGACCCTGCCATGTACAAGGTGAAGAATTATTGCATGACAACATGGCCATCAGGGAGTGAGGATGAGCAACTTCAGCCATCCACGAAGCTGAAGATTGAGATCTCCATTCAAGATGGTTGCCTGCTTTGGGGGTCCAGAGTGATTATCCCACATCAAGGATGTCAGAAGATCCTCATCTACTCCATGAGACACACCCGGGTATTAGTCAGATAAAAAGCTTGCCTCATGGCTGTGTGGTGGCCCAAGCTGGATCAATCTATTGAAGACAGAGTGAAAAATAAATCTTGTCAACTTTCAAGGCCATCATCAGCAATTGCAGCAGTGCATCCTTGAGAATTCCTTAAGCAAGCTTGGTTGAGATTGCATATTCACTATGCAGGGCTATTTTGGGGAAGAACCTTTTCAGTAGTTCTCGATCCTTTCTCAAAATGGTTAAAAGTTCACACTACAGCTTCAAACTCATCTTCTGTTACAATAGAGAACCTGACATCGATTTTTGCGACCCATGGATTGGCCTAGACCAGAGTGAGTGATAATGCTACGTCATTCAAAAGTGCTGACTTCCAACATTTATTTAAGAGAATGAAATTTATCATATCACCAGTGCTCCCTATCACCCTTCTTCCAATGGACATGCCAAGAGAGCTATCAAAACCTTCAAGCAAGGTATCAAAAGGATGAGAGAAGGAACCTTAGAATGCAAGTAATCTTAATCCCTTTTTCAATACAAAATTACACCACACTGTCACGGGAGTATCTCCTGCTCAACTCCTTATGAACCGAAGTCCAAGGTCTTGGTTGGATTTATTGTATCCTAATGTACAATCCCAGGTGCAACAATGACAGGAAAAGCAACGATAGTATCATGATGTCCATGCTAAGGCCCCTCAATTCCAGTTGGTGGAAGAGGTGTATATGTGACAATTTCCACCAAATCAGGAGACATGGGTGAAAGCTGAGGTGTGTGAATTAATTGGTCCACTTTTGTTTAAAGTCAGACTGAACAATGGTCAAGTTGTATGTAGACATGTTGACCACATCTGTAAGAAGCATAGCAGTGTAAGTGCTGCGCCAGATCTTAACACAGAGGAACTCTCAGTTGAAAGTGTGGATATTTCAATTGTTGCATCAAAAGCTGATACAAATATTGTGGAAACTAGTACTGATGAGTCTGAACACCTGAGGAAGTGGAGAATTGTCAAAAAAAAATGTATCGCCAGATCCACCAAATGTGGATCCTCTAAACATGTCTGTTGATCCTCCAAATATGTCTGTGGATCCGACAAGCCTTCTACTTTCTTCTTGTATCAGGCATCGATCTGATTATTTCAGCATGCACTTCTAGGACAAGTACAACTTGTAATCCCTGGAGGGAGGAGTGTAATAATGTGACTGTGTATAGTTATAGTCTAATTAATTATATCATGAATTATGAACTGTTTTGGCATTGTTGAAAACCCTTTGTAATGGGTTTTTTTAATTGTTATTATATCACAGCTTGTATACTGGCATTCATATACGTATTTTTATTCCGTCAATACCGACTTTGTGATTGAAGCTTTTTTCTTATCATACTTGAATTGGGATGGTGATTGGGTTAACTAAGACTGTGGTGCTTTCAATTATCACATTGTTCTTCATACCTTTTTTTAAACTGATGTATATATCACCAAGCTGCAATGTTGCAGGAGATGACAACATTTGCAAACATTAATCTGTAGGATAAGTGTCATATTGGATGGTGAATATTAACAAGCCACCATTATGGGAACACAATCATATTATAACCACAAATGAAATGTATAACATTAAAAATAAAAAAAAGTATTTCAACCCTGATCATCAGTGTGTTACAATATAATTCGGAAAGATTTGCATCCTGACCTACGAACCATTGCAGCTGTGGAGTTTTAATAATCCTATTTGAAATCAATAGTTTTAAAAAGCATCTATAGGACACATTATTTTCATGGGGTGTCAAAAAAGTGTCATATATAGTGCATGCTGGCATAAAAAGGGATTCTCATGGTGTCACTTAGAACAATTCCTAATTACAATTAACATAATAAAATTTTAGAAAAGAATCATAGATATGGAAGGTTTAAGAAATAAAATGTCTGTGTTTAGGAACATATGAGTCCTCAAAGTGGTTCTATAAATGCCTTGAGTGTGAGAGGTTATAGACTTAATTTAATTTAGATTATTTATTTATGAAATATATATTAAGCCATAATGAGATGGTGAAGATAACAATTTACTATTAACAGATTATTTGAAAGGAACACAACTACTGACAAATTAGATAGATTTCTGGGTGTTTACTGCAACTGGGCTATTATCATAAGCTTATTTATTATTGCATCATAAAATGTGTAACTTTTGTAAGTTTAGGATTACATCATAACTTTTAATTCTGTTGAATGTGGTGTAATTTTCTTTACTCTGCACTTTGTATATATTACATCCACCCCCCTCCTCCCTAGAAACAAATTCTGGATCCCCACCTGCTAATGGTATTATTCTGCTGTAAGGTGGAATATATTCTTGACAGTTTGTAAGAATAAAAGCAATAATTTTATAGATTAGCAGCAACACTGGTTTTATTCATACTTATGAGATATTATTTGAATGAAATATGTTGTCTAGAAACTGTGCTTTGGGTGGCTTCTATCTTGTTTTGTGTTGACATTGGCATTGCCCAGTATACATGCAGTGTTAATTGTAGTGTAAGTTAATATTCATATCTATGTAGCTAGGTTGAGTCTCAGCTTGACATTGGCCTGGGCGTTGCCCTGGTGTAGTGGAGTGTTAAATGAAGTGAATGTTAATGTTCATGCCTGTGTGGCTAAGCTCTTGCTACTTTAGTTGGATTGTTTACTTTTAAGTGTAAAAAAGTGTCTTACAAAGAAGGAGGAAAGCACATTGGCCCAAATCTGTTTGACTAGTTAGAGAAAACCAACATCTGTCAACATTTTGGTGAGTTATTCCTCTACCAATGGTACAATTACTTAAGCCTTAATAATTGTTGTGCTGTACAATTAAATAGTAAGATTTTATTAGCTCAATTGAAAACTTAAATGGCAGAAAACTTAGCTAACATTCTAGTAATCATTTATATAAGTGTATTATTTATGAGTAGTGAGAACCAGTCTTAATTAAATCTTTTTTAGGTGGTCTTCCCTGGCCTTCTGTATCTATGAATTTGTTTTGGTTAGTTTTTGTGTAGGGGTTTGTTCTGAGGCTTTGTCCTACCTCTCCTGAGGGTCTCAAATTGCATTTGTTGGGTAGATAACATTCTCCATGCACAGAGTAGGATGCCATTTGTCTGAAGTGTGTGGTCTCAAGCATGAATACCTAAACCAGAAGGGATTTTTTATTCATTTATGTACAACTATGCCAGAGCAGCCAAATAACAAAACCCTGTGCTAGTTGCTAGTGATTGCTTCTTTCTTCTCAGGAGCATTACTTTGTGTGTGTTTTAGATAACTTGACCTAACTTCCCTCCATTTTGTTCATATAGCAGAAAAACCATTGTTTTTGTCTGAAGTTTGCTAACCAAGAATGTACTTAATGCATGCATTCAATGGGGATGTATTTACTTTTGTGTATTCATTGGTTTTCATGTGCCATTTCGTGTGTCTGCCTATTTGTCTGTGTGTGCTCTTTCAAATGTTGGTGTTCAAGTTCGTTTTCACGTTTGTGTGTGTGTGTGTGTGTTCATGAATCTGAATTAGTCCATATAAACTATCTACCTGCTTTTTTTATTTACTCCTGTCAAACTACCCAAAATATTTTACTTAGAGAATTAAATACTAATGGCAATTGAAGGAATCACATGGAGAAAAGTCAGAGTGACTGAGTGACTGAGTGACCTTGCTTTTCATAGCCAACCCAGTTCATTCTAAAGATCTATGATATCAGGCAATGATATTTTATATTAAACAAATTTGCTTAAGGATCTATCTTCTTACTTTATAGTACTATGATATTGAGTAATTGGTAAGGCAGATAAACCAATCTAAAATTTTAAGTGCAGACATCAGATCAGATGAAGGAACATATGCTTTCAATAATCTTTACCAGTTGACAATGTAGTATATCAGGAAACCCACTTATGCATGCTACTGTTTGCATTAATAAAGGTTATGTTCACCATGCAGCATGTAACAGATATCTGGTACTGCTTGTTCCAGTACTAAACAATAGCTTGGTGGCACTCATGGTTGACAATATCTCTTTAGTGTTTAGATTGATGTGAATTTTGAAAGACAAAGTATCATTTCTATCATATTTTGTTACTCCTAACAGAGAACTACAACTATGGCCACAATCTCTCATGATTCTGGTATGCAAGACACCCTTCGAGCTCTTCCTAAACAAGGATGGTACTATGGCAATATCAGTGAACAGCAGTGTAAAGACATACTGAAGAATGAACGCACTGGCGCATTCCTTATTAAAGACTTGCCTGCCACTGACAGTGAAGAACGCACTTTTTCCCTAGTATACAAAATAGAGAACCGATACAATGATATTCTTATAGATTACTCATATGGACGCTTCAGTTTCTACTATTCGAGCATAGATTTCCCCAAATTTCGAACACTTATGGATCTCGTTTCATTCTGCACAGCACGCTGTAATACCTGTGAAAGGCCTCTGGTTACATTACGTGCATATTTACCAGATACTACCTTTGTGGGACTCTCTCTAACAAAGCCAATATCAAGGCTCCAAAAAATGCACTCTCTAAGTTATTTGTGCCGCTTTAAAATTGCCCAATTGGTCACAAGGGACAAACTTTCACAGCTTGGGTTACCGGTAAGGCTTGTACAGAATTATTTGATGAACAATCTTTATTTTGATGAAGAGCTGTACATCAACTGGGAGTCGACAGAACAAGACAGAGTGATTCGAACAGTGGCAATGGGAATTCATCCTCCAACCCGTGCTGATGCACGCTGCCATTAAACTATATTAAAATGTTTACCATGTATTGAACACTGTAATTGTCTCTTAGAAATAGTTGTCTCTTAGATTAGTTGTCACTTGTGTTCTCACCCCCTTCCACTTTTTTGGTAATTCTTTTGCTACAAGCAAACAATCACAGCCTTTAGCAGTGTTGCCTGTGAGGCCCACCTTCTGTGTACTGTGGTCATAAAATTATAATGTGGAAGAACATTCTTTATGGGTGGACTCAACTTACGGGTGAATGTGTCTTACAGGAGAGCATATCTTACTGGGAGACATGTTTTACAGGAAGACATGTCTTTAAGGAAGACATGTCTTACAGGAGAACATGTAGCACTGAAAGACATGTCTCACAGGAGTATATGTCTTATGGGAGGACATGCCTTTAGGGAGGACATGTATTATCGGAGGAAATGTCTTAAGGTGGGGACTAATGTCTCTCATGAGTACATATTTTCAGGGGAACATGACTTTCTGCAGGAGCTATCTTACTGGAGGATATGTCTTGCTGGAGAACATTTTATGGGAGAACATTTTATGGGAGAACATTATTATAGGAGAACGAGTCTATTGGAGGACATGTTTTATTGGAGAATGTGTATTATTGGAGAAATGTATTAATGGAAGGTATATGTTATGGAAGGATATGTCTTATGCACTATAGGATATTTGAGGACTTATCTTATGGTAGCACATATATTAGCAGGGAACATGTGTTATGGGAGGACATGCCTTATTTAAGAACTTGTTTCATGTGAACACAATGTCTTAAAGAAGGACATGTCTTAGAGGAGACATCTAATACTGGAAGATATCCTACTTGTCACCAAATCATCTTATGTGAGGGCATATCTAACATGATGACATGTCCCCAGCTTTCTGTAGTTACAAACATGTTCAGTTTGCTTATTGTTCTGTATAGTGGGTTGGGTGTTTGTAACAACTTTCTAAAATAAATTTTATGAATGGATCTCTAATAATTAGTGTCCTTTTGATATAAACTGGGTGAGGAAAGGGGTAGGGGTTAGGTATTTAGAAAGAACGAAAGGAATAAGGAAGGAAAGAAAAGGTTGGGGGAAAGAAAAAGAAATATCAACCCTGTTCAGGCTTGAACCACAGACTTTCAGGTTGGGGTTGGACCATAGTTTTTAAAGGGTTTTTTTTTTTAAATGGGAAATTTTCATTCCTTTTTTCCTCCTGTGAACTGATCTCAAAATTCACCAAATATAGTTTGTTTGGTTTTTGATTTCCCAATGGAGATTTTTTTTATTCCCAATTGATTCTCACTGCTAGTAATCTCTATTTTGGTTAGTAGGTATGTTTGCATGCATGTCTATATATTTGTAGTGTGTGTAGGCATAATGGTGCTAAAACACCTGGATAGTATCAAGCACAATAAATGTTTGAGTGCCACCACCCCTAGTTGGAAAAGAAGAATTTTTTTTAAATGTCAAAAAAAAAAAGAACAACCAAAAAAGAACTACCACCCATCCAAAAAAAAACCAAAAAAACCCCCCCCCCCACCCCAAAAGGTCAATAGTTAGAATCTTCCAGGTGAATAATACAACTTCAAAAATACTTACAAAATTCATGGCTTAAGGCCACTGGTCTACTTAACTGGGCAATTCTGGGTTAGAATCCATATCTTGACATTCTTTTCATTTTCTTCTCTCTCTTTTTACCTCAATGGAATACAAGGTGGAGAAATTTTTTTTAGTGGCCACTTTTTATACTACCTCAGCTGTACTACAATCATATGCAAGATGTGACTCATGGCTCTAATCTGGTGAGTGAAGAGCTGGCTTTGTTCATTTCATTCTAAAGCACACAGTCAAACATTGTGCAAATTATGAATCTGTTATTTGGCAATGTAACTTTCAGCATTCTAAAATATTATGGAAAAAATCAAGGGCATTCTGGTTGCATGCTTACTTATGAGATGTTATTCGAATGAAGTATGTTGTCTAGAAACTGTGCTTTGAGTGCTTCTACCTTGCTTCATGTTTACATTGGCATTGCCCAGTATACGTGCAGTGTTAATTGTAGTGTAAATTAATGTTCATATCTTTGTGGCTATGTGCCTCAGGTTGACATTGGCTTGGGTGTTGCCATGGTTTGGTGCAGTGTTAAATGTAGTGTAAATTAATGGTCATATTGTCATGGCTATGTTGTGTCTCAGTTTAACATAGACCAGGGGCGTTGCCTTGGTATATTGCTGTGTTAAATATAGTGACTGTTGATGTCGGTATCTGTGTGGCTAAGCTCTTGCTACTTTAATTGGATTGTTTACTTTCAAGTGTAAAAAATATATATCTTAAGGGATAGGAAGAAAGAATATTGGCAAAAGAACGTTTGAATAATTAGAGAAATCCAACATCTGTCAATGTTTTGCTGAGATATTCCTCTACCAATTGAATAATTACTTAAGTTTTCATAATTCTTATTGTACTGTACAAATAAATAGTGAGATTGTATTAGCTCCATTGAAAAATTAATTGGTGGAAAACTTAGCTCATATTTTAGTAATAATTTGTAAAAGTTTTTATTTATAGTACTCAGAACAAGCCTCAATTATATCGTTTCTTTTGTGGCCTATCCTGGCCTCTGTATCTATGAATTTGTTAGGTTTCGTTTTGTGTAGGGTTTTGTTCTGAGGCTTTGCCCTACATTTCCTGAGGGTCTGTAATTGATTTTTCTGATTGTAAATAATTGCATATGTTCAATACATAACATTCACAATTGTGTTCTATCCACAGAGTGAATGACAATTCTCTGTAGTGTGTGATCTCAAGCATGAATACCTTGACCAGATTTCTGGGTAACCATGTCAGGGTATAGGCATACATTGTTGACTGTGTAGTCAAGGAATCAAGAACACTTTACATTTATCCATACTGTGGATTAATAACAAAATAATGTCCTATAACATTTAGTTTATTAAATTGATGTTGAACTGTTGAGATTATTTCATTTCTAATTTCAGATTCTATATTTGGAATCAGGTGTGATGTGCTTTAATAGATGTTATGGCTTTGTGGAACTGTTGTAAAAGAATGACTTGGTTATCATATACAGTTGATTGTCCTTACTTGGCCACATTTTACACTGGCATAGTCAGCAGGATTGTATCTACACTGAGACAAGAGAGATGTCAAGTCTACCTTCGATTGCACCCGATGCATTCAGTGGATAGGGGAGTTGAGAAAAGTGGAGTTTCCATTTTACTAACATGGAAGCAGTTAATGACTGGGATGATGCCACTAAATTGAAGTGGCTGAGAGTGCAGCTTACTGGCAAATCTCAGACAGCTTCCCAACGGCTTCTGGAAGATACCCAGGAAAGTTACAATGGGGCTACTATTGCTCTAAAGGAACAATTGGAACCGCCCAGTCCTCAGTCTTGCACCAGGGTGAGCTGGGAACCAGGAGAAGGAAACCAGATGACAGCTGGGCTGATCTTGCTCGCAATCATCGTGAAATGGCAGTCAGATTTGTTTGTTGCACTTGTGGCAGATCAGGGCACTTTGCAAGATTATGCCATTTTGCTGATCAGCAACAGGGAGACTGAAAACACCCTGCATGATGAGTCAGAGGCAGGAGGGTGTATTAATAAGACCCTCTTACCATACAATTTGATTTCGCCTACAGATGGTTGTAGTGTTGAGGGTCTAGTGGATGATATGCCACTCTCTCTGCTTGTCGACACAGGAGCAGCAGTGATGCTGGTGAGGAAAGAGACATAGAATGAAATATGTCCAACCCTGGATGAAAGCAAATTGTCACCCTGGGTGGAGAGAAAACTGATGGGAGTGGATATGACACCACTTCAGGTATTTGGATGTGCAGAAGTGGACCTCATGCTGGGATCCACAGTATATCAAACCAAGTTTATTGTGGTGAACCCTTTAACTAACCCTGCAATTCTGGGTGCTGGTTTTCTGAAAAAATATAAAGCCCATATTGATTTGGTAAGATTTTGGCAGTAGTAATACATTGGTTTTAGACCCTGAAGAGAGTAAAGAAACGAGTGCAGGGGTGGGTATAGTAAAGTTACAAAAAAAAACTCACTTGAAATACCACCCTATTTTAAGCAAGTATGCATGGCTGAGATTTCAGGGCAGGTACCTGAAGGAGTGTATGTGGTGGAGAACCCTGGTGATACAAAATAAGCATGTGTGGTAGGCCAGTGCCTCGTTAATCCAGAAGTAAATCAAGTTCCGATAAAATTGTTGAACCTGAGCCCAAATAAAGTTAAGATATGTACTGGTATGACTGTGGCCTAAATAGAGTCCGTAGAAGATGACATGCAAGAGAGGTGTCAGTAATAACTGACCCTGATAACTCTTTTCCCTCTCTGACCCATGCAAAAGCTTGTATGCTTGAAATCTTGGCATGCGACATCACTGACCATTTACAGAACAACAGAGAGAGCAATTCCATGGGCTGTTAGTAGAGTATGCTGTGTTGTTTACTGAGTCTAAGCTAGATACAAGCCGTACTAATCATATCACCCATGAAATCCACACTGGCCATGCTATACCAATACACCAAGCTGTGCATAGGCTTTCACAACCACGAAGGGAAGCAGCATGGGAACTGCTGACAGATATGCTGGATAAAGATGTAATTCGGCATTTCAATATTCCTTGGGCCTCACCCATTGTGTTAGTAAGGAAGAAGGATGGCAGTTTCAGATTCTGTGTGGACTATCATAAATTAAACAAGGTCACACTCAATGATGCGTACACATTGCCACGAGTAGATGACACCCTACACACACTAGCTGGCTGTCAGTGTTTTATGACTCTCGATCTACTAACTGGCTATTGGCAGGTAGAAGTTGCAGACAAGGATAGTGTTCTCTACCACTGAGGGCCTGTTTGAGTTCATGGTGATGCCATTAGGTCTGTGCTGCAATGCTCCTGCTACGTTCACCACACACACACACACACACACACACACACACACACACACACACACACACACACACACACACACACACACACACACACACACACTCACTCACATGCACACACACACACACACATGCACACACACGCACACACACATGCACACATACACACATACATATATACATACATAATGCATACATGCATACATACATACATACATACATACATACATACATACATACATACATACATACATACATACACACACACACACACACACACACATACATACATACATACATACATACATACATACATACATACATACATACATACATACATACATACATACATACATACATACATACATACATACATACATACGCACACAAGCACGCACACATGCACACACGCACGCACGCACGCACGCACGCACGCACGCACGCACGCACGCACGCACGCACGCACGCACACGCACGCACGCACGCACGCACGCACGCACGCACACACACACACACACACACACACATACATACATACATACATACATACATACATACATACATACATACATATGTATATATACTCTGAAGGATTATGACATCCTTCAGTATGCATTACAGAGAACTCATATCCTTATAATCGCAAATTCTATTGTTTGATGCATGCTGGGGGTTTGGATTTTGGATTTCCAAAATCAGCTAGATTGGTCTGCAGTTGGTTTAGAGAGTAAAATGCCCTAGATAAAGATACAAATGAAGCTTTTCAATAGCACACACGATTGCTAATCCTTCCTTCACTGTCTGAGAATTCTAATTCTCCACATCCAAAAGAAATGTGCTTACATACACTACAATTTTTTTATCATTCTGTCCTGAGTTTTCTGAAACAATATTGCAGAGAGACCAACTGGTGATGCATCTGTTGTTTGTTCAGTTTATTTTTGTTAGTCAAAATGTGCCCTGACTGCAGAGCTTATTAACAGCTGCTTAACCTTATTAAAAGCTTCATTGTGCTCACTCATCCAAGTGAACTTTGTATCCTTCTTTGTTAGCTCACAAAGTGGTTTTGCAACATCACTAGAATTATGCATAAAGTTTGCACAGTAAGTTGCCATTCCTAAGAAACTTCAAACACCATATGTTAATGTATGAGGTTTAGTATCATGGATTGCTTGAACCTTCTTTGGATCAGGTGTGATCCCTTTGTTCGAAAATACAAAACCAAAATATATTGAAGACTTTTTGTTGAATTCACTTTTTTTTTGTTCAAAGATAGACAACTGTGGAGAACTACTTAAACACCGCCTTAAGTGCCTTAACATGATCTACTTGAGTCTTCCCAAATAATATAACAACATCACTGATAATGTTTGTCCCAGGTATGTCACGTATCTGTTCATTGATAAGGTTCTGGAAAATCTCATTTGCTGTGTTTCTTCCACATTTCAGTCTGGCATACCGGCGTAAGCCTTTATGTGTAGCCAAATTAATTATGTGCCTACACTCATATGCTAACAGAATTTGATGATAACCTTGTGCAAATCTAACTTGATAAAGTTGTTGCTCCAGTTTAGTTATGAATGAGATCAATTGTTTGGCTTGGGTGTCTCTCGTGGTTAATTGCCTTGTTTACTCTTCTCATGTCTACACATATATGCACTTCACCATTCTCTTTGGGAGTTATGACTAAAGTTGAGACCCATGGAGTAGGTAGGACCTTCTACCTTCTCAATGATTCCTTGCTTTTCCAAGTTGATCAGCTCCTTTTGGACCATGTCAATGTGCAATGCAACTTCAGCAATCTTTAATTTACCAATACTGTCCAATAAGGTTGGATATTTTTGTACCAGTATGTCACACACTTGAAAACAATCAATAATATGCTTTATTCTGACATGAACAAGACCAAGGTTGCATGCTGATCCACATGAACTCTATTTTGCCTCTTTTGAGGGAGAAGAAGCATGCTATGGAAACCAAACATGGAGGAAATGGAGGAGAGGGGCTATGCCAATTTTTACTTCCAGATAGATTTCCTTCATGATGAGCCACTGTTTATATGCCTTTTTTGTTCATAGTGTAACCAAATTGTGTACAAATTTTGTGTACAGACTGATGTGTAAAAATTTTTTATGTAAAAATTTTTGTTAACAATTTTTTGGATGTACAAAGTTGTGTGTACAAATGTATGTGTTCAAATTTATGTACACAAATTTTGTGTACAAATTTTTGCGTACAAATTTGTGTACCAATCTTGTGTACAAATTTTTGGCCACAAATTTTGGTGTACAAATTTTTGTGTATTATTTCCTTCAAAAAAATTTTGTGTACTATTTTTTGTTAAAAAATATTGTGTACAAATTTTTGTGTACTTTTTTGGATATTCAAATGTTTGTGTACAAATTTTTTTTTGTACATTTTTTGGGTTTACAAATGTTTGTGTACAAATTTTTATGTACAAAATTTTGTGTACAAATTTTGGTGTACAAATTTATGTGTAGAAATTTTGTGTCCAAATTTTTGTGCACAAATTGTTTTGTAAAAATATATTTTGTACAAAATTTTGATATACAAATTTTTATGTACAAAATTTTGTGTGCAAATTTTGTTGTATAAATTTATGTGTCCAAATTTTGTGCATAAATTTTTGTGCAAAAAAAATTTGGTCTTCAAATTTTTGTGCACAAAATTTGTGTACAAATTTTTGTGTACAAATTTTTGTTTACATATTTTGACCTTAATCTCACTCCACTCAGTCAGCCCCTTTGTGCCTTCCCTCACTTAGTGAGACTATAAGAAGCAAAAAATCATTGTGAACACCTAAGAAAGTCTAATATTAGTGTCCAACATTACTAGTTGGAGGATGAACTCCTGTTGCCATCATTCAAAAACTGTATCTTTCTCTGTTGACCCCTACTTTATGTACAACTCTTTATTGATAAAGGATTGTTTATCAAATAATTCTGGAAAAGCCTAACTGGAAACCCAAGCATTAGGCAATTGTAAAATGGCACAAATAACTGAGAGAATGCATTTTTTTCTGCATTAATATTGGTTTCATTAGAGAGAGTCCCAAGATGATATTTGGCAATTATGCATCTAATGTAATTAGAGGCCATTCACAAGTATTACAGTGTGCTGTACAGAATGAAACGAGGCCCATAACTGTTGGAAATTTAGGGGAAATCTAGAATCAAAGACAGGAAACTGAAGTATCCATCTTAATATTCTACAGGAACATCACAGTATTTCTTCTCCACTTTGTGCATTAAGTAAAAGGTGTGTCCTTGACTGTTGGAGTCAAGTAAATCTTTAATAAGGAATGCCTGATGTGCCATCTTTGTCTAGGGAGAGCTTGAAGGGTGTCTTGCATATCAGAATTCTGAGAGATTGTGACCATAGTTATAGTTCTCTTTAAGGAGTAATAAAATATGATGGAAATGATACTTTGTCTTTTGTAATTCACATCAATCTAAATGTTCTAGAGATATTGTCAACCATGAGTGGTGTCAGGATCAATTGCTCCACCAGTACAGGTGTCAGCAACTCCTGCCATGCCAACCTTATTGGGGACCTCCCTTGCCCTACAACCTCAGCTAGCCAAAGTCAGCAACTCCCCTTGCTGCCTACCACTCCAGAAGAGTTAATCAAACAATTTAGCAACTGAACACTTTTAAACTCAATAATAATTGACATGCACAATAGATACCAACAACAAAAACACAATTCTCAAACTAGTGTGTTATAAAAAAATACACTGACACTAGTCTCTAAACTAGTATGCCTCACAAGCACACAGCTCAAGTTCAGTTCACTATTATTTTCTTTATTCTCCCATTTCTTTGTTCTCCAATATATTTTTATTAATCATACCCCACCCCTCCAGCACAGGACTCTGCCAGCCAATAGAGACTTTGTTATGTTCTTCAGACTCCTGGATGCTGCTAAGGTCTTAAGGTCAGTCAGGATATCTGTTCCTGACATCTCTCCTTCCTCAGTTAGAGAGTCCCACTCTCTTGATAATCCATCAGCATTCTTGTTTGCTGTACCCTGCTTATGAGGTACCATAAAGTCAAAAAGTTGCAATGCTAGGGCCCAACATCCCAGTCTACTATTTCTCTCTTGCGTGTTTGTTAATTTAGTGAGGAGGTCTTGATCAGTTTCAATATGAAACTTGTTTCTTCAAGGTAAGTTCTGTAGTGGCGAATCCCTATCACAATAGCCAATGCTTCTCACTTGATAGATAAGAATAGTTTCTCTCAGGGCAACAATTTCCTGGTGTCAAAAGCTATGGGGTGTTCTTCTCCCTCTCCATTCATTTGACTAAGCACATACCCAATACACATAGCAGATGCATCAGTTTGCAACACAAATGGCCTCTTCCAGTCTGTGGTGGTTAAAATAGGGCAGTCTGTTAACATGCCCTTCAACTGTTGAAATGCTCTCTCACACAGTCTTGTCCAATTCATTCAGTTTTGTTGATTTTTTTTGGTTAATTCAGTTAGGGGCATGGCAATCACATAAAAATTGGGCATGAAACATCGATAATAGCCACAAAGCCCTAAAAAGGATCCCACTTGCTTTTATTTTTTGGCTGATTAAACATTGCACTGATCGGATCTTACATTCCATTAGTTGAAATTTCCCATCCCCTATCACATGTCTCAGATATTCACACCGATTAGCAGCAAAGTTACATTTTCATTCTTTCAGCTTGCTAAGCACTTGCTGTATATGGTCTAGATGTTCCTCCAAAGTCATACTGTGGGGTAGAATATCATCTAGATAAGCTTTTGCAAAGGGGTACAAATCTGACAACACATGATCCATCATTCTCTGAAACATGGTAGGAGGTGTGACTAACCCAAATGGCACAGTACGGAATTGGTATTTGCCAAATGGTGTGATAAATGCTGTTTTTCCTTGGTCACTGTCAATCACTAGCAACTGACAGTACCCTTTGGTAAGATCTACAGTGGGGATAGACTCTGATTGACCCATCCCATCAATTAGTTCCTTAATTCGGGGTAGTGGATAGGGTCAAGGTGATTGCACAGCCTCACTAGTTCACCGCATTTAGCTTACATTAGTCAACACATCCTTACGGACCCCTCTTTCTTGGGTATCAGAACGATGGAGGCTGCCCTTGGAATAGTAGAAGGTTTAATGAAACCCAGTTCTAACAAATTCCTTTATGGGCCAAGTGATAGGGAAGCAGTTTGATAGGTAATGCATTTCCTGTGGGTATACTATGCTCCACCAGGTTTGTTCTACCTTGGTTGTCCTGGATTACATCTTTGTATCTACTCCTGAGGGCCTCAAGCTGTTTGTGCTGGGGAGGCAAGAGTGTAGGTTTGACTTATCTCTCCTTTCCTGAATCAAGGAAAGGGCCATCTTATTCACCATCTAGGCACAACAAGACAGCTAGTACAGGTGAAGACCACTTCTTCATAATATTCAAATGGAAAACAATTTGTCTCTTTCCCATGGCACCCATATCAATCTTGATGTCACTGGGGTTAGCTGTTCAGAAATAATAAATGGCCCTTGCCACTCATTGAGTAGTTTATTCTTCTTATGGGCTGGAACACTAGCACAATCTCTCCCTCCTCAACATTCTCTCAGAGGTTTTCCTGTCATAATGATGTTGTGATGCCTCTTTTCTCTCTGCTCTTTCTCTTGTGCTAATCCTTGTACAATCTGCATGTTCTTTTCCAGCAATCGCACATAATTTACCACCTCTAACCCATTGGTATCCTTCTTTCGTGTCCAATTTCGGACAAGTAGGTCCAAGGATACCCCCATTTCCCTCCCAAAGAGTAAATGGTATGGGGAAAATCTTGTGGTACTATGCTCAGTGCCACAGTAAGCTCCTAACATAAAGGGCAGGCATTTGTCCCATTCTTCATTTCTGACAGAAATTAGTTTCCGTATTAGCCCCTCGTATGTGTAGCATTAAACTTTTCCACCATTTTTGTGGATGGTAAGGGTAGGTACAGATCTGACGAATGCCTAAGGCTTCACAAAACATTTTCATAACTTTAGACACAAAATTTGCACCATAGTTGGTTAATACTCTTTCTGGGACAATGTAATGGAATTTACCCCTGTCCTCCACTTAACAATGAATTACTTGGCACAATTCCACCCGATGCCTGGGTTTTCCTTCACCCAAGTCAAACTCAGTTTCTAACTAACAAACTGGCTTCCCTCGAACAACGACAATTAATATAATTCATAACTTTTGAGACAGTACAGATATATATATGTATGTATATATATATATATATATATATATATATATATATATATATATATGTGGATAATAATACTATTGGCTAATAATATATAAGCTCACTGAAATAGATCAATTATTTGACTGAATAGAAATACACAATAATCACTTGACTGAATAAAAATACAATGTTTGGTCCTTTTATTATTTATGAGCAATCTTCTATGACGTAACTATATTTCTTGTTGATTATCTGTAGGTCGGTTTGTGGTTTAGAATATTCCCAGAATTGGTATCCTTGTATCTTGGTCTTTCTCTGATATCCCCCCATCCTTAGATTGGGAGCCCTGATCGCGACAGAGCCCATCGGTATTGGCATTTGCAGTCCCCGCCCTGTGTGACACTGTAAATTGATGAGGCTGAAGTGCTAGAGCACATCTGGCCACTCTTCCATGTGAATCTTTCATGCTCCCTAGGTGGTTAAGGGGGTTATGATTAGTCTTCACCTGAAATTTTGTATCCTGTAAATACATTTTAAAATATTTGATACCTTGCACAATCACTAATGCTTCCCTGCGATGGCTGAATACAGTTGTTCTCTTGTTAAGAGTTTCTTGGAACCATAAGCGATAGGATGCTCCTCACCTATCTCATTCTTCTGACTTTGCACATACCCTAGCCCAGTGGCTGAGGCTTCCGTTTGAAGGATAAACTTTTTCTCCCAACCCAGGGTGGTCAATACAGATTTACAAGTATGTGCTTCCGAGTCAATGGCACACTCACATGCCTTAGTCCACTTGACTACAGTTTCCTTGTTTTTCTTTGTTGGTTCAGTCAAAGGGCAGGTTGAAGTGGAGAGGAAGGGATAAACTGTCGATAATATCCACACAGTGCCATGGTAGTCCATCATCACACCACCAATGCAGGGGAGGTGAGGATATGTGTACTTCTCTGCATGGAAAGTGAAACATTTTATGCTATTTGTGAGAGGTGATAAAAGGTATGACAGCTCTTATTTCAGGTTAGGTTATTTCCCACTATTTCGAATAATAACTGAGACACCACACACTATTATTCATTTACTTCATATTAGGCAGTAGTAGTATATACCTGGTGTACCCTGGCCAATGTCAACATGAAACATTATAGAAGCCACTCAAATATCTGCATGGGTGGTCCTTCATTTAGCTTATGATGGCAATACAAATTCCTGTGAGTGTGGCTATGATGAAACCACACCCACTTTGTGTTTAATAATGCTTATGCAAGTACTTGGAGATCACATGCCAAATTTCTGCCTGATTGGTCTTTTGATTCACTTTTGTTAGCAAAACAACCTCATGTGGGTGTTTTATATCAAAAGAAAACCCATTACCATGCCTACACGTTTAATAATGCTCACTGGGATTCTTGGAGGTCACATGCTAAATTTAGGCCTTTTTGATACAAAGGTTTAGCTGTCATGCTTGGACACACATACATACATATAAATATGTAAATATACAGACATACCTACAAACAAAAATATACATTAGATTCGTTTCTCTAACTTCTTGGGTCCAAGCCTTATTTAGAAGTTAAATTTTTGGCATTTTTAGCTGTATACACCAATAAGAAGAGGTGTGGTAAGGTGGGACCACACCCATATGGCATTCTGAGGGTTTATCTAGCCAAAGTACTGTTTTTGGTTCTTTTAGGCCCGACATGAACACAAAAAGGGGTGTGGCTATATACATGTACTTAGAATATATTCCAGACAATTCAGATTCCAATATATATGAAGTACCTTTTTTTGCATTTTTTATCCATACACAATGAGATAAAGGGGTGTGGCCTTGTGGGTTCCAACCCATGTTACTTCCAGAGTTAATTTGTGTGTGCATACCAAGTTTTAGGTCTGTAGCTCCAAGGATTAGTCTAGCCCAAGTATTACTTCTGATTTTTCTTGGTAAACATTTTCAGGATTTTTTAGCCCATTTTTTAAGTTGATTCAAAACGTATTATCCTGTCAAGTTTCAGAGAAATCCATCCACAGGTTTAAACAGAATGATACTTACAGACAGACAGACATCTCCTTTCATGTATATAAATATTTGTTTGAATACAAACAATGTATGGTGCAGAAAGCTACCTGGTATATAAAATATTGATATAATCTGGTGAACATATTCCCGCACTATCACAATAGGTCAATCGCGAAGTGATTGGTCCTTATTTTATTGAGGGACAAGACTCTGCCCATATTGAAAGCATTTTTAACTAAGAGCCAAGGTCCTAACTGGTGAGATAATGTTTGCAAACACACACACACACACACACACACACACACACACACACACACACACACACACACACACACACACACACACACACACACACACACACACACACACACACACACACAACAATGGAAAAAAAAATTAGATTATGTAAAAACCATTTCACACCCACCCCAAGTGTTCATGCCAAATTTCATCCCTATTGGCCTAGCCAAAAATACACTGCAGTAATAAACTTGCTCACTTTGTTTACTGTAGTATACAGGGGCCATTGTCACTAATCTCATTAATAAAACAAACATTATCGGATTAATAAACACTTTTATGCAAGTACCATTTGTTCTAGGTAGTAAAAATTAACTTCCAGAGGATATGATACTAAATAAACCACAACCACAGAAGGGTAATAACACTCCTTGTCACATGGGAGCCACATGCCAAATTCAGCATGTGTTCTCGGTTGTGAAGAATTCTTGTGGGTGAAGCTATGACAAAACCACACCTATTGTCACCCAATCTGAATGAAACTTCCTGAGAAGCACATCCTGAGAAGCACATCCTGAGAAGCATATCCTGAGAAGCACATCCTGAGAACAGGTCGAATTTGGAAGGAGTCAGAGCCCGATATAGAGACAGACCTGAAGATAGCAACAACAGAAACCAGATAAGGTTAAGGTCCTCACACAACTTACATAGCTGACCCAACAGCAGCACAGTAATAAAAAGGGGTGTGGCTTTTGTGCCAATGGTGGCAAAAAAAAAACATGTGTAAGGGTGGCATCGCTGAGGATCTGCTGCTCCAGTTTGTAGAATCCAAGGTAATGTTCAATTATTATTACAGATTGGCACTAAGAGAGAGAGGGAGTGTGTGTGCATGTGCGTGGTGGCAGGATTGCTTCGAACATTGGAAACCTCAACATGATTAGTTGGAAAAAATGTTATATACATATTCAATAAATGTATCGTACATATACTACCAAATTGAAAAACAAAAACACAACTTTTAAATATGATTTTATGATGGCTTCATGGTACAATCAAGTGTCCAGTGTCAGAGCTGAACTAGTTGCTTCCTGTGACTCTTCAGACACTCCATTGAACAATATTTGAAGTCCAGCCGTTCAAATGGAACAATACCCACTAGTGAATGACCACACCCACTGCAGACTCTGGCACTAAAAAAAAAACAAAAAAAAAACACTAAGTAATTACTGCATGTGCACTGAACCCATTGCCGAGAATGACAAGGGGCAGCTGACAAAGAATTATAGGAGTCAGAGAGAATCAGAGAGGAAAGAAACAGATAAATCAAAGAATTAGAGGAACTGGACAATATTTAGAGGAAGAACTAGAAAATTAAGAAGAGGAGAATTTGAGGATCACCAAGAAGAGGAATCTTAGAGGAAAAAAACGACAAAAAGTAGAGGAAGATAAATACAAAAAATTAGTGGAATCATACAAACAAGGAATAAGGGTAACCATATAAAGGATCTGATGACACAGCAGAAGGAGCCAGAGGAGGTAGTGACTATTAACATTTCATTTCATACAACATGCTCTCAAGTTGTCTCAAGAAAAACCAGTGTGTGTGGGGAGGGGGGGTACATGAATTAGGGTTACTTTTACAACAGTGAAGTTTACAAGCACATGCGCCTGCTCAAGAAGCAAGAAAAAAATAACAGTATACCCTATCAATCGCTTACGATAAAACCAGAGAAGAAGTGGGCAACTGCGCAGCCATTCTCAGCTCTGCAGCCATCGCTTGCTTCTCCCTCTTGGAAAGAGACTCAGAGACTTGCTGTTGCCTGCTCAATGCAGCACTCTCTACTCCTTCCTCCTTCTCCTTCTTGACTCTTTCTCTCTGTCTGTGGGCTCTGTTCCTCTTCTTCTCCTTCCTCCGCTCGGCCTCTTTTCTGCTTCTCTCCCGCTCCATGTCTTCTGTCAGGGGGCTGGGAACATGGGCGGAGTTATAATCCCAAGCTGTGGGGTAACAAGCCATGAACCGGCGAAATGAGTCACGCACTTCTTTGTTCTTTGACATGACATAAGGGGTGTGGCCATGATCATTCCGAACACTGGGATCAGATCCATATCGCATTAACATGGGAATCACTCTCAAGTGCCCATTCATGGCCGCCGTGTGAAGAATAGTGTCCCCATCCCACGTGGAATTCAAATATTTCAGTAAGTCCATATCACTTTTCTGCTGGTCACCAGAATCACGTGAATCTGCATCAATGCATCTTAACCCAGCTCCTTCTAGAATTCGGCTACATCTAACATCTTGATCTTGATCAGATTCATTTTCACACATCGCCAATAGCAACTGTTGTATAAATGCAGGTATAGGAGTACTTGGAACCTGCGAAACTGTAAAAATGCACAAACATTCAGTGAATTATTGATTGACCATTTAATCTAAAGTTGTACCGGAGAGAAATAAAACAAACACATTCCTTACTCAATAGCCTCAGCTGTATATGGTGATTATTAATTACAGCACCATCTCTGGATTCCCTGCACAAAGGCACTGAAATGCTTGTAGACCATATGAAACTAAAGTTTGTTCGATCAGCTTAAATAGTACGAAATTAAAATAGTAACTGAAGTTAGGAGAGCAAAAATTAGATAAATTTGAATGCCTCGATGCAGAAGGCCATAACTTTCTTGCTATTGTGCTAGTCAAGCAATCTACAACTTATAATTAGCAGTGACCATAGTTTGTGCTTGGATATTAGGAGATCTATATATGCTGGAACATTTGATTGGACAAACAAAAAAAAAAAAAAAAAAGAGCAACACAATTGCATGGACAAACAGACTCCATCTTCACCTTGCCATTATGCAGTGAGTAAGGTAAGAGTGGGCCAGGCATGCACCACCATAGAGGCCATTAATTCACTCCTCCCACTTACTATGTTTCATTTCTTCTCCTTCATGTCGATTCTTCAACTTTTTCTTTTTTCTATTTCCTTGTTCCTTGTCATTAGAGAGAGACGCACCATCCTTTTCTTCCTCTTCTTCCTTCTTTTCCACTTCTTCCATTTCAACATTTACCTCCTCCTCTACTTCTGCCCCCCTCCCATCAGTCACCATGTTCTCATCAACCACAACCTCCCTGCCTCCATCTTGGCTGGCCACACCTCCTCCAGTTACGTCCAGCTCCGACTGGCACATGTCCATTCTCGATTCAGCCACAGTGTACAGAGTGGCTAGTTTGACGTGTGCAGCACGGACCTCCCTGAAAGTCGGCCGTCTGGTAAGGAATGGTATCTCTCTGAGTCGTGGGTCATTCCGGGGGAAGAATCCCTTCTCCCCCACAAAGATGGCCTTGTTTGTCTTCGGGGTGCGGAGGAAGATGCAGCTTGCCTCTTTAATGTGTGTGTCCCATGAACCAATCAGATGACGGATTTCTGCCACTAATGCCCCCTCGTTGTAGCGTCTGAGAGTGGCTCCGGCAGACCTGGGAAAACACAACGCCATAAATATTGCTATTCGTAAGTATGAAAAACAGCACAAAAGTATCATTGTTAATTATGAATTTATTCTGGTGGGCTCAAATTGTCATCGTATAGATACAGTAACCGGTAGATAATGTTTCCTTCTATTCTTAGACACATATTGTCCGCAATTAAGTCATATGATGACATAACCAATGAGAGAAAATGAAAACAGAACACGTGATCTAAACCATGTCACAAGCAAATATATAATCATATCACTCACATGATCCTTCTGAGGACGGACAATATAGAAACAAAAATTGATTAGCGAAAATTTCAGACATGATTTAGAAATTGGTGCTCTGACATACTAGCTCTTTGAAACTCGCCTTCAACACGTTCACAGCACACCTCATTAACACACACACACACACACACACACACACACACACACACACACACACACACACACACACACACACACACACACACACACACACACACACACACACACACACACACACACACACACACTACCTTGAGGTTGATCAACATGTGGTGGTTGATAGCTGCTGTTTTATGGGTGTTTGTGGCACATTATACATACCATAACAACGAATGTCATAGCAACTTCATATCTTACTTGGGCTGGTGTCCGCCCATCTGGCCATCCCTTACCGACTGAGCTGTTCCTCTTTTAGCACGTACAGTGTATCGATGGAACGTCTTATGAGCCACAAGCTCAGAACTGTAAATGAAAATGGGAAAATCCTTAAAAACTCATAAAATAGTTATATTTATCTTGATTATTATTTGGGTTATTAATAAGGCTACACCAACATGTATAGACATCTGAAGGGTACCACCCATACAGATATTAATAGGATGAGAAGAGCAGGACAGAGATAGTGGTGGTAGCTGGTTAGTGACTTGAGTGGACTGTTATTTATAGAATGGTGATGCACATGGATGTGTCATTTATTTGAGTTAATTTGTTGCATGTAGATTGGTGACTTAGGTAGGAAGTTGCATGCACAATAGAAAATCAGTTATCCCAACAGATTGGGACCAGTGGGGTTAGATAACTGAAACGTTCGGATAACTGAAATTGTAGGAAAAATTTTTTTTTGTCTCACTAATTAAACTATGACTCATTATGATACCATGTGACACACATACAATGAGTACAAACGGTGACTATTGTCAGTGCTTGCAGAAAAATATATCACTAAGTTTTGTTGTCAGAGTTATAGCTCTCTTCTTGATGAACTGTTTACGTTAGAAGGGCGTTCAAAACAACTGGTGTTTGGACATGTAGTTATTTTTCAAGATATATTGGCATATGTACAAGGATTTTAAAAAGGTCATGTATAGGGTTGCTACAGTAATTGGGAATCACAACAGCAACAGATTGTAATAACTGTGGTAAGTCGCACATTTATAACAAAAAAATTTTTGCCACTCCATATAGACAACAAATTTCTCTTCCAAGGAGGAGAAAAAACAACAATAAAAAAAAAAAATAGAAAAAAAAACCAAACAACTTAGTAATTCAATAAGATCTATTTCTCACGAGAACATGAACAAAAAACAACCCCAAAAACCCACTTCAAAAGTAGCTCACCCTCTGAACACAGCACCTGCAAAATGGCCACCAGACAGCATGAGAATAACCCAAACTTGAGGTTCGCCCAATTTCTGCAGGATTTGGTGAAGATCAGAACCAATTAACTCAAAACGGGAATCAGACAGGATGCTTCGGAACAGGTACTGTGTGTGTCCTTCATTCCCCAAGTGGAGATAAACATGAGGGGATTTATTTGGCTTTATTGCTGAATTCTTGTTAGCTGAGTCGTTGTCATGGTTATCCTCACATGGGGAAGAATCACTCTCTGAACCAGAAATGCTGGAAAGGTCATCTAAAATAAAAGGGGTATTTATAAAAGTGGTAACATCACACTGAACAATCTAAATGCAAACTTATGGAACTAAAATAATCCCTTAAGTAAATGGGGAATGGTCATCATTCTGTGTGGACTCCTAACACTCCATATTTTTTATCTGCTTCCAACTTTGGGCATTATAGAAACTAGCAAAACTTCCCCCCTCCCCCCCCTCACACTATGGGAGGTTTTTTGGTCAGCCTCTGGCTTCCTGCAGGAACAAACCTGTTCGGTTACATAGTATAACCTGTAGGGACTATTGACACTAATCTCATTAATCAAACAAACACGATACAACTAATGAACATTCTGTGAAAGTAATTTGTTTTTGGTAATGAAAACCTCCAGTGGATGCGGCTAATAAAGAAACCACACCCATAACTATAGCCACATGACAAATTTTAGTAAACTTGGTCATTAATTAGTCTTCCAGGGGAATTTAAACTATTACATCACAAAGCCACACCCACTGACAAAACCACACCCATTGCCACCCGATCTGAACGAAATGTTCATGAGGACGTACAGTAAAGTGCCCTAATCAATCCCCAAAAATTTTTCTGAAATACCTTCAGGGGTTTGAAGGGATTAGAGTCCACACATACACACGGACAAACAAACAAATTGTGAATTACAGTACTAGTTGTAAAAACACTACTCATGTATGATAAGTGTAGAGAGAGAGAGAGCAATGGGCGACCAGCAAAACAAACCAAAACACACTTGATTGAACTCTGGACTATAATAAACCCAGACTAGAGTTAATAGGCAAATCAACTTATAAATAGCTCCTAGTGTGTGTTTGCGTGTGTGTGTGTGTGTGTGTGTGTGTGTGTGCATGTGTGTGTGGCCACGCCCGCAATACATTCCTTCAATTTTATAGCTATACAGCAAGAGGAGTATCAAAAAAATGGGATGAAGCACTGCACCCACTTGTGTGGTTTTTAAATTTGGAGAACACTTAAGGTCGCAGTAGACAAAAGTAAACCCGCCAAAAAAGCTATTTCAGGCTGATTTATGGGAGCAGCTGTGTTGAATAGCCCTAAGGGAAGTTGCAATCTGTTGACAAATCAGTGCACACCCAGTCTGGTCCATGTGTGTCCACATTGGCATAGTGTTGAACCCGCTCCACATTATCTGCTGGACTGAATAATTGGTTTTCGTGTACCTCGTATGGACCTAGGATATTTCAATTGCTTGTGTGCTACTTTGCTTTGTCTTTTTCCCCTCTGCAATGTCATCACACAAACGGAGGAAAAAAAAGGAAGAGAGTTGTTAGTAGCTAACTTTCAACAGCACACATCAACAATAAAGCCACAAGAATGCAAAATAAATCTGAACTGCTTCAAACCTGATATAGTGTGGATGCATGGAACTCATTCCAGAGCCGGGTGAAGCCGGCTTTAGTGTGCAGTGTGGACAGGCCTTAAATCAGTGACTAGATCAAAACTGCTTGATGGTTCCTTCCATTTCACCTGGCACAGCTTGATAAATGCTGCCTTACATATGGTAAGGGATCACCACAGCCGATTTCTGACCAGGCCAGGTATTGTTGGTCTTAACACCACATGAGCAAGTGGAAGACATGCATTATACTTCATGCAATAGCCACTGAGGTCCTCACTGCATTCAGCTGCCAAACATTTCTTAATATTCAGAAAATCCTTAATATCTTCCCAGCAACAACCCTGGTAAACAATATTGCTTGTAAACACTCAATATCTGTCCTCAGGTACCTAATAAACTGGATGAAAGGTTCAATGGCATACTTAACTGCTGAGCATTGATGCCACTTCCATCAAAGAACAACCAAAACCTACAGAAATTTATGAGAGGAAGGCCATGATTGACCTTGTATATTAGTTTATAATGTCCACACTCTATACACACCATCACACATTATATGTTTAATGGCAGGTTAATGCTGTGTTAAATTGATTTCGAGCTTAAGATAAACCATTTGGCCAAAGTT
Source organism: Lycopodina hypogea (assembly GCA_963969325.1). Lineage (NCBI taxonomy): Eukaryota > Metazoa > Porifera > Demospongiae > Poecilosclerida > Cladorhizidae > Lycopodina > Lycopodina hypogea. The sequence goes on from OZ017783.1 coordinate 10,966,364, forward strand.
CCTTTCTTCCACCCATCCCCCCCCCCCCCCCCCCCCACCTTAACACTGCCTTCCCAAATATGTCGTTCTAGATACGGACCTGCTGCTCTAAGTCTATTATAGCGCTGCATTGACACTTTACTCCACAACCAACAACTACGTTATTTGGGTCTGTGGTAGGCATGGTATGGTAGTCAGTGTGTACTTGTCAGCCAGCTAGCCAACAGGTGTGTTCAGACAAGGAGAGAAAGGAAAGAGAGAGAGAAAGAGAGAGAGAGTGAGTGAGAGAGAGTAATACCAGAACAAGGAATGCCACACCAAAAGCTCTTCTACTTATCAGCTTGATAAGTTTCTTATCCTTTAAATAAGTCTGTAAAAAATGTGACATTTCTTTTCAATATTTATTTTTACCTGTGGCACATAGGTCTAGGAACACTTCGAATGGCTGTTGTTGTTGTAGCCACTGCTATGCAAGGTCCACCCCATCGCTGTCCTTCTCCTTGCCCACCTCCAGCCCTAGAAACCAGGCAGCCTCCACGGGAGAGTACCACAGGCACTCTGGGACCAGGCTCATGGGCTTGCTTGGGCACTCAAAGAGGTGAGCCAGATTGTGTGGCCCCATCCTGCACTCCGGGCACTCATCTGGCACCAAGGGATCAAGTCTGTACTTGTAGCTGTTCAGTGTGATGCTGTACCCTGATCTAAGTTGAGCAAGCATGCACCTTGTTTTCTTTGGCAGTTTCTCCTCCTCCTTGTTGACCTTGGGTTCATTGGTGGAGTGTAGGAGGAGGCTGCCTTCGCCGCCAGGTCTTGATGGATTTAGGCAAAGCCTGTCCTGTATGCTGCCTCGTCCAGATCCTTCAGGGTCTCCTGGCCGACGTGGTTCATTTGAAGAAAGGGTATACCTTGTGAATGCGGCCTGCCAGAATATCCTTGGCAGCCACCTTGACCAAGGTGCAACTGAAGACACATTTGCCGACCCTGACATCCCTAGGTAGCGGCAATGCGGCGAAGGCATCTTCAGTGTCGGACTCGAAGCCTTCCCAGTTGGCTTTCCTGAAGTTAGTGGTGTGGTTGTCTGAGGTGGACTTGACAAACTCGCACTGAAAGCCCACTAGGATGGAAAGGTGGTCCAAGCTAAGGGCTGCCGCTGTGGTCCATGTCGCTCCCATGTCGAGTCCCTCAGTGACCAGTGTGATATCTGGAGAGCTGGTCACTCATGAGGTGATTCTTGTGGGGACGCCTTCGTTGAGGTCAGCAAAGCCCGAGTTTTCGACTTTTTGGGCCACTTGGTCTCACGGATGTCTCAAGCCAGTGCTGAGTGCCACCCTTCATGACCTTGATGGCCTGCTGCTCAAGGTGCATGTCTGTGTATGTTAGGTTGTGCACCCGGTGGTGGACATCTTGATGGATGATGAAAGCCAATCCACCACCTTTACCCCTTTCTGATGGCCTGTCTGTGCAGATGATAAGAGTACCCAGATGTAACCTTCAGGGAGGTGTTGGGCCTAAGGTGAATCTCCTGCACGGCCGTGATGGAGTGCTGTGTTTGGCCTTGATGGCCTGCTGCACTTGGTGCACTTGCTACACTGCATAGAATATTTGGTCTTCTGGCAACACACTGAACAGACCCAGGGGATCTTGGTCCTGGTTTTCCCAGCTGATGTTGGTTCAGGGTTCCTCTCGATGCCAGCCCTTAGTAGCAGGATGAGGAGCAGACCAGCTGGTGTAGCCTGCTCCTTGCCCAAAAAGGTAGGACCGCAGACAGGGGTCAATCAGCCATAGCCATGGAGGTGGTGGATCTTGCCTTGGTGTTGCTGTTGGTGATGGTGGGGATAGCTTTGCTATGTAAAAGCATCCACCTTGAAGCCTTTGGAATGGTTAGGGGGGTGGATGGATGCATCCACAAGTTTTTCTCAAGAATGAACTTTTTAACTAATTGTCTGCTCTAAAATAGTGCTTGCAATAATGAAGGCACTGGTTGTCCAACCAACAGAACTATTGCAGTTGTGCTGGCAATATTTACCATATATCTTACCAATCAAACCATCGGTTGTCCAATAGAAAGGAACTGCTGTAGCTGTGCTTGCAATATTTATCATATAAATAATCAAGCCAAATAATCAAGCCAAATAATCAAGCCAAATAATCAAGCCAAATAATCAAGCCAAATAATCAAACCAAATAATCAAGCCAAATAATCAAGCCAAATAATCAAGCCAAATAATCAAGCCAAATAATCAAGCCAAATAATCAAGCCAAATAATCAAGCCAAATAATCAAGCCAAATAATCAAGCCAAATAATCAAGCCAAATAATCAAGCCAAATAATCAAGCCAAATATTATACAAGTGATGGAAAAAAAGGGACACGCCCACAGGTTGAGGTGTGGCCTTGTTTTGACTGTAGCACTTCCTCCTAAATGAATGTGGGATTACAACAAACCCTCAAAGCTAAGAATTCTAGAGTTATGAATTGACCCATTAAAGCAGGCAGTGAAATGGAACAATATTAGGAAGAATAGGCGCCAGCTTTTCTTCACTTTTTTTTTTGGAATGATTATTATCTACTATTGCAACTGCTGCATTGTTCCCTCTCTCACTGGAGCTAAAATAACCTTTACGAATGAAGGAGAGAGGACAGCTGCAGCAATTACAGTTCTAGGTCTCGATATTCTCATGAAGGAAATTATGAATTTGACAGTAATTGTAAAATTATCTGGCTGAAAAATCTAAATTATTTTAATTTTTTTTTTTTTTTTTTTATTTATTTTTATATATATATATATATAAAAACAAAAATAACAGAACAAATTTTTAGCTCTATTATTTGTCATCTTTTATTCTTATGAACTTAACATTGGCTCAAGCTTAGCTTAGTAATCTGAATAGCTGCCTACTAACCTTTAATGCTTGCTCAAAGTATTCCAGTTCAGACCTGCTCCTCACAGAATCTTTTCTCTTTTTTTAAACTTTATAACGGTCATTCTTTTAAATAGGGTTGTTACAGTGTGGACCCTTTACTGATTCAAACTAAATTTATCCAAAAAAATATCGATTTTGACCCATAACTCTTTTGTTTGACTTATTTAGGAAATTATTTTTACTACAGACCATCTCTGGAAGATAAGAATTCAAATGACATAAATTTTATATAGATCGGAGCAGTGTAGCCGGAGATAGGCGTGCATAAACAAACAAAAAAAAGTCCAAACTTAAGAGCTATTCATATATAAATTAAGGTCATTATTTGCCACAGCCTCTTGTGTTTTTTTTTTTTTACTAAACAAGAATGGTTCCTATTTACAATTAAACTCTTTCCATGTATTTGGTAATTGCCTCTGAAGTTCACCTTAAATATTCATGCTTGCCTTCCCCCTCCCCTCCCACTAGCCTCCTCACCAGCCATCCTTTCAAACTGGTCCAGATCCACACTGCTCAATCCTTTCAGACTCCTCTTCAAGTTGTATCGATGCCAATCTAACTGGTAATGCTCTACCTGCTCCTCCCTTCCTCCAAATACAACATGGCAAGAGAGGCAACTAGGGTCCTTCTTCTTCCAAGGTTCACCTGCTGTGCTGGGCAGTTCTCTTTCATCCACTAGTTCCTGGCCTATGACACCGTCTGGAAGACAAGGGCATACTGCTTGGTTCCCAAATGAGGTTGAAGCCAAAAGGTCTCTGAATTCTTGGGAAAAAAGCTCTATATTCCTCCGTTTTTTGGAAGTTGTCATATTGAATAATAGTACAGTCCTCAGATAGAGTTCAAAGACCAAGAAGATTCCGCAGTAGAGGACAGACACTAGCCCCTTTTTTAATTGCACCACCAGCTGGCTTGTGGCGCAATCAATTTCGATTGGTAAAGGGTTTTCGTACAAATGAGATCCGGGATTAATTAAACCTATCCATACCTCTTGCTATTCTTTTACACTTATTGGTCTGGTCTCTCCTTTTAGTTATATGATATATAGCAAGCTTAAACGTGAACACAATAAATTCCCTCATTCCTCCATTTTTTGATGAATTGTGTTATCTGCCTGCTGGCAAACTATTGGTCTGATGGGATTCTAAATGCACTTTTAGGAGGGAGGAAACAAGAGCAGTCTGTACTAAGACCTGCTACAAATAATTACTATAAAATTTATTTAAATGTAGTGTTTCAGACAGACAAAATAATTGTTTAGAAAACTTAAGATGAGGTTAAAGCAGTGGTAAGATATACAACTTTTGGGTTCTATACAGTAAATACTATTAGTTGTAACCACAGGGTTTCGGTCAGTAAAAGCACATAGTTTTAACCATTAGTTTAACAACAAACTTTGATGTTTCCTAAAAATTAGTTAAAAATCCATTCTCGAGTAAAATGTGTGGATTAATCCATTTCCCTATTGAATTATTTGATTGGATGATATGTCTCTTTGAATTAAGAGCTTTGTCATTTCATTATGAAATTATAAGTTCACCTTTGAACTGATTTGTAAGCTTAATAAGCCAGTAGTAGAAATAGCAAATAAGAAAAATAAGAAAAGTCAGCTGTCACACAAGTCGAATAGCACTTGGAATGGGTGGAGGGGGGGGGGGGGGGGGGGGGGGGGGCGAAGGCAGCATACATCCACAAGTTTTTTGATCAGCAATGGATTTTTAACTAATTGTATACTGTTTGAAAATACCAATGTTTGTGGCAACAACTAATTGGTTATAACTAATTGTGTTTACTGTAAGGAAACTCTGTGGTTACAACTAAGTATTGTAATGTATAGAAACCCAAAAGCAGTAAAACTTACAACTTTAATCTCACCTTAAGTGTTCGAAACAATTATTTTACCTAGTTTAAAACACTATGTTTTATAATATTATAGTAATTATATGCCACAGGTCTTAGTGCAGACCACTATGTATTATAACCACTATTTGGCTATAAACTGGCATATGCTCCAAAATTTTGGCATATATTTCTCAATGAAAGTTGGTAACACTGGGCCTTAAAAGGCTATGGACAACACTAACTAGCACCACTACTGACCAGCACACACAAACAAACCAAAATACACAGAAACTGAGCCTGCTAAATGCCAAAACAGACTGTAATGGACAATTAACGTTAAAGTTCTAGCCAGGTACTTGCTGCTGCAACTGGGCATCCTGGGCAATGAGATTACCTGATGATTTGAACAACACACCACATGCTGGACTGTCTGATTTGTGACACTAAGTAAGTGTTTCTGCATGCCCCAGCATTGGAGAATCTTGCTATTCCAGAGTGGGAAAGCAGCCCATTTAGCCACACCCACTGGTGTTAGCAAGGTTAATTTCCTTCTAGATCAAACTAGTGTGAAGTTATCAATCTGTAACACCTCTAGACATCGATCAAGTTTATGTAAGCACTCAAAGACAGACACTAAATACTGAAATTATGCTACTTCTGAGCAACAACAACAACAATCAAATTGTCCAATAAAATAATTTGAATCAATCAGTAAACAGAAGCAGATACTTACATAAATAAAAATAAAACTGTTTCCAAATACCACATTTGAGTACTTCCATTATGGTGTTTGGCACTCCTTTTTGGACTGTTTCAATACATTTTAGTTTGATTATGTCTATTCCGGTGTTTAGTACACTATTCCATTAATTTCTGTATTTAATATACTTCATTTTGATGTTTAAACAATTTCAGCTTGTTTCGATGTTTAAACCATTTTGCTTTGGTCTGTTTTGGTGTTTGAAATACTCCATTTCAGTCCATTTTGGTGTTTAAAATCATCTGTTTTGGCCTGTTTCAGTGTTTAAAATACTCCATGGAAGAAATCTGAACAGAAAATTTCATGATCTGTTGGTTTTAGAGCATTATACTTCCAGAATTGATCTTGGTAGTAACAAACTAGAGAAATGGGTGCACGAGAAATTTCCTCAGATCATGTATCACTCACCAGACCAAACCAAATCATATGATTTAAAGAGAGGTCAGCCCTATTCTCCCAATTCTCTTTGCCTGTCATTTCAATAAATAAAATAATAAAAACTTCAAAAAAACAACTACACAACCAACGTTAAAAGAATGCATGATTCAAGTTCTAGATGGCCGAGGGGGGCATGTTGGTCTCTGAGGAAGGGCTTGTGCTTCATCTCCTTCCCTCGGAGCAAGTTTAGCAGCTTCCGACCTTGAAGGTACATTGTTTTCATGTGCCGCTGCCCCCTCTTCCGCTTTACGAATCTTTACTGCTCGTTTTGGCCGTTCAGGTGGAATTGGAGTAGGGCCGTCCGCTATGAAAAATGGCACTGGTGAAGCTGGAGCCTGCACTTCAGTGACAGCATGTGACTCAGTATGGTTGCTGCTTGGCACAGAAACAGAATAGGAATGTGGTGAAGGTATGAGAGGAGCAATAAGACGTGGGGGGTTGGGTCGAGGGGGTGGGACACGGCCCACACCCCCTGGTTTACCATGAAGCTTCGATGGGGAAGTGCTTCTAGGATGTTCTACCCGAGAGGAAGACGAAGGAGAGGAATTACCTGGTCTTAAATGAGTCAGAGAAGGTGCACTTGAGCTGGTTCTTGGCCTGGGGGGACAAACAGGAATCACTGCAGTAACCACATCTTCTTTGTTGTGGTGGAATGGCTGAGTGGGACTGAGCTTTGCCCTACGACCATCTCCTATCCCTTCCTCGTCTGTGTCCTTCCTGCCTCCAGAGTCCTCATCGGCCCTGCAAGCACAAACGTTGGAAACAAGCAATAAGGAATAATAGCTGATTCAGTGCAGGAGTGTAAAACTTGTAACATAACTCAAATAAACCGCTCACTCTCTTCCTGCCAAACACTGAAGGAAAGGGGGCATAGAAAACCTCACACAATTTATATTCAATGTTTTCACAAAAAACTGAATTAGATGAGTGAATGAAACCTTTGGTTTCATCTCAGACATCTAAGATAAAGTCACACCTGTATCACTTTCCAGCCACAATCACAAATGATCATGTGACATGTGTGCACATGTACACATTAATCTTTTTAAAACATACACATGTATAAACACATACATGTAATGTGTTTTAATATATACATGTACATATGTACGTTTAAGTAAATGTACTGAAGGAGGCTTCACTAATCATGCACTATAATTGACTGACAATGTGATCAGATGTTAGCAGATTGAATTAACATGTGAGGATTGTCTAACCAACAACATCCTAAGACTTCACATGTACCCCAGCCTGAGCATGAAGCACTGGAGATGAACTAACACATGATACCCTGTGGGTGCATCACATAGAATTGCAGGACTTATTAATCTGTACGTTTTAATATGCCAAGTGTTTGAATTTTGATAATCAACTTCTCTTCTACTTCTCTTTGTTAACACACACAGATACTACATTATCAGCTACAGATTCTCACTGAAACGTGAACTCCATAACAGTTTCTTCTTCCTCATCCTCCATCTCCTCCTTGTCCTTCAGCTTGTTTCCCGTCAGCACAGACAGTATCTGTGACTGACTCACCAGGTGACCTTGGTCCCCCGTTGGGGGTGCAGAGGCATTGGGGGACATGGACGAATGCAAGGTCACTCCAAGGGTCACACCATTGACCTAATGAATGAAGAAAGGTGGTGAGTTTAAAGTGGGTTGGACACTACAAGCTGCTGTTGTTGTTGATGTATACCTCGTTTCCATGGAGAGACGTCGCTGCCAAGGCACTTTGCGATTCTTTAAAAGTTATCAATGTTGAAATGTCTGTTACCCTGTAATAGGTATAGGAAGATGGAAGGATGGAGTGGGGGAAGGGGGGAGGAGAGGAAAAAGAGAGCGAGAGAGGAGAATGGGAGAGGAGAAGAGAGAGAGGAGGAGAAAGAGAGAAAGGGAGATATGAAATAAAACAGATGGAAAAATAAAAAATTAAGTGTAATGAAAAAGCAAGAAAGGAAAAGGGAAGTGGTGAGTGTTGGTGACAGGGACAAAAAATGAGTAAAAAATCTAAAGAAGAGAAGAGTTGTTTAAAAGAAAAAGGAGAGAAAGAACAACAGCTGGAAGAAACCAGGAGATACAAGTACATTCTGTAAATAAATGAAATTCACACATTGAGACACACATGCACGCACGCAAGCACACACACCAACAAAAAAAACAACAACAAACACCGAAGCACTTGCACCTCACAAAGACAATCTCTCCAAAGGGCTTGACGAGGTCAAAAATGTGCTGCAGGCTGAGTCTGGCATCCCTTCCCTCTTCCTCCACGACGATGGTCGGATCTGTGGGGCCAAGAGTGGCCAGCACTTCTTCCTTCACTGCCAGTCGCTTGGAAGAATCCACCGAGTAGAGATCCACCTCAATGATGGCAAACACAGGCCTGAAGTATGACGCACACACACATGCGATCTCCATTAGAACAAATATCTCACTAACACACTACAAAGAACTCTCATATTAACTACCTACTCTGTTGTTATGCACTGCCTATCAGTGTGCAGTTAACAGCGCACTACAGTGACAGATCCAGGGAGGGCGTGGTTTATAATAATCTCCCCTTTTTTTCTGAGTAGTTAATTATTTCATTTCAATTACAATCTATTTGCTTTACTGCCAGGGGCTATCATTATTTTTTAGATGACTTGTGTAGCCAATCCAATAGAAATTATGAAGTACTCTGCATCCGTCCCTTAGTGAGCTGAACGAGTGAAGTATGTCAAGTCCTGTCTCTTGCAACACCAGTAGCCTTCAATTTTAATCATCTATTCAATCACTTCCCTTGCTTGAAGGGCTGTACACACTTTGGGTAAAAATGGCCGCCAATATAACATAACATAGAGGTTAGCTTTTCCATATATCTGATTCTTGATGATAATTGTAGTACATGCTTGGATAACACTAACATATAAATATGTTGCTTGCTAGTTGATAGAAATAACCAGAATTCAAATCAGAGCACCCAGATCTCTTCCCCCCCCCCCCCCCCCCTCCCCTCCAATAGGTATTCCTTCAACTAAAATGGCCCTTATTATATTCTGCTCTTGGGGTTGCTGAACATGAAATATCTAATCAGTTATAAAAACCTAATATATATATAATGAGCTTGGGTGTGTGCTCCAACCAGCATCCTTATTACTCAAAATCTTTATCCGCCTATATTATATAGGGGCTGAGGGGGGGGGGGGGGGGGGGATTTGCAGAAGAAGAAGTAAAGCTGGAGAAATGTAGTATATGTTTATGTTTCACCAAAGCATTGAATCCCCCCATAGAGGTGTGGTCACACACACCATCTTTTGTCAGTCTCACTGACTTGTAACGAGCACTGCTTCTATGGAGTAGAGATATAAGCAAATGGAAGTGTAAAACTTGAGAAATGACATACATCAACCTTGGCAGTTACCTATGCAGATAAACTGAAAACCCACATAGTTGTCTGTCATGGATTATATGAACTAGTGAATACTTAGTCCCAGATAAGTACACTCACATGAAAACCACATCCTCTCAGGCCACACAAACAACAACAACAACAACAACAATGTGTGCTGAATAATTGAACCTGTGGTCTGACTGCTTCAACTCTGCTCTATTGTAATATATGAGCCTGCCAGGATGCCAGCGATGGGATGGGTGTGTATCATGTTCCTCTTCCTCTGCATCCGCCTCCATGTCTTGCCAACACATCTGCCAAGCATCACTAGCGTGAGGGCCAAAGTCTTGCAAGCTTGCAGATCCGTCCCAGCTGGCTGCTGTACAGTGAATGTGTGGTGGGCAATAATTAAGGATAAATTATGACGTTAATGACAGTCAATTTAGGAAGATGTTCACTATGCAAGAAAGGAAGGAGGATGGGAGGGAGGAAGGAGAAAGTAATGGAGGGTGGTGAGACAAGGGGGAGGGAAGAAAGGGAGGGACTGGAGAGAAGGAGAAAGAAAGGAGGAAGTAAGGAGGGTGGGAGGAAATAAATAGAGGAACAGGAGGGAGGGAGGAAGGAAGCAAGGGAGAAATGGAAAAAAAAAGAGTGTGAACTTGCACATACCATTCATGTGGTGCTTCAGTTTCTTTGGCTGTCCTGTTTGCCTGCCCCTCCTCAGCCAGAGGATGCGATCACACCATGCTGGTGTGCGACACTTCTCACTCGTGTCATAGTCATCAGAAAATTCATCATACTTGTATGTCGGTGCAAAGTTCAACTCCCCCTCAATATAACCTTGAAACACCTGAAGTAAAATTGACCACACCTCTCATTATCAATATTGAGATCCTAATGCAGAACAGTCATGCCTTATTTCCACCACATCCACTTCCTGACTAATCACTATACCCACACTCACCCTCACCATGTTATACCAACATGCTTGTTTGTATGCAGGTGCAGTACCTTACTGAGCGTGTGCAGTGGGTATCTAAATTACCATCCAGTCGTTACAATGAACACGCCCACTTTTTCACAGGCTGTATTGCCCCCTGCACTAATTATTTGGTTATGCCACAGAGGAAGGAAGAAAATGGCAGGTATGGCGCTGAGGAGTGCGTAAAAAAATACCAAAATAAAATATGAAAAAATAAAAAATAAAATACAGAAAAAATTAAAAAATTAAAAATACAAAAGGAAGAGTTTACAATTAACAAATTAACAGAAGACATCGTGGAAGTGGATAAAGATATGGAGAAAGAGAGGGGTAAAGAAGGAGAAGAGAGTCTGTAGTAGAAAAAGGAGAGAGAAGAAGAAAGAAAGAGGCAAAAAGTAGAAGGGTACATGTGTCCAAATAGAACAAGAGAGAGCTGGAGTGAGAGGTGATCTAGAGTCCTTAGGATGGCACAGTCTTGAACACATGTTGGTCGAAGAGTGAGTGGAACTGGATGTGGAAGTGTTTGCAGTGAAAGTGTTGTAAGTTAACAATAGGACAAGTAGTTCATGAGAAAAGTGGAAGTTGATAACAATTTTCAGATAAAGTCAACTTATATCTGTGAGATGAGCTGTTGGGATTCAAGCCTGAGCTGAGGGGGTTGAAATAGCTGTGGATACTACCCAACCATCGTGTTCTGTGTCATGTTTTCTTGAAGCAGGCTGGGAGCTGGGCTTGCATGTCTTGTTCCCACATGCACAAGTGGATATATAGTTATTTCAGAGGCTCTGATCTATGAATCTGCCCTTTTCAGTCAAAACTCAGTGTGATTTTCACCTGTAGCAGAGCTTATGATGCATGGAACGAATTATTGTTGCCCTTCATTGCATGCTTATCTTGCCACAAGCTCTAATTGACCAACCACAAAATACCATTGTATCTGTCTTTTTCAACCTCTCACATTTTGCTAGTTACTGAGGATTTTCCACAGGTACAGCTCCAGTGACTCCTAAGTAATCCAGACCATTCCTCACCATGACTAACAAAAACAAATACTATTCCTCAGCATAAACTATTAAGTCCACTCCCATCATCACCATGGTTACTAAGAACACATCCAAAATCACCATGGCAACTGATTGTCACGCCCTCAGCCATCATAAAATGTTTGATCCCCCTCCAGCCACCACATCCACCCCTTACCCACCTTGTGCAGTTTCCTCTGTCTGGACAGCTGGTCCTGCTTGTAGAGCTTGTCCCAACGTCCATGTGCGATGTGGTCTTTGGCCAGCGTGGTGGGTAGCTCTATACGATAGTTAAGGTCTCCACACCAAAAGATGTAATCATGCATCTCTAATGTTTGACCCTGGAAGGAAATGGAAAGGTGGAGAGGGACGGTAGATAAGGAAGGGAGAGACAAAGGAAGGAAGGAAGGGAGAGACAAAGGAAGGAAGGGAGAGACAAAGGAAGGAAGGGAGAGATGAAGGAAGAAAGGATGGAAGGAAGGACGGAAGGAAGGAAGGACGGACAGAAGGAAGGAAGGAAGGGAGAGACGAAGGAAGGAAGGACGGAAGTAAGGAAGGTAGGGAGAAAGGGAGGGAAGGAAGAAAGGAAGGGAGGGGAGGAAAGAAGGAAGGAAGGAAGGGAGGGAAGGAAAGAAAAAAAAGAAAGAATATCTGATAATGCAGAATTAAAGTACCAACATTATCACACCAACAGTTATGTCTTTCTAATGTGCTTAAAAGATTTCATACACTTGACCATTACGTATGAAATGAATGCCTGATGTTTGCACACTACAGCCAGTTAAGCAATTGGTAATCACTTCGGGTAAAACTTGGCATAATAATGAATCCTGATCTAACTTGAACATGGGATAGGTGGCAAAGCATTCAAGGCCATCTTGGCAGTTGGAAGCTGTTTATAGGATCGGAACTGTAAGGATTCCATCCAAATATCTGAAAGGAGATGAACTGACTTTGCAACATTGTACTTAAAAATCATTTGTTGTTCATATCATGAGGAAAAAAAGGGACCCTAATCAGCAATAATGTGCATGCATAAAGTTTTATGTTCTAAAGCATTCCCTGTGATTAAGCTAATGGACTTCTGCAAGATTTCTTTGTACACAATGTAGGACTGAAGTAAAGCCTGTTTAAGTTCCCCCCCCCCCCCCCCACTAATCATCAGACCGGACATAAGTAGTCCTATCAATTTCAGTATAATTCGAAATTATATTATGCTATGACATGCTGTATCTGCTAGTCTCTGCCAAACAAAAATATAATGCATCCCAAGTTGTATACTGTTGTTTGAGTCATGCTTGTGTAAATGGAATTCTACAATTACTCTCATTTCTTTCACAGTCCAGGGAATTGTCAGGTGCCTCTACTAGTGATACATATATATATATATATATATATATACATATATATATACATATATATATACATATATATATACATATATATATATACATATATATACATATGGGTGTCTACATTATTTGTGTAACTTTTTACATGTGGGAATGATATTTTCTTGCAGATGTCAGCATAATCTTGGTTACGCTCCACTACTTTGGTCTGGTGAGCCGCAAAGTGAGAACATACGAAACAGAAGGAGGTGGAGTGGAGAAGGAATCGTATTGCCACACCTCCTTTGTTGCCGGCCTTCCCTGACAACCCTGTCTTCACACTGCTGACAGCTACATCTCTGGCACAAGAAAAAAAGCCAACACCAATCACAAAACATTTCAACTGTTTCTATGCAACAGTGGCATTGTGGCATTAGCACAATAAGTGTCCAAGAGTTCAAAGGTCTTTAAATAACCTATACAGGTTACTCATGGGCTAGGATAAGAGCTAAGGTCAGAGCCTATCATGACCATAGCTAGTGTAGAATTGGACAGGAATGAATGAGGCAACATTGATAGCTAAGGATACAATGTCTTCTCTATTCACTAGGGAAACCCAATAATGACCCTAGCAATTCCTAGACGACACAAACACTCTAAAGTGGCAAAAGGCAACAGGTGTAAGTTGTGGTTATGAATTTGGAGAGAACTACATGGAGCAAATAATCTATGAGTCAGCATTCGATCAAAGCTAGTTTCAACATAGCGCTCTTTACTGCAAGGCAATAGAGCCAGGCCTCAACTGCTAGGCAATATAGCTATAGAAGGATTTATTGCCTGGCCACAGATGCTTGGCCAAGTGTAAAGCCTCAAATACCAACCAATGTGATGGGCTGTGTGTGTGTTGGGCTAAATGCACGGCAAGAGTATTGGTATCTCTTCTGGATACACTGCTATACCTGCAAAGGGTTTGGACTAGTCCAAGAGTGTGGTTTAGACAACTGCGAGGATTGTAGTTAGAGTCAGGACAAGAGTGGTATTAGGGTTATAGATCAGGGGCTGTATGGGACGTAGGGCTACGGCTGCGGTTAAGGCATGAGGCACATAAAGTCAGGAGCGTGATTATATTAGAGTTAAGAAAGTAATTACACTAGAGTTATGGAAGTGGTTACACTAGAATTAAGGAAGTGGCTACATTAGAGTTAGGGAAGTGATTACACTAGAATTAAGGAAGTGGTTACATTCGAGTAAGGGATGTGGTTACATTAGTCAGGGAAGTGGTTACACCAGAGTTAGGAAGTGGTTACACTAGAGTTACGGAAGTGGTTACATTAGCGTTAGGGAAGTGGTTACACAAGAGTTAGGGATGTGGTTACATTAGAGTTAGGGAAGTGGTTACACTTGAGTTACGGAAGTGGTTACATTAGAGTTAGGGAAGTGGTTACACTTGAGTTACGGAAGTGGTTACATTAGAGTTATAGGGCAGTGGTTACATTAGAGTCAGGGTTGTGGCTACACTAAAATTAGGGATGTGGCTACATTATAGTTAGGGAAATGGTTGCATTAGAATTAGAAATGCACTTAAATTAAAGTTAGGTAGGCCCACCATATAGTCCAGCTTTACCCGGACATGTCCTCCTTTTTGGTCATTATATATCAATCCGGGAGAATTTTTGAAGTATCTGAAAATGTCCGGGATTTTGGTCTTTTTTTTGTTGAAAAATATCTGTCCCTGAAATAGCTACACCTTTTTTTTTTAATACTAAAAGTCCAGCTTAGCAACAATAGCACAGTGAGGTGGTCTGGAAGAGCAGAAACTTAAGTTAGCATATTTTTCTGTCCCTGTGCCCCTCCCACTACTTATGGTAGATGGTGGGGAGGATTGTGGTGGGGGATTGTGGTGGGTATCTTTTTTTATATATATTTCTTTTCTGATAAATTATCGTGACTGTGTGCGATGCTCCACATGCTATCATAAAGCCTACCACCTTTCCTATGAAGGTTGATTTCTTGATTTGATTATTATATTTTAAAGCTCACCATGCCCAAAGGTAAGTGCAAATCCACTCCAAATCTGAAGATCAAATTTTTTATGTTTGGGAGAACAGGAGAGAATGAGAATCCCAGTGTTTGGACTGAGTATTTTTGTGAAATAGGTAACAATGCAATTAGTGCAGTAGAGTGAATTTTTCATTTCACACAGTGAAGCATCGTCAGGACTGCACATCTGCCATGTTAACCAAAAATCTTTAACCAGAATAGGTGAAGGTGGGACCTTTTCAATTCCAAATTATTGATATTCTTGCATAAAATTGATGATATGAATATTTTATACTTTTACTGTAGTCAGGTAGAGGTTTAAAGATTGAGCCCATTTCTCTGTTGTGGTGAATAAAAATGAGGGAGCCTGAGATTAGGGATGCTATTTCTACTTCCCCCATTACATTTTATTAATGGTGCTCCTTCACACACAAAAAGTTCACTAGTAAAATATGCTACCACCCCCCTCCCCCTCTCAAAGTGTTCTCTCTTTTGAATCGGTAAATATGGTAGACCTAAGTTAGGGATTGCTTCAATTAGAATTAAAGATATGACTAGGTTAGTGTTGGAATGTGGTTGGATTCGAGTTGGATGCATGGTTGTTAGAGTTGGGTGTGTGGTTGGGTTAGAGATGTGGGTTAGGCTCCCATTAAATGTATACAGTCAGGAAAGTTAGTGACAACCATGATTTGACACTTCAGCAGTATGACTTAGCTGCAGCAGACAAATCTCCACCAACAATAAGAGAGCTAGCACCCACACAGACAACACAAGTGCAGTGAGTGTGCTGTTGCAGCTGATCGGGAAAATATATTTTTGGCAACTCCAAGAAACTATATAAACCACAAAAGGAGGCTCCCTATCGAAGAGGTTGAAGGGTACTAGCAAAATCAATAGACCTCTAAATAAAGTTTCAAAGCAACCTTACTGTACAGAATGTAAAAAGGGCAAGGCACCATGATCTATGTCCCCATGTAATCCCCCTGTATCACTATGCCCGGCCCCCACCATTACCGTCATACTTCGTCAAACATTGAATATACCAACCGCTTCATAAGCCATCCTCCAAACAGAAGTACGGACAACTATTCCAGTTGTACAACAATAACACTCCTGGCTTGTGATAGGGGACATGAGTTAGGACCACGAGGTAAGAACTTGCTTACTAAGATATCCCTGGACAGATATAGGACAACGTGCCCTAACATATATTACACACTTACACTGGGAAATTACAAAAATATATAGAGGAACAATTTGTCCTATGGCCTAAGCAGTCAATCACATGATGCATATGCCCTGTAGTGCATTAAATAGAAACCATCACTAACTTGGCCCTCTTATCATGACAACTACAAGTCAACAGCATATATTAATCTGTCAGTATAATACACACACTGGATCAACATCACACCGGATTGGCAGGTTGAACTAGTGACAGCTCTATAGTGTGAGAAATGGTAAAGGGACACCAAGTGGATCAACATCACACTGGGTTGAAGCGTATTGAACCGAGAATACAAGTTGAAGAAACATAGTCCATGAAAACACACACAATGTTGCAAGACTCTACCTGCTGGGTGGGTAAGGGATATCATCCTCACCTGATATAGGGGATCAACTTGGGCTGTATGAAGATGTAAAGACAGATCCCCACCAGCTGCTCTGCAGTAAGCAGCTCATATGCCTGGTCTTGTGACAGCACCTTCTGGAGCTCCGCCCCCCATTCCTTGCGATTGCTGGACGAGGCAGAGACAATATTCCCGGCTGTCAAACCCACAAGCTCCTCAAATCCAATGGCATACACGTCTGGAGGACTGCTATATTCCTCTGGCTGCACCACACAGACAGACATACAGAGAAGAGAGAGACGTAATAAAATTAGAGAAAGAAAGTGTGCCCAGAGAGTGTGTACCTTAAGCTGCTACATATGATGACAATCAGGAATGGAGTGTTTGATATTAGAAGTGACTGTTGACTAAACATAGCCCTTGGGCATGACCTTAATATGAATAGGGTGAGGTGATGTATTGAAAATGCTGATTTGGCAATTAATATTTCTGGTTCATGCAAAGAATTAAGTGTTTGAAAATTGAAGTATTTTCACGCAATCGTTTTAAAATGGTTCATTAATTAATCAACCAACATAGAAAATATATAACTGTCAATGTATCAAAGCAACAAAGTAGTGTGCCCCATCTCCCCTTTCCCCCCCCCCCATCCCCACTTTCCCCAACCATACACATTCTTCTTTCCAATAATACTGTGGCTTTTACTCTCCTCAGTGCTAGTAACCAAACTAAATATAAATCTCCTGGCAAGTCTACAGATTAATACACACTCACATGCTTCTCGACAGCTCCAGACTTTGAGGGGCCGTCCAACAACCAGTCACTCAGAGATTGGTTCTTCAAGGCTATACTCCTGATCCTTGTTCCACCGTTCACATTCCATGTCCCCACTGCCACACGAAGCTTCTCAGGATTGGTGAAGTCCTTCCATCTGTCACACATCATCTGCTTGAATGGAATCGGAGCTGTTAGAAACAATATTATGAATTAAAATTAGAATCAAGGGGGAATCCCTACTGTCATATTTCCCCCTTCATTTTTCCGAGAAGTAACTCAACCTCATAATGAAAGGTCTGCACGATGATTTAAATATAACTTTATTCCATACAGAAATTTTACAATTGGATTTTAATCAAACTTGTACTAAAAAAAAAAAGTGACCAACAAAAATTAATCTTAATATTTATATAAAATAAACTAGAAGCAATCCAAGAATGGAATCCCACAAGATGCTATGTACATTCCTATCTCTTTTTTTCTTTTGTTGAGGTTAATATGCTTCACAGTTATACTGATCTCATTTAGGGTAATATACAGGGACCGAGTATTTTACATATCGTGGTATGTAGGGTAAGTGAACCATTCAAACAATTGCAATAATTAATTAAGAATGTGAAATTCAAGGGTAGACAACAAAAAATACAGAAATTCAAAAGCCATCTCCCACCTTCCAAGTGTTCACACCATTTTTATTCAAATTGGCTCAACAGGTTCTCTTCAAATTGGTGATTATCTTATGGAGTGGACAAAGAGAAACTAAAGGTACACACACACACACACACACACACACACACACACACACACACACACACACACACACACACACACACACACACACACACACACACACACACACACACACACACACACACACACACACACACACACACACACACACACACACACACACACACACACACACAAAAGATGGAGAAAAAAAATGCTTTCACTACCTGAAGCTGTGGGGGAGGAAAGATGAAAAATATACGTGGCTTGTAAAGAAGGGAAAAAGCCAACAACATCAGCTGTCCCCAGGCATCACCCATCCAAGTACTGAGCAGGCCCAACCTTGCTTAACTTAACTTGAAATTTAAAGTGTCTGGAGAGATATTAAAATGCTGCCACAAGGCGGCCCACAGACAGATAGATTCGCACACACACACAGTGAAAACAAAACAAGCAATTAGCTACACGGCTTGTAACAAAATCAACTCAACCAAACAACTCATTCTATTATATGGCTTGTAGGGATAAATGCTTATACTAAACACATCCAGTATTTTGAGTATGATCAAAACTCCACAGCCTCTGAACTGTAATTCTGTGAAATATAACTTTGTGTATCTCCTTTAATCCCAACTAAGTGGTCTGTTACTACTAATAATCTTAACTTCAGTATTGGATGGGATACTAACCAGTTTGGAATCTCAGAATAGTTGACATACTGTAATGGAGCCAGTTACTTTGTTCTCAATAAGGGAAAAAAAAAAGAGGTAAGAAATGGAGTTGGGTAAGCAATTCATTTTTTCTCATTTCATATATGGAAAAAAAAAATCTTCACAAACTAAAATATATGCAACTTGAATAACATTAAAAAGCAGAAAATTATAGTATGTGATTAACTACTCCAACCCCCACCCCCTCCATACCACATACCCAGTTGATCTGCCTTGTCGAGTAAAGCTTTGGAGCGCAGACCTAGCTCACCACTACAGTCGTTGCTAAGCAACAGCACATCAATAGCTTCCTGCTTAGTACTGTCCATGAAGTTGTTGCGTATTGTTCTCTGGACGGACCTCGCCCCATCCTTCAGCTAAGATCGGAGAGAGAAAGGAAGGAGAAATAGTATGATGGCCAGGAGGGGGGAAGGAGGCAAAGAAAGAAATAAAGGATTAAAGAGCATAATCAGAAGAAGTCTCTTACTTTGCTTTTCCCCTCAAATTTAAGGGCACGTGTGCCAGTGTAGAGACGGCTAATACTGTCTCCGTTCTTGGTCCAGGCAGAGGTGAGCAACTGTTTAAATCTGGAGATTTGTAGTTGCTTGGAAGACAGTCCAAGACTTGCCATCAGCTCAGGAAGAACCTGGAAACACAGAGGAGGAACACGATAGAAAGGAGACAGTAAAGATGAGAGGAAATGAGTGGATGTGGGAAGAGGGGGAGGGGGGGGGATAATCACCGCAGAGAAAGAAGTAATGTAATTAAAGAGAAAAAAATGCCTAAAGACAATGGAATGCACCACAATATGAAGTAGTAGCCAATAGAATGCCAACGACAGTGTATAGGGGAGAAGTGGGGGAGGAGGGTACCTGATTCATTCTTGCCGGCTAATACTAAATTGGACTTGTAAAAAATGTATTAAAATATTCCGTTCATAGACCAATTGTTCAGTGCTCATCAAGGCCTTTGGACACCCAAAACAATATATATATTATATATATAGGCTAAAATTCTACCATTTTTGGCTTTTTCTCGTTACCATGGTAACTATTTTGTGAAATTTTTAGCCCATGTTTTAAGTTGGGCCAAAACCTATCATCATGCCGAGTTTCAGAGAAATCCACCTACTGGTTTGGCCGAAATGATGGTACAAACATACAGACAGACCGATAGACAGACAGACCGACAAATTCTGTTTTTTCCCAGACATGCCACCTGGGATAAAATCATCTCAGGGTGGGTCTCCTCCATCCCTAAAAGTTTGGTCAAAATCTAACAGAGGAATTTTGAGAAACGGACGAACATAGTTACATAGTTACACTGTTACATAGTCAGTTACATAGTTACATAAGTCTTCTAATATATATATATAGATATATAGATATATATATCTATATATATATATATATATATATATATATATATAATATAGAGAGAGAGAGAGTGAATGCAAACCATGTCCATTATGGTTCCCTTTGGTACATGCATGCAGAATGTGTTACACATGCCTTTACATGCATACACTGTTGTACATACATCCATGATGCACAGTAGGACTGTGGTATGTGCAGGAAAATGCATGCATAAAGACTGTACACATTGAATATCAGGACTAATGCTAACATCTGAAAGAGGACAGTTGGTCAGCCTCTCGATACACACATGCTACTACATGACTGTACCTGGCGCCCCAGGAAGCCCTGCACAGAGTTGGTGCGGTCCAGGCAGTCCAAGCAGTTGGTCCTGATGGTGGCTGTCTGCATTTTGGTGGGGTGGCCATCACAGGAGACGTAGAAGCCGTGGGTCTTCTTGAAGTCCTGGATCTCAGGGAGCAGGTCCTGGCTAAGGACAGCATCAATGTTGCTACTGCTCTTGCACATGCGGTGGTAATCGTAGCACGAGAGCTCCGCACAGTAAGCCTGTGAGGTGACAAGGTCAGCACATAGCATTGGTGAGGTTGCCGCCCAGAACAGTGGGAAATAAATGATAAAGACTCCGGAAGAGTTGTTCCTGTTCTTATTTATTAGGAATGTAAGTTTATTGCCATTTGTGAAAATATTTGGTGTTAAAAGTAACACAATATGGTTATGAGTTAGGACTATAATGTAATATGTTTCAATACGCTAAACAAATACAAACAATAAGCATTTATAAGGAAGTGTAATAATAATAATAATGCATATTTATATGGTATAACCAATTTCACATATGTAGTGCACATGCATGCATCACTTCTCATGTGGTAAGTGCTAATAACTTCTCTGGGGGTTTTATTTGTTCATTGTTAATGTTTGTTTTTTTTTTGTTTTATTATTATTATTATTTTTTTTTTTTTAATTAAAAAATTTTTTTTATTATTATTATTATCTCTCCCCATTCAGAATTATTGCAGTGTTACATGTTGTATTAAGAGAATAGTATCCCATGGTCTTTGAATACATATATCAGCATATGTATTCAACTAGATATCAGCATATGTATTCAGATGTGTGTACCTGGTTGCAAACTATGGTATACTTTAGCAAGTACTCTCCTTCAAATGCATAAACATTGATACAAATTGAAACATAAATAGTTGCATTTAGAGTTGAGCTCAAATCTTCCCAAGTTGGGAGAGAAGTTAGTCCACTAGACTATCACAAGGTGGGCCAGCCAGACTGCCACCATGAAGTAGTGTGTGTGTGTGTGTGTGTGTGTGTGTGTGTGTGTGTGTGTGTGTGTGTGTGTGTGTGTGTGTGTGTGTGTGAGTGTGTGTGTGTGTGTGTGAGTGTGTGTGTGTGTGTGTGTGTGTGTTTGTGTGTGTGAAGATGTATATAAGTACTATGGAAAACTTCAGTGCAAGTGATGAAACCTTCCAAGTATTGAAAGCCTAAGTAGAAGCATTAGAATTTACGTACGCTGCTGAGGTGGCGAAAGTGTTCCTGGAAGGCAAAGGTGAGCATACGTTCCCACTCACGAGATCCGAGGAGATTGAGACAGAGGGTTGGGCCGTAATGAAGCAGACACCACTCAAAGTGCCGCTCAAATGCCGGGTGGGAGCAAGAGTAGCCCCGGGAAAACTTAATCTTGGTCATCCCTCCTCCTGTCTGAAGCCCCGGTTGGTCCCAGAAGAGCGGCACCAGACCACGGATCTGAACATACGACGCCACACTGTCGTCAACATAAATGGCCTCCTCTGTTTCCACAAAGTTGGCTACATGGCCGTCATCATTAATCCCACGCACATTGAACCTGAAAGAAGATGAGAAAGAAGTGTAGTGAGGAGAAGGGAAGGAGAGGACAAGAGTGTACTGTAAATGGTGGCAAACATGTCCAAAGAATGATAGACAAGATATATTCTAATGGTATGTTTTAAAGATATATATGTATATATATATATGCAGATACATCTTATGCCGTTAAAATAGGTATAGATGTT
This sequence comes from Lycopodina hypogea, assembly GCA_963969325.1. Classification (NCBI taxonomy): domain Eukaryota; kingdom Metazoa; phylum Porifera; class Demospongiae; order Poecilosclerida; family Cladorhizidae; genus Lycopodina; species Lycopodina hypogea. Next base: position 10,988,263 of record OZ017783.1, read on the forward strand.
GAACAAACTGTAACATAATAAGTCAAACTTCACAAACCATTAATGCAGTCACTATTATAGTCCCCACCACAAGTCATTGTAATGTGTGCAGATCCAGACAGATACATTTGCATTACACATGCACATCACATGCATTAACATGCAGACACATACATGCACATGTATTCACCTTGTTCCGGCTCGTTCACAGCTCAAGCGGGAGAAGAGACAAAGTTTTGCCTGCTTCTCTCCGGCGTAGACAGTGTGGATTTCCACATGTCCACACATGGCCCTGCACAGCCACCTGGGGACATCCACCCCAAACCTCTGCATGTAGGCAAGCAGACTCTTGTTCCTGCAACATGAAATATGAATAAGTGTGTCAGCCATTTGCTTGCATGCCTTATCCCATTGGATGCCCTTATAATAGATAAAAAAAAGTAGAGGGAAGAATTGAGTAGAGGAGCAGAAGAAAGAATGAATGGAAGGAAGGAGGAGGGAGGGGAAGGGAGGAAGAAAGAAGAGAGGGTGAGGAAAAGACAGTGGAACAAACGAACGAACGATAGAAAGAAAGTGATAGAAAAAAAGGAGATGAAGAAAGGAACGAGAGGGGAGAGAGAGAAAGAAAAATAATGCTTTCAAGATACTAGTTTTCAGTCTGTAAATAAAGACCTGATGTTTAAGAAATGCCTTGTCATATACTATTTCATATAATTTTTGAACAAATAAAGAAAAGCACTTAAGAAATAGGATAGTATTACAAGTACTGAAGCTAACACCTTTAGTTTATTTCAGGAATGACAGTCGTCACAGATTAAATTTTCCTTTACAATTCAAAGTGCATGTTAATGCAGTCATTCGAAGTGTATGGTAATGATATTATAATATTATATGCACAGTCAGCAACACAGATATCATGCACATGTTAAATCATACAGAGAAGCATGTCCTTGGACAACAGCAGACTTCTTAGTCCTTTGCCTTTGACCAATCAATCCCCTTGGAGGGCTTCCTCAAAACTACCCAAAGACTGTCTGACCCTCTTACTTCTTTGCTACACCTGACCTTGATTAGAACAACATATAACTCAAAGTATTCTTCATGTGAAGTGTGTCACTTCATATTGCAGATGCTGTGGTCGCTATCCACCTGAGTTCATCCTTGCTCTTGCCAGATCCATTGCTGTCTCCTCCAATGGACACATCAGAAGAGAAACAAAACAAGCTGATGTTGTTGGTGAGTGCTTGATCCGACCACTGCAGCTGCTCCACCACAAGAGTCTAGTACATAGGTATATGCACAATACATACATGGAGACACCAATGTCCTGAGTGAGACTTCCGTCCCAAGATTCCTGTCTCAATCTTCCAACAAACTGTCCACAAATTTGGATAACTCTTTTTATTTTCTTTTTATTACACATTAATGCTAAAACTAGCAGAGATGGTTGCTTGGTAACTAATAATTGGTTTTAAAGTTGAAGTAATAATGGATTTAGTTGATACCACAACATACTAGTGGAGATACCAACTTCCCCTTAGTAACAAGATACAGACTGTTGGCTCCATCAGTCTCATTTCCATTATCAGCTCAAATAGTGATTTAGTACTCGCCTTTCATCCAGAGTGCTCAGATATATGATGAAGTCTAGAGCATTCTTGATGAAAGGTTGGTACCAACTCTTCTACTTCAGCTGATATGGAAAGAAAAATAGTCAGAAAATAAACAATGTTGTCAGAAAATAAACAATGTTGTCAGAGAAAAATTGTCAGGAGATAAACAATATTATTTGAGAAAAATTGTCAGAAAATAAACAATGTTATCGGAGAAAAATTGTCAGAAGAAATAGAAGAGGTAGCTAAGAATCTTCTTGCAAGTTTGAGGACAGAATTATAATTATGTTATATTTAATTTACTATAAATAAATAAGACTATATGGATGATAGGATGTCCTTGCATGTTTACTTCCTGTGTGTAGGAATGGGTGGGACTATGGTTAATAGCAGGAAGCTTAATAGACCAGGGCTATGAGATATGGAGTTGGGATCAGGGGTAGGGTCAGAGTTGAGATAACATCATGTCACCTTCACACATCCACTCCTTGTAAATACAGATGAGATCAAGAACTTATCAAAGACTCCTTAATCATTTGTATCATTGCCACTTGGCTTGATTGTTAGATTATGGATGGATCAGTTATCATTGAAGATTACACCATGTTACGAACAGACAGGATTCACCCTCAGAGGTTGTGCACTATCTAGAGATCAAACACTTGCATACATCTAACTCCAAAGTGAGAGTTATTATGTTGTAGCAGAGTTGTTATTGTTTCCAGACAACCTACACATAAACTTCAAAGACCTTTGAGTGCAGCTTCCATATCAGCTAATGGACCCTCCATGTTTTTGACTTCCTGCTCATCATCCTTGCTCAGTCAAGGAAACCAGTTCAGAGTTTAGTGACCCTTGACGGTGCACTGCACCAAAACTTGGTTTGCAATTGACCTTAGAGCTCCACGATTTCTATACTTGGAATACAGGGGGAAATATATGTACATGGTTTTTATAAACACTCCAGACCTGACCCTATTTTGATCCCTAACAAAGACCCAAGTTCAACTTTCCACAGAATTTCTTGAACCTTTCAGTGAGAAGACTTTTCTCTTCTTTGTTAAAGATAAAATAATCTCTGAGAATGGATTCATAGGCAGGGGTGAACCTATTCAATCTTCCGTAGTTATTTCCGTGCACCTCCCCCTTACCACACCCCCTCTCCCACCCTCCCCACCCCCACCCTTCACCTTCTCGTAGATAACAGAAATACTGATAAGATGAAAAACTGGACAAAGAACTTTTACTTCAAAAACAATGTTTATATACAAAGGAAGTAACTGCAGTGTATAACCAACAACTTGTTTCTTTGACACAAATTATGCACATGGACATGATACTCACCAGTAGAAATGCAGCTGCTCAGTTCCCTGCTTCTGTGCACAAGAGAGCAGATCAAACTCAGCCCCAAATGACGGGTGTCCAAAGAAGAACATCCCGGAGGCCAATAGTTTTCCCACGTCTTGCACGAGCTCCATGGGAGCCTTCACGCTGAGGGGCACAAAGGCCGCTTGTGTGAGCTTGAAGATCTCTACATCCTTGATCTTGCCCACGAACTGGCAGCCTGTGATGAGGACAAGGTACTTCACCATGACATGCTCGTGCTGCAGAGCAAGCACCCCCAGACTGCCGTAGGCACCCATGCTCTCTGGGAAGGAAACCTCCTTCTTCAAGATCTCCATTTCCACCGGATCTGGTGAATTGGGAGGAAAAAATAATAATAATTCTAATCCAGTATTCTACACCAATATCTATCCATCTATCTATCTATTTATTATCTATCTATCTACTATCTATAACATCCTCACCCATGCATCAACTGACAAAATAGCAAAATTATAAAAATCTATAATTATGCATGTAAACCCATGGACACTGTTTCATCATACCTTTTATCCACCAGGCCCTGGTTTTGACTAATTCAGGAAGGAAAAATAGACTTGAGGATATCTCAGTAATGAGACACACTGGAATGACAGTGCATTCAAAGGTTCCACTGCATGCATGTTCACCAGCATGTGTATCAAAATACATGCAACTGAATAAAATGATGCATATTATTTGTATAGTGCTATGAATATTTGGTATTCCTAATAGTCAAATGCTAAACCTAAAGATTCTGGCCTAAACTTCAGCCATGAACAGGAAAGTTTGCAGCAACTTCAATATTTTGCACTTAGTGACATCAGAATCTGAAGATTGAAAGTATCAAGATGCCACTATTTATGACTGATATGTAATATCCTGTAAACATCATGTATTTTCTTCTATGGAGGTCAGAAGCATCTAGGCATTGGTAAATTTGTGATGGGATTTTATCCCTGTCAATACAGCAAGCCACTTCACCACACCCCACTGAAGACTTCACCTCACAACAGACACAGTTACCCCACAGTACAAGCAACTCTGCATTTCGTTCAGCTTACTGAGGATGGCAATAACATCTGACTCAAACAGCAACGCGTGGTCAGGGACATCTCTGCTCTCCATCAGGACTGAGCGAGGTTTGAACTTCCAACTGACTCGTACACACTTAGTCAACACCATAACGCCAAAAGAAGGGAGAGAATCAAGATTCAAGGAATCCAACACATTTTGAACAGGATTTATTTACACTTAAAGGGGGCGGAGCTCCACTTGGATTTAGGATTGGATCACAAAAAACCCACTCCCTCTGAGCCTGATTAGAACGTTCAATTCTGTGGGAACAACCCAGTGAACCCATGGTTAATTAAGAACGCAGTATTTTCACAAGTTAATGCCCCACCACCTTGGTTATTCATCTGCATTATTAAGCATCCAGGGCAGATTGGCTCCACCTACAAAGGAAAGCTAATGCACTTCCCGTAATCATCCAGATACCCTTTAGTCACAATGCTCCTAACAAGTACATCATTACAGCTGTCCATGTGCCTATCAAGTGGTGGAATGAAAACATTGAGCTGGAGAAAGGTTTCCAATAGAAAAACGCTTTTCAAGCCCCTCAAACTGTCATATTGAAATTAATAGCAACATATATCCACTGCAGACCATACAAGTTTCCAATGTTCACAGCACAGTTACAAAAGACAAATGTGAAAAGGGTCACAAAAGATATTCACAAACAAATCAATGAAATAATTAGTCATAAGCAAATACAATATAATGTTAAAAATGTCAAAACAATATATAGACATTAGTTTGTTAGTCGAATGAAATTAACGGAGGCTCACTCTCCCTTCTAGTATAGCCATTAGGAACACTTTGCTGTTGCTGTTGCTGTTGCTGTGGCTGCTGCTGCACCTGATAGGAGCTTAGTTGCCCCATGTTATGCACAGATCCTGTGGAATGACCTCCAAGAAGCTGTGGAGATGACGCACTTTGAAGTGTCGAAGGAGGCGATGGATCTTGAAACTGCTGAGGTTGGTAGGAGGTGAAGCTGTTTCCATGGTTGCTGCTAATCTGCTCCGCTCCTTGGGAAAACTGAGGCTGCTGGACGTTATCTGTGCTGTAGCTCACAGAAACTTGTTGCTGTCCAATGCCACCAGATGGCACAGGAGCATAGCCAACTGGTTGCATGCTAGGAGGCTGCATGCTTGGAGGCTGCATGCTTGGAGGCTGCATGCTTGGAGGCTGCATGCTTGGAGGCTGCATGCTTGGAGGCTGCATGCTTGGAGGCTGCATGCTAGGAGGCTGCATGCTTTGGGGCTGCATGCTTTGGGGCTGCATGCTTTGGGGCTGCATGCTTTGGGGCTGTATGTTTGGAGGCTGCATGCTTTGGGGCTGCATGCTTTGAGGCTGCATGCTTTGAGGCTGCATGCTTTGAGGCTGCATGCTTTGAGGCTGCATGCCTGGGAGCTGCATATTGGACTGCATGCTCAGCTCATAGCTCCTACTGAGAGGTATAGGAGAATATCCACTTGGTGGCATTCCCAGAGAATGCTGGGAACCAGACTGGGAAACTTGGACTCCAACAGAAGCAGCAGGAGGTTGTTGTGTTAGTTGTGGTGCTTGCTGTTGGGTTGGCAGTGCCCCAGGCTGTTGCACCATCTGATAGTGATACTGAGAATGATGGGTGGAGTATTCAGCGCCAGGCAGTGGATCTTTGATCAAGTATGGTGTAGCACCAATGCCAGCTTTATTTCCTGGATCATAAGGAGGTGGGCCAATGGAATCCAAGCTCTGGGGAACATTGGCACCAGAAATCTCAGTATTGTAGGTCAACTTTGTGGGCAGTGGTGCGGCCTGTTCCTGTACAGATAGAGATTGCATTGGTAGTGCAGATGGATCCGACACACTCAGGTTGGATCCCGGTGGCACCATCAGAGGTATATGGTTGGCTGGAAGAGATTGGAGGTCATTACTCTGCAGAATGTTTTGAAACTGTTGAGGAGCAACTGATTGAAGAGGGGGTTGCCCATTAGTCTGGGAGCTGGCACCAACAGTGCTTCCACCACTCCTTCCAAACTGGTGCTCGATAACTTTCTGTTCCTGGGCTATGAGATGCTGTCTCTCTAACTCTCTCTGCATCGTCACCTTCTGTTCGTACTCGGCTCTCTGACTGTGCAGCACCTCCAGACGCTTCTTCTGCAGACTCTCCTGGAACTCCATCTGTTCCTGTTTCTGTTGGCGCAGAAGGGCCAGCTTCTGCTCCATCTGCATCCGTGCCAACATAGACTGCTCTTGTTCCATCTGCTTCACCTTGTCCTGGTGCTCCCGCCTCATCTTGTTCAGCGTGACCCTCGCTTCCTTGGCCTCGTCCAGCTTGTTAACAACAGCCTGCTGCTTTGCTGCAGGAAAGAGGAACATAAACATTTCAGGTGAGTTATCGGCCATTAAACATCACCAAGGTGCACACATTAATCATCATGAACTGACATTTCTGCTGTTGGACATCGTCTATCAGCTTGAGAAGCTGAGGCTGCATGGCTGTGAGGTTCTGGTAGAGAGACAAGACCACAGGATCCGTTGCTATGCTCCCTCCATTGCCACTCACCTCATGCAGTCTCTTCACAAACATGCCGATGCTATTTTGGATGCTCTCAGCAAGAAGGTTTCCAGTGGGTCCTTGCACCACTTGAGTAGCCTGCTTCAGGGATAGCAATAAAGAAAATGAGAAAGGGAAGAAAGAATGAGGGGGGGGGGGGGGGGGGGGTGAAGGATAAAAGATGGCAGCATATACGAGAGATGGGAGAAGAGGAAAATCGGTCAGAGGAGGATGGGGATGGAGTGAGGAAGGAAAGAGAGTAGGAGAACAAAATAACAACATCCTTACAATAGAAAGAATTTTAGAAATATATATTAAGTAAATTGGTACTAATTCTAATGCTAGTATTACCACATTTGCCCCAGGTTCAGTGGATATAGGCACTGCAATGGGAGTTGCATTGGCAAGGGGAGGAGGACCTCCGCCTGTTGCTGCAACTTCTTGCTGTTCCTTGCGTTCCTCCCAATACTTGCGGTTCAAGTAATGGGAGAGCTGGAAGTGGAAAGGAAAAGGAAGTGAAGAAAAGGAAAATAAAATGAAGGGAGAATAGGAGATGAGGGATCAGGAAGTTAGAGTAAAAGACAGTACATGAGAAAGTTGAGGAAAGAGGATAGATAAAAGGTTTGACTTTAAAAAGTTAATAAAGGATAAGAAAAATGAGAGACAAGTGAAGATATTGGAGAAAGAAATAAAAATGCTGACATAGAAGTAGAGGAGAGTGGTGGTGTTCAACTCACAGGATCACCAGAGTCCTCCTGCTGATGTGGTCTGTTAGAATAGGCAGTGGAAGGAGAAGGCACTTGTGACTACATCACAAACACACACCAAGGGAATATAAATGAGGTTGGTTATACAGACATCCATACATCAATTAATAGGCGGGACACAGGCACCAATATGTTGAAACATAATGTCAGCATAATAGCACAATGAACAGGGGAAAAAATAGAAAAATGAATGAAAACTGAAATGCAAGTACAATCCCATCACAAAATTATAATTGTGGCTATTTCTTCACAGCTTGCACATGAGGAACACCTAAAACATTAGGATGTCATGCCGGCAGGAGAGCAACTACCTCTGCTCTATTGTTGATGAAACAATTCTCTGTTGTGGATGGTGGCCATTCATTCAAGCACTAATGCATGTCAGTAGCACATTACTTCACAGACATGCAAGTTGCAACACTTCAAATTGTCAAGCTGCTACACAAGGTTGCATGTCTACATGACAAAGGACTTCTACTGCTTATTTCAGAGAAGAACAGAAGAATATGAAGCAGTTATGAAGCCACAAGATATCGTGACATCACAGGACAAACAAGGAGGTGATTGCAAACATGCTGACAACAAACCACACCCACACAGCAATCAAAGAGGAAGGGAGAGAAAGTCGATACAACTATACACTAAGCTCTATTGGCAAGTGTTTTAAGAGAGGATTACAATTACCTATTATCAAGTGTTTGAGGGGATGGGAGGTAGCAAGGACCGTGATACAACTAGTGTGGGTTTTTCTAACTGCTACTGCTCAACAGAACTCACAGCAGTTGGTTCATGGATGATGGACGCATACAGCGTGTTTGGAGTAGGGGCTGAGGGTGTGATGGAGTGAGAGGGTGGAGTTGGTGTGGTGGGAGGCAGAGCCATCATTACAGATGGAGAAAACTTTTTGGAGCTCTTGTTTTCTTGTTCGTTGAGGGACATGGCAATGGCCAATTGGAGCTCATCCTCCTCCTCTACCTGCTTCTGGGTGGACCCTCCTCCAGATGAAGTGGTGGGAGTTTGTGACTCCTGGGCCAGAGAGCTCCTCAGGTACTCCAGGGGAAGATCACTGCTCATATCGGCTGCAGCCGTAGCAGCACTTTCCCCCTCACTGTGAAGATGAGAGGAACAAACAATAATACACTATATTGCTCTTCTTTTTTCTCAAACTTCACCCTCCCCCCCTTATTTGCTGCCTATTATCAATCACTTCTCAACTACACACATCTTCCAGCAAGAGGTAGGCTAAACGTTCACACAAGTCCTGCCAGGAATGTATCCTTTCTGTACATTCTTAGACTCCCCAAGCAGTGAGTGTAGTACCTTTGATGGGTGTATGATTCCACCAGTATCCAGAGCATTTCATCTACAGTTAAGTTATTGTGAGGGTATCCCATGAGAAAAATATGGATGGCTAACACACTATCATAAACATGATTTCTATTCAGAACACACCCACCAACAATTGTGACAGGATTATATTAACTGTGAACCCATTGATTTTTTCATGCTTATTTTGACAAAGGCCATAATTTAATTGAAGACAAGCAACCCATACTTGTGACATAATTCTTGGACATGCAAACAGAGAACGATGAAATCATGTGATATCACAGGAGTGAGAACAAACAAAGCTTGCAAAGGATTACACCAGGCAGTGTGCAGACAAGAACGGAAACCAGGATGGTCAAAATAATGTTATAAAACATGGCTACTAAATACCAGATATCATCCATATATAGCTAGATAACTATCACGGGGGGGGGGGGGGGGAGGAATTAGCAAAATATAACAACTCCATCAAGGTTTTAATGAGCATTAATGAATGCCTAGAAATGTAAATTGAAATCATGGATGGATAAACTGTGACAGTAGAGAAGACCTGTGTATTCTTGTAGCCATGGATCCTGAATTTCCTGAGCAGTCACTATCAAATGCCTGAAGCAATCATACTCCCCCTCTCCCCTTGAATATTAAATGTGAAGTAAAATGGAGTTTGTCTCATTGGCTACATTATTGAATTGGGCAACTGCTACAACAAGTAATTATTTTCCTGGGAGTGAAGTATGATAAAGATCATCTGTTATAGTAATGGGTGCTAATGTTGCATCACTTTTTCTCTTCGCGCACCCCTCTCTTCATGCACCCCTCTCTTCGCGCACCCCTCTCTCCCCCTCTTGCACACACACACACACACTCACCCTTTCTCCACTTTCTTGTAACAGATATCACAAACCCTAGTGGGTTCATTTACTCCAAAATGAGGCAGAGATGCACGTTTTTCTGAGCATGTTGTACAGACACTCTTACCACAGTTACGACAATGATGCTGCAGAAAGGATAAAACATTGAAATAAAGGATTTCTTTCTCCTTCCCTTTCCCACCCCTTCTTCCTTCATTTTCCCAACTTACCCGCCGTGACTTTCCCTTGAAGCGGTTGAACTCCTGCCGGCACAAGAAGCAGTGATCACTCAGGCCCCACTCCGGAGGCTTCTTAATGAATGCTGCAGACGCCACTGTAGCAACCGGGATGTGGAAACCACTCCTCTCCAGCTCAGCAAACACAACATTGATGCTTTTGTAGCCGCTTTGCTCTCCAAAGGCAGACTTCCACTCTCCAATCAACTCAAGGGCTTTGTCTACAGCCTTTTCATTCCTCCCTTCCTGTGGGGAGATGGGGAGGTGGGGACAGGGTTGAGTAAAGAGTTTTTAGTAATTTAATTTTCATTTTCAGTCTCTCTCCTCTGCTATTTCCCTACAGTCTCCCATGTCACCATAACACCCATCATCTTGCCTAGCCCATTCAACATTACTCCACATTCCTTGCACTTAGCCTTGTTAACAGTTGATGTATATAATGATTACACACAGAATTTGTATGTGCAAATTTACATGGATTAAATCAACATAATGCTTTTATATAATCAGAATAATTTACCTATTCAACCAGTATATAATTAGAACAAATTTAAGTCAACACAAAATTGAAATATATTCAGAGATATATACATTCAGAATACATTCCAAATATACCCAGACTACTACATATTGGTATACACTCAGAATGTGGGCTATTTTGCAATAGCTGGTAATGTGCTCAATAATGGGGGCAATAAGGCCGGCATGAAATTTATATATATTCAGTGTACTAGGACTATATTAAGTAGGACCTTTTTTGAAAATATAAGAGAAGAAATTAGTTGATTGTTTTTAACTATGAGAAATGGCCTTCTATATAATCTTAAACATTTTGGGCCACAGTGCTAACCCAGAATTCAAAAGGATGCTCATTTAATGCTTTGCTACTGCTCCAACAACTGAGCAGCTACAGGAATGAATGTGAAACAGTGCACACTGTGTCACCTGACTGTTGACTCAGCATGTGTTTTAAAAAAAGCTGTTCTCTTGCAATTTAGAAATGTCAGTGTTTAAAGCTTACCCAAGGGATGTTGATTTTTGTACCCATAAGAAAGACCACCCTGTTAGGCGTTCCCTATACTCTTCTAAAAAAGTTGAGAGGCATGTTCCCATGAAGCCGGCAAGGGCTATTCATAGAGGAAGAGGGAGTTGTCCATGAGACATGACGTTCTAAACTTCAGGCAGAGACATGGAAACGACGCCACATACAATCACAATTATGGATACGGTGGGTTTTTCTGTCAGCCTTTGGCCTCCTGTAGTTACAAACTTGTTCAGTTTGCTTAATGTTTTATACAGTGAGGGGATGGAGGACAGACACACACTACATGAATTATAGTAAGGATATATATGGATGTACATTATCCTTACTACAATTCATGTAGTGTGTCCGGCTGTCTGTCAGTAATGCATCTCCTCCAAGATGCCTGGACCAATCACACTGTAATTTTCAGGGGTTGCTCACAGGACCACTGGCCTGGTTTAGGGGAAATGCGGTAGAGCTAAGGCATAAAGTCACTAAATAAATGTTTCTATTCATAAGTTAACAGAATTTGTAATCTGAGTAGTATTCAAAAGAATATCTCTAAAGTAGGTCATGTTTACAAACCACACAGGAAGTTATAAAGATACTAATTATTATAAGTGCATTCATAAAAAAAATTCCCTTTAGAAATGGGACAATGCAACACAAATACCACTCCCCCTCCCCACACCTATGCATGATGCAAAGAATTTTAACCAACTACTACTGGTGAATTCATAATATATATTTTAGAAATGCCCTACCCCTACAAACCCCCCCCCCTCCACTCCCTAGATAAAACATTAAGAAAACTGAACAAGTTTGTAACTAAAGGAGGCTGAAGGTCGACCGAATACCCACCCATAGGGCGAGTTTTTTGCTAGTACGTACAATTATAATAAGATGCAGCAGACACATAACCAGTATATTAGAATATTGTAAAATCAAAAAAAGAATGGCATATGTGTATGTCAGAGTATTTAGCCAAAATGAAAATGGAATACATTAATGAAATATGATTGATACGTATTCAGAATAATTGGATTATTTAACCAAAATTCTAATAATAAATCACCAATATTTGTGTGGTGTGTGTGTGTGTGTGTGTGTGTGTGCGCGCGCGCGCGTGTATGCATGTATGTGTGTCCCCGGGAACTCTTCTTACATATTAGGACTGTCTATGATGCATCATTGCATGTATGTTCCCCATGGCCCCAGGATGTGACAGAAATATTTTGGTTCAGATCAGAATAGGGCAAGCATTTTTCAACAATGGAGCAATTACATGGACTGATTTAAATCAAACTTGGCATGACTGTTACCTGTGGCTCCAGGATGTGGCAGAAAATTTTGGTTGTGAAAAAAAAAAGACTTGAAAATGAAATAGAATTGATGGTTTCGTTTAGAGTCAATTGAGTGTGCGGATTGTCGACCAGACGGACCCCTCATTTACCATCGGCCCAGTGGGTCGTCAACTCTATGAACTCTAGATTTATTAAGGCCGAGGATCATCAATCATGAGAACTTCCAGTTATTACAGAATTGCATGGAATTTTCATTAACATGGCAGATTTAACAAGTGGTGGCCGTCTAAGCGGCCATTCGATGAGTTAGAATGAATTCAGAAATAATGGAGACTGTTGAGTTGACATAAAATTGGAATATATTCAGAACAATAGTAGTCAGCTGTGAAAAATTGGTATGTTTAGAATAACACTGAAGTTTTCTCCTTCTTTTGGATACTAGGATGTACCCCTTGTTTTCTAGTATATAACCTCAAAAAAACCCAGGATTGTTGGCAAGCATGCCTATATAAAAGAGCAGTGGTGCCACTTCTCCCCAATATTGTATACCATTTTGAAAACTACTTTTCAATTATAGCATTCTGGCTGGATACTAATCACAAAGAAGGCACTTTTCTATCTTCTCTATTAAGCTTTACAATGTCTTTATACTTACACTGGAAGAAGTAATGACCCCCTTTATAACAGTAAGGAAATCCACAGTGAGAACTTCACTATGAACATCAGAGGTGCAGTTCTTCATGAGGGAATCCAGGACTAAGACAGTGTGGTAAAGTACAGTCCCTTCGCTTTCCTGGAGGCGTTTCTTGAACTCTTTAATAGCATTCCTGGCCCTAACCAAGGATAACAGAAAGGAGTTACAGCGAAAATAGCCAAGTTACCATGCCAACCTTGGGCCTTCACATACATGGTTACTGTGGAATACATGATAGGTTAAGCGATCAACATGAAATTATAGTACCCTAACCCAAAGAAAGACAAATACTAACCCCACTAACAGGAGCAAGCTCTTAGCCTGAACTCAACAATGAAAACTTTACTTGTCTAAAGTAAAGATATTAGATATTACGTGATACTCTTTGTCTTCACTTCTTCCACCATTTCAAGAATTGCCTCCCAGTCAGGTTCACTGTGCTCAGCACTTGTGGCCTTCTCTGAAGAAAAGAGAAAAGGAAATGGTGTAATAAATGAAGCACAAAAATCACAAAACAAACCGCAGTAACCCTTATGTTGAGAGGCACAGAGAGACAACTTAATAATGTAATGTTGCACCTCACATCCTTACCTAACAGTTGCTTGAAATTTACCATGGTTCTACTTTTCTAACTGTGGCAGAAATCAGAACAATAATTCAAATAAACAACTACTAGAATGGCGTACAAACAAATATGCTGACTGGGCATCATAGCACGGGACCAAAATAGAACAAAAAAAAAAGTGCGTCGCGTCCTCATTTCCTGTTCTCATGTCCGGTCCATATTTCCTGTTCTCATTTCCCAACTGGTCAACACATGACCCTGCAATTTTATTTTATTCAGTTCTTTTTTTTTTACTTAGAGTTACATTTATTTTTTAAATTTTATTTAATCTTGATGGATGTAGCTATATCTATACATACGTTTTTTGTTTCAATCCCAGCTTCAATTTCATTTTAATTCAATTCCCTTTTTTCCTTCAAGAGTTGTACTTCATTCATGCAGTATAGTATGAAGCTAGATGCCATTTATTAGCCATTTGGTCCTATACCTCAATTGTACTGCAGGATGGAACATTGAGCAAGATAAGCTTAATATAAATTTTGCTTTTAAATCCCAAAGCACATATAAATTTGCCTAAACCCCAAAAGAAGAGCAAGACATGCCCTCAATTACTGAACCATTCCTGGAAGTTTTTTTTTTCCTTTTTTTTCTATTATAATTATGTCGTGTTGTTATTTCCATTGCCATCAATTTATTATTATTACTATTATTATTATAATCTCTTTTTTCCCCTTTGTCATTACAATCTTGTTATTGATAATATATTTACTGCCAATTCATTTTGTTGTAATTATTACACCTTAATTAGAATTACTATAAATATATAGGAGGTTCATTTAATTCTTTGAAACAGTTTCAAGAGTATTATTGGTTGTGAACAGGTGTTCTTGTAGGGTTCATGACTCCAATTTTTGACTATTTGCACAGATTTGGTGCTGTTAACAATACCCCATTCCAGTTTTTGTTCTCTTTTAACCCATTCACATCAATTCAGCTGCTTATGGTGTCCAAGGAAAAGGTTAGTCTTGGTCCCAGACAACCTTATTCACAGCAATGGATGTATTGCATCACCAGCGTGCTAGTGATGCAATACATCCAGTGCTGTGAATAAAGGGGTCTGGGACCAAGACTAGGAAAAAGTCTGTTACATGCTGGAATGCTGGTGGAATCTACAAGGTTTGTAGCGTTTGGAGACTACTGCCGCTCAACAAGAAATAATTAAAATGGCCAAACTTTTTATTAAGACTCAAGAGACAATCACACAAAGAATGACAACTAATCAGGAAACGCTCTAAATGTGATAAGACCTGTGCTTCAAAAAAAAAAGGGCACCTTGGGATGATTACACTAAATCATGACATCATAATTACACACGTGTATAATTAGGCCTTAACAGGAAATCAATGAATAATTAATGACAAATATTACTTCCCTCCCTCCGTAGTTTAAGCATACAACTGTTCAGTGTTCAATAATAAAGTTGATCTCCGAACCTCTCAGGTGGGGTGGGGGGGAGGGCGAGATCTCTTGGAGTGGCATAACTGGGATTGAGGTTCCACTAAAAAAAGGGGGAAGGGGATCAAGGTGATCACTTCCTGTTGAGGGTTTCCTTCAGTCTCTGTTTTGGGTATTGATGATTTATCGAGGGCTGGTAGATTGGGTTCCCTCATTGCCGCTGGCGGTAGGTAAGGGCTAGGGCTCATTTTCTATTCAAAGTTCGATGGGCAGATTCTTTAACCATCTCAGGGTGTCATCATCAGGGTAGCAGAGATCTTCAAAGCCATTAGGCACTTTGAGTATGTTACACACTTCCACGAGGTGCTTCACTGTCTGTGAGGGGTAGCTGCAGGGGCATATAGCCAAATTCTGTGTTCCCCATCATACAAGCAACTCACCCACAAGAGCAGCGCCAGATCTGAGGCGATTGAGCCACACCCAATGTTTCCCTGGGAGATCTGCTCCAGGTGGTAAGGTCGGGCTGGGAAGTGGGCAGCCGAAATGAGCAGGGATGGGCTATGGCTTACCCTATTGTTCTACTCCAGCATAGGATCAAAGTTGTCTGCTAACTTGCTCACAGCATGTCTAATGAATGAAGGGTCTTCTAGATTTGAGACGCTGCGGGCTGAGGATGCCAGCTGCAATACTGACCTGTTGGTGTAGGAGGTGGTGAGGATTCTCTTTTGCAGCAATCACCAGCTTTGCTATGCAATGCTCACGCCTGATTTTAGGTGGCATAATCCCTGAAAGTACAGGGAGGAATATTGTTTCAGTTAGGCGAAGACAGCCAGTGATGACGCATATGGTGTTGTTTATTGCACAGTCCAACTTCTTTGTGTGGCAGCTCCGGCACCAGACTGGAGTGGCGTACTCTGCAGTGCTGTAGACAAGGGCTAGTGCACCTGTACAGAGTGTCCATGTGTAGGCTCCGCAGCTAGAGCCCACAAGGCAACGGAGAAATCCGTTTCTGATATTCACCTTGAGGCGTAAACTTTCCAGGTGGTTCTTATATGTAAGGAAGCAGTCAAGGGTTACACTGAGGTAGACTGGGCTATCATTGTTTGGCAGGCGGGCACAATTCACCGACACTGAAAGATGTTTATTGGCTTCTCTATTGTTTTCGCTGTACTCAGTTTCAGCCGCCACTTCCTTAGATAGACCAAAAATTTCTCCAAGTCGTGGATTAATGTCTCCTCGACAGTGTTCCAGCTTAGCTGTGCAGTGGGGAGGGTCAGTTCGTCTGCATACCCATAGAGCCTCAATGTGGTGGAGGGTATGTCACTGATTAGCCATCTTATGAGATAGAACAGCTCATAGCCCATAAGGCGATGCATCACATGACAGTATTAGAAGTAAATGATCATCATAATGAATTAGTATTTTGGATGACTTCAACAGACCCCCCCCCCCCCACCTTGTCAAACGCTTCCTTCTGGCTTTGGCCCCACATCCACTTTTTTTTCTGTAGTAGGCCATACGATGGTGAAGAGTGTTGTGGCAAAATCCGGTAAGAACTTGCCATAATAATTGAGTAGTCCAAGAAAAACCTCAGTTCTGTCACATCACGAGGGAAAGGTGCCACAAGCATTGCTCTGACCTTTGAACTGACGTGCAGTTCTCCAGCACTAATGATATGGCCCAAATGCTCAACAGAAGTTAAGAGAAGCGCACACTTCTCCTTCTTTATCCTCATCCAAGCTTCACCAAGTCTGCGTAGGAATTCTGCCAAATCTACTGTTTTCAGAATGGATAGGGGAAGAAAAACAAAAAAAAAAACAACAAAG
Organism: Lycopodina hypogea; assembly: GCA_963969325.1. Taxonomy (NCBI): domain Eukaryota; kingdom Metazoa; phylum Porifera; class Demospongiae; order Poecilosclerida; family Cladorhizidae; genus Lycopodina; species Lycopodina hypogea. The sequence continues at coordinate 11,004,872 of OZ017783.1, forward strand.
AAACAATAAGAAAACTAACCAACACAAAAAATCAGAATATTTTGTTAACAATAAAGGTCCCTTACCCTGTGTGACAGTCAGTGGTAGGGTAGCTACTTGTCAATTATGTCTTACATCAGCATACATACAGCCTACAACACAAATTGGCTCTCCAGTGTATGTAAACAGTTTAGCCTTAGATTCCCGAAGCATTTCAGCACTGTCCTGCATCTGATAGAACACCTCACTGCCGTTTTGGAGGTTTACCAACTCAGTTGACAATCTTTTCCTCTCTTTGTGAATAAAACTTGTCTCCTCTGAGGTCTTGAACACATCTAGCATCCTTCTCTGAAGTTTCTGCTGCTAAAGCAATATCTAAAACTTTAGTCTAGGTAAGCCCTGCTTCCTGTAGTAGACGTCTCTGCCCACAAACAATGTGATCACATGAACATGTCATTTAGGAATCACCATAGTCACAGTGTTCAGCTATTTTTCTTAGAGCTGCCACAAATATAGCTACTTTCTCTCCCTCCTTCTGCCATCAGGTATTAAACTGAAATCTCTTTATGGTGGGGGTGGCTTAGGGTTGAAATGTACCTTCACCTTGGCTACAATATCATCAAAAGTAAAATCTTTTGGAGTACCTGGTAGTGTTAGTGTCTTATCAAGCGGTAGGTGGAGCTCCAACTCCATTGAGAAGAATGGCCCTCTGGCTTTGGGACACCATCAATATAATTTGCAATGAAATAATTTTCAAGCCATTCAGTACACTCTTCCCACTCTTCCTAATTACCATCAAATACTGATACCACACAGACCAGCAGGACACAACTGGTACTGGTCTTCCGGTGACTTCTCTCAGCCTAAGTGAATGGACATCCCGGTTGCCAATTTGTAAGGTTTGTAGCCTTGGGGAGATTACTGCTACCCAACAAGAAATAAATAAAATAGCAACAAAAAAAAATTGGGACTCAAGAAACTATCAACTAACAAAATCTGGAAAAGCTCAGACTTGTCTCCATTTGGGACCCTTTACCCTCTGAACCGATGGCGGTTTAGATGGTAAAGGGTCTGGCTAAAGAGACTGCTCGACTGTAACAAGACAGGTGCGCTTCTAAAAAAAGGGGCGCCTTGGAATGATTACACAAAATCATGTGCCGTTTCAACCGCCTGACATCATAATTACGCAGGTACGTACAATTAGGCCTAACAGGAAATCAATAAGTAATGTAAAACATTAAAGAATCTATCACCAATCAAGCATATAAAAAAATTAAGTATTGAAGGGCGTCCATTCTTTAATAACCAGCTATATTCTCGAGGTGAGTAGTTAGTTAACCTGGTGTATTATCATAGATACCAAGGGGTGTTGAAAATAATTTAATTATCAGCTCCTGCTCTAACTGTTAGCTGAGAAAGCCTCAGTGTGATCACCTCTATGTTAAATCCGTAACACATCCTTTGCTTTTCTCATGTTCAGGTGTATAGTAATGTTTTCATTTATATATATATACTGCTTTAGGTAAATTATGTAATATACATTTAGATTCACCCCATGAAATGAACAAGAAGAATTAGCCATGTGAAGATAATACATGATCCCTCTTCAGCTCTGGTTACAATTTTGATTCTGCATTTCATATCATATGCTTAGGAAGGTGATTTGTGCTAGAGAGGATCCTAGTCTTTGTCTAGCCAGATGCTTTATCAAATAACTATTCATTTTAATTATACTGGTTTCATGAAATGTCTACCATATCTAGAAGCAGAAGCTAGAAGGTGCAGTACCAAGCGAAGTGTCTCCTTCAGGGTGATTGTCCACAGGGGCACCACATTCTCATGCCTCCATGAATTGCTCAGAATTTATATTTTTGTCTCTTTTTTCTTGGGGACCTATTTAGCCATTAAAGATGTTGCTTTTTAAATTTACACCCCACAAAATTGATAGTTATCTGACATTCCACCTAACCATGAAATGTGTAGGGCACTTCCCTTCAAACCACACTAAGTTAGCCCCTCATTCACTTAATGGTGCTGCTGCTGTGGTCACAAAAATGTTTTATAGGAGGACATGTCTTATAGAGGACATGTCATACTGGACAACATTCTTGTGGGAGGACATGTTAAGCCACAGTGCCAAATAGAACTCGTTCTTCAATGTGCACACTCCTATATCAGTCAAGGATAGATTTCAGCACCGAAAATTTAGATCACCTAGCCACACCTTTTTCTGTGGGTGTGATGCTAAAATGCCAAAAATGGTACTTGAAATAATACTTGCAGCTAAAAACCTAATCATGGCATACATATATTATAACTAAGGTACATGGGCTGCTTCCACCTGGCTACACTGCTTTCCCTGGGTGTGTCTTTTCTTCTCTCCCTCCTTTTTTCCTTCCTTCTTTTTTCTTTCAAATACCTTTAAAAATGTCTTACTGAGTTGATTTTGACCACATTGGTTCATATATATATATATATATATATATATATATATATGCATACAGTAGAACCTCAGAGTTATGAACCCCAGAGTTATGAACTGGAAGGGAAAAAATGAGTTAGAGTACCACCAACTATTCTATTTTCCTAACATTTTTCGCATGCCCACACTCCCACAATTCATTTGCTGCAACTGTTCTCACCCCTTCCTTCCTTGGAATTATTTTTCTCCTTTCCTCCAGCTGCCAGTTGTTCCGTGCTAAAGTTCAAGGTTCACTATGGCTTCTAACTCATCTACTAAACATAAAAGAGTTACTCTTACTATTGAGCAGAAGTTGGACATATTAAAGAAGTTGGATCACGGCTGCACTATGTCATCAGTAGCCCCTGAATTTGGAGTTGGAAAGTCCACTGTGTTTGACATAAAGAGCTCAAGGGAGAAAATTATCAAATTTGCCGGTGAAGCACAGGATGATAGCTCTCTGACAAATTGGTGTATAGTAAGGAGAGCTGATGATGATGCCCATGATAGGGCCATTCACCACTGGTTTATTCAGGGCACACCAACTAGTGATGTTTTGGTAATAGTAAAAGCAAGGTTGCTATACCAACAGCTTTATCCAGGTAAATCTGATGACATAACAGCACGACATAAAAAAAAAGTCTTGGAACAGATGGATAATTGTAAAATACCTAGTGACAAATAGGTATGCATCAAGTTACAGTGTTTAGAAGAATTGCAAATGCCTAGTGACAAATAGGTATGCATCAAGTTATAATGTTTAGAAGATGGAGAACTCATTGTGTAGTCTTAGATTACAGCAATAAATCTATATTATAATTCATAACATAATTGTGATACCATAGTTTCAGAGTTACGAACATTTCAGAGTTATAACCACTCTAGTTTCCCAAGGGGTTCGTAACTCTGAGGTTCTACTATATATATATATATATTTGTGTGTAACTTTGCTGCCAAAGCACCAAACCCTTGCTATTCAGAGTAGACAGATCCTACACCAAGGTTGGTTTTTTAGCCCTCCAAAATTGTATCTCCTAAACACACCTCATCCTGTGAGCATGCCTTACCCCTGGCATTTGGGGGTGGGGGATTCAAAACATGTTTATGGTAAAGGAAATGTATGTGTAATAGCCCCCCCCCCCCATAACAATAAAAACAAGACTGGAAATTTCCAGCCAAATACCCCGCTTACTTATGATTTATGTTTTAATTCAATAATGGCTTATAGGGGGTAAAAAAAAAAATAGAAAGAAAAAAGGGGGGGGGAAAAATCAAAGAAAAAAAAGTCAACCATGACCATGAGTTGAACCAGAGACCTTAGCACTTGTTCAAGTTCCTGATAAAAATTTTTATAAACGTGAGGATTTCTAATATGCCATGGGTTATTGTTTTTTTGTGTTTTTTTTTTGGGGGGGGGGGGGGGGGGTTTGTAAGAGCTGACCTGGCCCCAATAGGACCAAAGATGTAGGAGGAGTTAGCACACATACAGAATATATGATAGGAAAAATTTTTTTGACACTCTGGCTATATATGTATATTTGTGCTCCTTTAGTTAAAAATAATGTGTGCATCATATTATTCAGTTATATATTCTTCAGGTTGACTACTGATATGCCTATTACGAGAGAGGATGACTTGAGAGAGGAAGACAATGAATACTTGTGTAAGTTGGGGTAAAAATAACCAAGCATTACTCTCTTGCCATGTATGCTGTGTAAACATCCTCTTCTAGTCTGTGACAACTGCAACAAGCTGTATCATGGTGAATGTCCAGTGCATGGACCTCTCTCAGAGCTGGACCCCACAGCTGGCTTTGACCAGGCCTCCTTGGCCCACACACAGCTGCCAGTACCTGCACAGTTCACTGTCAAACACTCACCAATCCCAGGGTCAGAACTAGGAGTGTTTGCCACCATCTTCATCAGTAAGGGTGTGCGGCTAGGACTTCATAAAGGTGATACAGTGGCCATGGAGGACATGGGAGACTATCATCACACCGCCAATGCAGGGGAGGTGAGGAGCTGCATGTTTCCATGCATGGAAAGTGAGAAATTATATGCTTATTTGTGATAAGTGAGAAAAGGTAAGACAAAACTTATTTCACATTAAGTGAAAAATAGATGGGATGCCACTTAAACTATTATTCTTTTACTTGATATATTTGCTGAATACATGCACTTAATAAATCTTCAAGAAGCTATCTGGTGTATGAAATATTGATATTATGTGGTAAATATGTTCCCAACAGGTCAATGGTAAAGCAAGTGAACCCTATTTTATTGATGGAGATAACTCCGCCCATACTGAATGGATGAGTTTTATTAACTGTGCTAGACATGAAGAAGAACAGAATGTTATTGCATATCAGTACCATGGAAACGTCTACTGCCGCACCTCCAAATTCATTGAACCTGCAACAGAGCTTCTTGGTGGATATGTGAAGCAATCAGCCAAGGAGTTAGTGACAAATACAAACACTGAAGGTGTATAAATTTTAAGGTTCATGGTGCTCTTATTATCACATGTATACCTCTTTATTCTCAACTTCAGCAGCCAGCATTACGTGCTGTGGAGAGAGTGATCACTGTGGGAAGACTTTCAGTGGCGGTGGTGACCTAGAGGTGCACCTCAGGGCACATACTAGTGATAAACAGTATAAGTGTGAGCATTGTGCAAAGAGTTTCAGTCAGAATTGTAATCTAAATACACACCTCAGGATACATACAGGAGACAAGCCATACAAGTGTGAGCACTGTGGGAAGAGTTTCAGTGACAGTGGTAATCTAACGGTGCACCTCAGGACACACACAGGTGAGAAGCCATACAAGTGTGAGCACTGTGAGAAGGGCTTCAGTTACAGTACTGCCCTCAAGAGGCACTACAGGACACACACAGGAGACAAGCCATACAGGTGTGAGCACTGTGGAAAGAGTTTCGGTGACAGTAGTAATCTGAGGGTGCACTACAGGACACACACAGGTGACAAGCCGTACAAGTGTAAGTACTGTGGAAAGAATTTCAGCTACAATGCTCACCTGAAGGAACATCTCAAGACACACACAGGAGACAAGCCGTACAAGTGTGACCACTGTGGGAAAAGTTTCCGTCAGAGTTCTCATCTACAGATACACGTCAGGACACATACAGGGGACAAGCCATACAAGTGTGAGCACTGTGGGAAGAGTTACGGTGACAGTAGTAATCTAAAGAAGCACCTTAGAAGGAACATGTGTGCATAGTGTAACTGAATACAGTCATTTAAATAAAAAGCACAGTCAAGGATAGGAGGTACATCTTGACCTAGGATAATCATTATAAGATGATGTAAACACAGCTTTTACAATTTCATTAGTAGTTTAAGCTCAAAGATAATAAATATGTGCTATTCTTTGTGTTTAGTGGACAATTTTTTAAATTAAGAAAAAAAATTTTATCACCTCAAATTTCTAGACGAAATAATTAGGTATGTGTATGTAAATAGCATGTTGTATAATATTCATTCGATTGAATGTCTCTCCCTCTTTTGGCACTGAAATTTTGCTCTGCTGACCATCTCACTCCAGAAGATCCAACATCCTTGACAGTTATGTTGGCGTTTGTGTTGTAGCATGTTGCTTGCAAAACGAACTTTTCGGGTCCAAAATTGTAAGGCCTGACCACCCCACTTCCTTGTACTTCATTCAAATGTTCAAATAATAGCAATTCACCAGTGTGCCAATTACAGAAGTCAGATGTGCAGGGAACAGGCCAGGCCTGGGGGGGGGGGAAGGGACAGAGGCAGAGGTGGAGTTAGGCGTGAAGAAGTGGGGCCAGGCCTGAAAAAAAAAAGGGGCCATGCCTGCAGGGCCAGCTCTGTGGCACCATATAATATTGCAATTGGTGACCAGCACTGCCACTGGGACAAATTTTCAACAGGTGTGTTGTCTAGGCTATGGCACACCCCACACCATGATCACACCCCACACCATACACCATGACCACACCCCACACCATGACCACACCCACTCCCTCAACGTTGTCTATTCCATTACCACATCCACTCCCATAATACTGCTTGTTGATAAAGTGGTAGAAAAGCTCTGAAAAGCCATACACATCCACAGAACACACATCGCCTCTACATGCACACAAGGGTTACAATAATGTTACTAGAGGGTAATCACTGACCCAACACATGCTCTGAAATATTGATGGATGTTTTACAGTGGAGAAAACATGCTTCAATATTGTCTTGCATTAGTCTAATAATGATCAATTTGAGCGTGTGTATGTGTGTTGCTTTTTTTTAAATGTCTTATTTTATATATATATATATATATATATATATATATATATATAATTTGGTGTTTTTTCTCAACTGAAATTGTGTGGGTTTTCACTTATCAATAAAAAATAAACCAGTCATAATTGCAACAAACTATCCAGTGCTGTAATAATTTTTATCCACTGAGAGAGCAATTTACTTCACTTAAGGGGGGAATATGTTTTATACATATTGCTATCCTATGTGCTTATTAATGATTTCAAAATTTTTTTATAAGTATTGGATACTGCACCTCTAGGGTTAAAATTGATTTTGTTTTCAAGGAATATATTAATAATTAAATACAACACCCTCTGCTCTCTCTCTTCTTACTTTACTGTAAAGGGCTCGATTTGACCCACTAAATTTAAAATTTCTCAACTCCTCACAAATTTAAACCTGCTCTTGATAAGTACCCCAGGGTGAACCCCATCAAACCCTCAAAATTTGAGTCCTTTAGGCCCAATCTCTGGGAAGAAAGAATTAGCAAACAGACTTCACCAAACTTACAGGCTCATCCCCTTCAAACCCTGAAAATGTGAGCTATTTAGGCCCAATTATCTGGGAGTAGTTACTGAACAAACAAACAAACTGAGAATTTTAGTAAGATGGGGCCCACCCCATGTTACTCCCAAAGTCAAGGTGTGTATGCATACCAAGTTTTAGGCCAGCAGCTCCTCTAAGTTTTTCTGGCAAAAATACAATTTTTGGTGTTTTTTTTCGTTTTTTTTTTTTAATAAAAAAAAAACAACCAACCAGCTCTATGGGCAAAGTTTTACTCTGATCTCCACCAAAGTAGCTGTAAACAACCTCAAGGTAATCCCCATCACCTCCTGAAAATTTAGGATTGGTAGGTCAAGCGTCTGGGAGGAGATAGCAAGTATATATATACAGGCAGATGGACAGGCAGAAAGACAGAGAGACAAATCATGGATCATAGTAAGATTGGATACTACATTTCAAAATTATAATTGGTTTTTTCAAGGAATTTGATGTTTGAATTTATTCATTACTCCAACTCATTTGCATATAGTAATTCATTTTAACTACACCTTACGTGATTTATGACTTCTTTTATTGTGCCAATTCTTTGCTGATAGAAGCCTGTTAATAAATACTACAAAATTTAAATGGCTGTAAATATTTGGTTGAAAATTAGCAGATACGATATTCAACTAAGCAAAAGAAACCTGGGCTATGTCCAATTTCTCCACACCCCATTGTTCAAAAAAGGCTCTTCCAAGATGGCCATTTTATTTCCATCAAAGGGAATGCATAGGCATTCATACAATACCATTTCAAAGAGACATTAATGCATTTTAACATTGCTCTCCAAGTTAACAAGAAATAACCTATCAGTAATTACAAAAGGAGAATAAAATTTGTTGAACTCAGAAATAGTGTACCATGAAATTCAATTGCTGCAAGAGACTGCTCTTTTGGGAAAGCAGCTGAAGGTGCAGAATTCGGTGCTCCCACTAACCACCTACGCCAACCACTATTTCTGTACAACAAAATTAAGTTCCTGTACAACCCAATTAAGTGTGGAGTGGAAGATCAAACTGCATACCATATTATACAAAGATGGCAAAACTTGCCACCAAATGGTGTCCATGGTCTGCAGGTCCTATTTGATGACACCATCAAATGGCTCTGACCTCATGTCCCAATATCTAGCCTGGATGGTTTTGGACTCAAGGATAACTTCAAACTTTGACTAACTTTAACTGACTAACTAATTTCATAAACAATTAAATAATAGATGATATGCATGTCCTTGGGATCTAGAGCAGAAAAATGGTGGGACTATGTGTGGTTGTGTTTTGAAGGATTTGCTCTTAAGCCTTGTCCACACTGCATACTTAACCGGTTTCACATGTGTCTGGAATGGGTCCCACATGTCCAATTTTATTCCACTCAAATCCTGCCTACCCCATTGTACCTCACAATGTATATGCAAACTTATGCTACTGAGAAGCAATAAAAAATTTTAAAAAAAAAGATAATAAAAAATGATAAAAATATGAACAAAAATACATAAATGGTCTTTTGATGGAGCCTGATGAACACATTCATGATGAGGAAGGAAAGGTATTTGAAGTGAGTAGAGCTTTTATGTTATGTGGTGCAGAATGTTATTGAGCATAAAGTAATTATGATGCTTGGAAAATCAAGAATGTTGCAGGTTCAAATTATGTGGGTCCAAACCCAATATGGGACTAAGGATTTCTGATAAAGTCCAATAAGAATATTGCTATTTCTTCACTTGCTGTTTATTCTCTTCTGCTGATTCCCTCAGTGCTGCAAGCAACACGTACACTTTTGTCCTTAGAGGTTTTCTTCCTCCAAGCACAAGTCTAGAAATAACTCCTGCTTTCATACGCTTGATGCAGTCAGGAGACTCTACAAAATAAAGCTGAAACACAGATATGATAATACAGCTGTATCAATTAATGCTAAGTGCTAATATTCAATCCTACTTGGCCATGTTGTTTGCTCTTGAACTTGAAATCACAGTAAGTTTTAGACTATGAGCAGCCGTTAACTACAGGTCTCCTACGGGTTACCCCTCCATGGTGAGGGTGTGCTGTTCAAATGTCCCATAGTGGACTTCTCAGAACTAGAAATCTGAATGAGCAACATCTTCCACAAGAAAAAAAGCTAAGCGTCCCAAATTTCGTAGAAGGTGACACCGACCCTTTACCTCCGAACTGCTGTCTGGCGGTTTAGAGGGTGAAGGGTCTGGCTAGCGAGACTGCTTTGACTCTAACAAGAAAGGTGCGCTTCTAAAAAAAGGGCGCCTTGGAATGATGACACAAATCGTATGACATTTCAACCTCCTGACATTATAATTACACACTGGTACAATTAGGCCTAACAGGAAATCAATAAATAATTAATGATAAACATTACAGAATCTATCACCTATCAAACACATAAAATAATAAAAAAAAATTTTTCAAGAGCAGCTATTCTTTAATAACCAGCTATATTCTCAAGGTGAGTAGCTAGATAATTTGATGTATTATCATAGAATACCAAGGGGTGTTGGTAAGAATTGAACTATCAGCTAGAAGGGTCCTAATCTTTTGTCTAGCCAGATGCTTTATCAAATAACTATGCTTTTTAATTATACTGGTTTAATGAAATGTCTACCATATCTAAAAGCAGAAGCTAGAAGGTGCAGTACCAAGCAAAAGTATCTTGGGCATCTTCATGGTGATTGTCCACACAAGGGCACCACATTCCCATGCCTCCATGAATTTCTCAGAATTCATGTTTTTGTCTCTTTTTCTTTCTTGGGGTCCTATTCAGCCATAACATGTTGCTTTTTAAATTTACACCCCACCAAATCCTTAGTAATCTGAAATTCCACCTAACCATGAAATGTGTAGGGCACTTACCTTCAAAGCACACTCAGTTAGCCCCTCATTCACTTAAATGGTGTTTGTAAAACAATTGCAAAAAACTAGCACACAATTGCTGCTGTGGTCACAAAATTGTTTTACAGGAGGACATTTCTTATGGAGGACATTTCTTATGGAGGACATCTCTTACGGGACAACATTCTTGTGGGAGGACATATCTTAAAGACGTCTTACTGGAGAACATGTCTTACAGGAAGACATGTCTTGTGGGAGGATATGTCTTACAGGAGGGCATGTCATATGGGGGATGTCTTACAAGAGGACATGTCTTACCAGAGGCATGTCTTAAGGGAGAGCATGTCTTAGAGGAGGATACTTTTCTGGAGGACAGCCTAAAAAAGCCAAAGAGGGTCCTTTTGGCACCACCCCATGGGGTACGTGGTTGAGACTCACTTAATATTATGCTACTAAACCATCCCAGTCATCATGCAAAGTTCTTGAGAGGAAAAGTTTTTTTTTTGGCACTCTGGCTTTCAGAATAGTAGAACTACACTTCAGCTCAGTCTAATAAAAAAAAATTTGGCATAGATTAATATATGTATTTGTATTCCTTTACTTAAAAATAATGTGCACATTATATTATTCAGTTATATGTTCTTCAGGTTGACTGCTGATATGCCTATTACGAGAGAGGATGACTTGAGAGAGGAAGACGATGAATACTTGTGTAAGTTGAGGTACAAATAACCAAGCATTACTCTCTTGCCATGTGTGCTCTGTAAACATCCTCTTCTAGTCTGTGACGACTGCAACAAGCTGTATCATGGTGAATGTCCAGTGCATGGTCCACTCTCAGAGCTGGACCCCACAGCTGGCTATGACCAGGCCTCCTTGGCCCACACACAGCTGCCAGTACCTGCACAGTTCACTGTCAAACACTCACCAATCCCAGGGTCAGAACTAGGAGTGTTTGCCACCATCTTCATCAGTAAGGGTGTGCGGCTAGGACTTCATAAAGGTGATACAGTGGCCATGGAGGACATGAGAGGCCATCATCACACCGCCAATGCAGAGGAAGTGAGGAGCTGCATGTTTCCATGTATGGAAAGTGAGAAATTATATGCTATTTGTGATAGGTGAGAAAAAGGTATGACAAATCTTATTTCACATTAAGTTAGTTCCTATTATTTGAAATATAACTGGGATGCCACTTAAACTATTTTTCTTTTACTTGATATATATGCTGAATACATGCACTTAAATGTTCAAGAAGCTATCTTGCTATCTTGTGTAATGTGAAATATTGATATTATGTGGTGAACATGTTCCCAACAGGTCAATGGTAAAGCAAGTGAACCCTATTTTATCGATGGAGATAACTCCGCCCATACTGAATGGATGAGTTTTATTAACTGTGCTAGACATGAAGAAGAACAGAATGTTATTGCATATCAGTACCATGGAAACGTCTACTGCCGCACCTCCAAATCCATTGAACCTGCAACAGAGCTTCTTGGTGGATATGTGAAGCAATCAGCCAAGGAGTTAGTGATAGTTACAAACACTGAAGGTGTATAAATTTTAAGGTTCATGGTGCTCTTATTATCACATGTATACCTCTTTATTCTCAACTTCAGCAGCCAGCATTACGTGCTGTGGAGAGAGTGATCACTGTGGGAAGACTTTCAGTGGCGGTGGTGACCTAGAGGTGCACCTCAGGGCACATACTAGTGATAAACAGTATAAGTGTGAGCATTGTGCAAAGAGTTTCAGTCAGAATTGTAATCTAAATACACACCTCAGGATACATACAGGAGACAAGCCATACAAGTGTGAGCACTGTGGGAAGAGTTTCAGTGACAGTGGTAATCTAACGGTGCACCTCAGGACACACACAGGTGAGAAGCCATACAAGTGTGAGCACTGTGAGAAGGGCTTCAGTTACAGTACTGCCCTCAAGAGGCACTACAGGACACACACAGGAGACAAGCCATACAGGTGTGAGCACTGTGGAAAGAGTTTCAGTTACAATGGTCATCTGAAGGAGCACCTCAGGATACACACAGAAGGCAAGCCATACAAGTGTGAGCACTGTGGGAAGAGTTTCCGTCAGAGTTCTCATCTACGCACACATCACAGGACACATACAGGAGACAAGCCGTACAAATGTGAATATTGTGGGAAGAGTTTCAGTGACAGTAGTAATCTGAAGGTACACCTCAGGACACATACAGATGACAAGCCATACAAGTGTGAGCACTGTGGGAAGGGTTTCAGTGACAGTAGAAATCTAAAGCAGCACCTTAAAAGGATCATGTGTGCATAGTGTAACTGGATATATTATTTAAATAAAAAGCACTGTCAAGGATAGGAGGCACATTTTGACCTAGGATAATCATTGTAAGATAGTATAGACACTGCTTTTATAAATACGTGCTATTCTTTGTGTTTAGTGGACAATTTTTTAAGTTAAGGACGATTTTTATCATCTCATTTTTAGACAAAATAATTAGGTATGTGTATGTAAATAGCATGTTGTATAATATTAATATGATTGAATGTCTCTCTCTTTATTGGCACTGAAACTTTGCTTTGCTGACCATCTCACTCCAGAAGATCCAGCATCCTTGACAGTTATGTTGGTGGATTGTGTTGTAGCGTGTTGCTTGTAAAATGAAAGTTTCTGGTCCAAAATTTCAAGGGATGCCTGATCATCCCACTTCCTTGTACTTCATCCAAATGTTCATATAATAGCAATTCACCAGTGTGCCAATTACAGAAGTCAGAGGTGCAGGGGATGGACCAGATGTGCAGAGGACATGGGGGGGGGGGGGCGGGGGGGGGGGCGGTTGGGGATAGCTGCAGAGGTGGAGTTAGGCATGAAGAGGTGGGGCCAGGCATGAAAAAAAGGGGCCATGCCTGCAGGGCCAGCTCTGTGGCACCATATCATATTGCAATTGGTGACCAGCACTGCCACTGGGACAAACTTTCAACAAGTGTGTAGTCTAGGCCATGACAGAGTAAGTACCATGACCACACCCCACACCATGACCACACCCCACACCATGACCACACTCACTCCCTTAACATTGTTATTCCATTACCACGTCCACTCCCATAATACTGCTTGTTGATAAAGTGGTAGAAGAGCTCTGAATACAAGCATCCACGGGGGGGGGGGGGGGGGAAGAGAGGGGAGGTAATCGCTGACTCAGCACATGCTCTGATATATTGATTGATGTCATACAGTGGAGAAAATATGCTTCAATATTGATTTGCATTAATCTAATAATGATAAATTTGAGCATGTGTATGTAGCTTTTTAAAAAAATTTTTTTAAATTTTAGTAATAATTTGGTATTCTTTTCTGACGGAAATTGTGTGGGTTTTCACTTAATAATTTAAAAAATAAGCCAATCATAATTGCAACACTAATTATCCAGTGCATTTAATAAATTTTACCCAATTACAGAGAAATTTACTATACTTAAGGGGAATATGTTACACACACACACACACACACACACACACACACACACACACACACACACACACACACACACACACATTTTTTATTCTTAAATTGTTCTCCTATGTGCCTATTAGTGATTTTCAACACCAAAAAAAAAAAGTTTAGAAAATTGGATATCCACCTCAGAGGTTAATGTTGATTTTGTTCCAAAGAATATATCATTAATTAACTACAATATATTTTCTTTTCTTTTTTTTTCATTACAAAAAAAATTTTTTTTTTATATATTTTCAACCTATTTCCAGAATTTAAAAGACATTAGAAAAATACCCACCCTACAAATAGAGACAGCAGCCCACCAACCCCCTGAAGTATATTTTAGCATGGCACCTATCCTATTAACAGATAACAAATACCTTTTACCGTTTAGCTGACCAATGTGTTTATTCAAATCGCATGCAATTTGACTATTGATTAGCAAAAATCCCACCAAAATGCACTTGGAATCCACAGTTGCTCAAATCTGTAGACAATTTTGGGGCAAAACTCTCTTTTTTGTTCAAATTGATTCAAATGAAATTCGATTTGACTATTGATTTGCAAAAATCCCACAAAAATGCATTTAGAATCCACAGTTGCTCAAATCTGCAGACAATTTTGGGGCAAAACTCTCTTTTTTGTTCAAATTGATTCAAATGAAATTTGATTTGACTATTGATTTGCAAAATCCCACAAAAATGCATTTAGAATCCACAGTTGCTCAAATCTGCAGACAATTTTGGGGCAAAACTCTCTTTTTGTTCAAATTGATTTCAATTGAAATACTTCTGAAGTTGAGCACTGTTAGGCCTATTCAGTACTTGGATTGATAGCAGATCTTGTAGGTTTACAACATTTGACAGCTTTTTTTTTTCTTCTTTTTTTTTTATCTCCTTGGTCCAATTAAACAGATTAAATTTTTCTCCCCAGTGGTGTGCTTGTGGTGGCTGTAAGTGGGAGACCCTTTGTGGTTTAGAGTTTGGTTTGTTTAACTAAGTGCTCATATACACTAAATACTTCAGCAGCTGCTAATTCTGTCCTTACTGTAGACCACAAAAAAATAATAAGTGCTCTTAAAAGTAGCAATCCAATAATGAGCTCTCAGATAACATGTAATGTCCTTGGGATCTAGAGCAGAAAATAGTGAAACTATGTGTGGTTTTGTTTTGAAGGATTTGCTTTATAGTCCAGTCCACACTGCATACCTGAACAGGTTTCACACCTGTCTGGAATGGTCCCATGCAACCACACTGCACCCAGTTTCATTCCAATGGGCTCCACCTGATTTTACCTGAAATCTTTAGAAGGGTAAGGCTTCAAGTAACTCAGATTTATTTAATATTCTTGTGACTTTATTGTTGATGTGGGACATTAGGAGTTTAATTACAACAGATCAAGCACTTATAGTGGGTCCCATTAGCTACTGCTTTTTCAAATTTGTAGCTATATACATTGCAGATGATGTTTGCATTCTTCATTGCGCCATTTTGGAATCTCTCAGATGTTATCACTTTGTGTGTGTGTGTGTGTGTGTGTGTGTGTGTGTGTGTGTGTGTATGTGTGTGTGTGTGTACAGCTAAAGCAATACATATATTTTTTTATTTAAATATGATAAATGCAATAACTATGATATATCCTTTGCTATGCACTTTCACATTCAACCTCCTATAGCATTTATAAACAGGAGATCATGTGAGAGCAATGACTTCAGTGACAGTGTCTGTAAAATCTACTGTTTTCAGAGTAAATAGGGGAAGAAAAAAAACCCAAAAAACAACAACAAGAAAACTAATCAACAAACAAAAATCAGAATATTTAATGTTAATTTTCAAATTAATACCTGCAGTTTTCCTAATTCAATTTGTAATGACTATTAGTTACGTTATATACCATGACCTGATTGACAAAGTTAATGAGGCAATAAATCACTGAGTTTGGTCATGTTTACTTCTGATAGTTTGAGGTAAATAAAGGTCTATTCACACTTTATCAAATAGAATTAATCCCCAGTGATGATTTTAATACTATCAATGCAAGTCTTTTTCAACAAAATTATCAAAGATTCTGTTCTAATCAAAAAAAAAAATCATAACTTCCAGCTGCAATTACAAAAAAAAAAAAAAAAAAAAAAAAAGGGAGAGAGAGAGAGAGAAAAAAAATCAAACAATAATGATACTGGAAGCCATCCTTGAATGAAATACATAAAAGCCATGCTGCCCTTCATACTTCTGCTGTTGTACCCGACTCAAGTGGTTTACAGTTTTACTGACCACATTTAGCTACAAACCACATAACGTTGTTTGTAGGAAAAGTGCACCACTCAAAACAACAATAACTTGTTGAGGAAAATGAAACTCAAATACAATTAAAATAACTGATACTTGTACTTGAATTAAGTCAATATAATTGAAAGGAGAGAATAGACAGACAGATAGAATCCTGCAAACACACATGGTGCATAAAACAATCTTTTGGTAATGTGATTAGTAATCTTTTTTTTTTTTTTTTTTTTTTTTTTTTTTCTGGGCATGTGTACTCCTTTTGTGCCCCTGAACCACTACACTCTGTGCAATTCCTGAGTCTCACTCTCTCCCTGCATGTGACATTGATCTCCACAATACAATCTCTCCCCTTGTCTGGAGCAGCTGCTAGTCAGAGATATTCTCTGAGGATTGGAGAGGAGTGGAAGATGGCTGCTCACCATCATGCATGTCATTGTGTGGGTGTGGTTTTTATCACTATGGTGGTGGAATCCTGGGAGGATGGAGTGAAGAGGCTGTTGGGGACATCACCAGGACTGATCTCTTTCTTGAACAAAGCAATGGAACACCTGCTCCAAATACAGTTTAACTATCTATTTTAGATGCAGCTACAATGATTTTCTACCCACCCATCCTGGGTAAATGGAATCATCTCACTTCCAACCCATCATTTTCAAAATGAAAAATATCTTCAAACCCAGCAAAAAGAAAAGAAAAGAAAAGAAAAAAAGGAAATAAAGGGGGAAAAAAATACCAAGGATATTAAGATTTCAGAAGATGTGAATGGAAAAGAGTACATTTACCAAGTCACCTGAACTTCCTTATCTGTTTCTTCCTTTTCCTGTTTGGTTAATTAGTGCGGGGAAAATCCACCCAACCCCGCTCCACTTTCACTAACCGAAGTGCTGCAGCATAGTGAAGTCTACCAGCGTTCTGCACCGTTCAGAAGATTAGTTAAAACGAATTTCTGGTGAGATGTCAAACGCTAACCCCCTGGTTAGGGGAGGACCAACAGTAGCTAAATTAAAAGAAGGACTCCAAGGTAAATAAAATATTTATACAGTTTGTAGTGTAGAAACCCGCTAGTGGCCGTAAGTATTAAAGGTAGCTACATAGCTATTAAAAGGTGCAGCTAATAGATTTAGCTGGTGGAGCTAGTAGATTTAGCTGGTGGTTCTGGTAGATTTAACTGTTGCTTCTTCTCTGATAGCTGCTAATTACGGATTGCTAGGAATAACAGCTAGCAAACTTGATTATTTGCTTGGGGAATATCATCAATATTATCTGACCGTTCTTGTTGTTTGTCAATTCAGAGACCATAGTCTTCTTGCAGACTCTTGGCTCATATAAAATCCCAGCTGTGATAGAAAGGAGAAGAAAAGAACTATTGGATAAACTTTCTCTTTTGCATGGTGGGACATTAAAAGGTAAGCCCACTACAGATGATGAAGCTCATGAAAAGAAAGATGAGAAGTCAGAAGACTCTTCTTCTGCATCATCTTCCACTGTCACCAGTCCTGACATGGCCAGCAAGAGGAACAGTATAATGGTACTTAACCGGATCAAGGACTACGAAACAATTCACCACAGTGCTAAGAAAGAAGAAGAAAAGGAGACACCCAAGCGGTTTGTCACGTTGAAGAAAGTGAACAAACCCGATGACTTTCCAGATGATGATACTGACAATAAAAGTCCTGCATCTGGAGAGGAGTCGACTGGCAAGAAAGAAACAGAATCTGAAAGTGTTCCAGCAAATGAAAAAGAGCAGGATAAATTAGAAGTAGTTGATACTGAAGGAGAAATGAGGGAAGCATCGTCCATAAGCGAAATACAGGAAGGTGATGACGAAAGAGACAAAAAAGAATCAGGAAAAAAAAAGAAGTCTAAATTGGGCTTTGGCCAGAAGATGAAAGGTCTGATAAAGAGGGAGAAGTCTCCAGCTCCAGAGAGGAAAAATTCAGCTGAATCTTCCACTGTGCCAGATGCAGCAGACGGGGACACAGACGAGGCAGAGCTAGCCAAACAGGAGGAGGCTGAGGAGCTTGAGGAAGGGGTGAGGATATCTGGCATCCTCGAGAGAATGAAGAAGAAGGGACAGAAGAAGCATAAGTCCATCAAGGTGAAGGTGTGTGAAACCACGATGGTTCTTGGAGAGAAGGAAGAAGTATTGTTGAGCAATTGTAGTGTAGAACTGACTGACCAAGGTTTTGACCTGAGCCACCCCCAGCATAAGTCAGCCTTCTTCTTCAAGGTGGAGGGAGACGAAACAGCTCGGCAGAAGTGGGTGACAGCCATGAATGATGCTATTCAGAAAGCCACACCAGTTGTGGAAGAAGGTGAGATCAGTAGTAAATATTAGCACAGTATTATTTGATGTTTATCTTTGAAGCAGTACCTGCTGACTGCAGTGGAATAATGGTCTAGTCTGAGTTTAAACATAAACGGGAACAATAACATTTTTGTGGAGTTTGTGGTTGTTGGGAAGAGATGACCTGTCTGAACTTCACCCTTTTTTTCCCCTGACATATAACAAATTTACATCTGAAGATATTCTTCATGTGTTGTTACCTTCCATTAAATTGCTTACCAAATTCTCAGCCTTTATTTGTATATTTAGTTTGTTGCAAACAAATTGCTACAGTTTATTCTAATCTTGTTTGTTTTGTCTGGCTTGGTAGCTAGTGATTGATTACCTTCCAGTCAGCCACTGCATCTAAAGGAAAGTTCTCCAGTTCTTCTCTTGTCTCTGGGACAGGACAGTGGTTTGTATAGATTGTTCCTAAGTTGTCATGATTCCGTGTAGCCTGTGGATGAGCCAGTGAACTTCTTTTTTGGCTCCTGTTAGCATTTTTAAAAAATCCTATTTTCATTTTAAATGTGAAAAATATCGGGAATAGTTTTCGTTCCCTTAGGAAGAATAGATGTGTGTTACACCTGCATCTTATATATATATTTTTGCATCTTATATATTTTTTGCAAGTGCCTTGAAATAGTATGCACTGCACCCACAAGTATGGTGAAATTTCTAATCAAGCACTTAAGGTCTGGGAGCTACTCTGACAGGAAAACAATGAGATGGCTAGGAAACAAAGGTGGGCTGTTTGGGAACTTTCTTCATGAACTCTGTTCTTGGAATTTTAAATAGTACACACCATGTTATTATTGAATTATGTAGTATGAACTCCTGTAAAAATTAAAAACAGCAGCAACAAAAAAACGTTTTGTGAAAGTGTGGCGGAATGTTTAATATAACAGCAGATATTTTGGAGTTGAAGGTTGCCATGGAAATGTTATTACATTTGCTCTTTATGTTAGCTTAAAACTTCTCAAGTTGTCAAATATGTGGTTAGATAAACATGACTTCCACCTTCTCTTCTCCCACTGGATACACAAGCAATCGTGGAAAAGGTACTGTGTACTTCTTTTTGTGGTGAGCATGTGCAACTTTAGCCATTTCATTTCATACATTAGGGTATTTGCTATACATTACAGTCTAATCCGAGATATCTAATACCAGCATCATTGTGGGAGCTTGCTACATGCAAGGTGTCGGTGTTCTCAATGACCATGTTGGTCATCCAGAGTATCTATGAACAGTATCATAATTCCTCCATGAAACATTCCACATACAAACTGTGAATATATTCACACCTTCACAATGAAAACAGCCACTGGGATTACTAGAGTCCTGATGTTCTGCTTTTGAGAGTGAAGCATTAGTCCTACTGACCAGAGGGAGGAATTGTGTTTCAATTTCTAGAGTCACAAACAGGTTACATGCTAAATGTTTAAAATTCGTTGAGAGACTGTGAAAGACCAAGGACCATTGGGGAAAGCATGGACATAGTTCTAGCTTGACTGATCAGTTTCTCTGGAAGCGGTAAAGGAAGACAGTGAGCATTCCAAGGAAAGTGTCAACAGGAAAAGTGTTGACAAATAAGAGAGAGAGAGGGAGAAGCTCTTGTATGACAACAGAATACAGCTGGAATGCTTCTGCTGAAAACAAGGGCCGATAAATTAGCCAAGTCACTCCTGAGTAACTATGACTCTTTTCCCACTCCACGTGGATTGTGAAAATCGTTTGTGTTCAGTTGTTGTGACAATTTGGTTTGTGGTGCTTCAAAGGCCTGTAGAGAGCAATTAAGACCTGAGGGAAAAACAGAGTAGTGGCAAAAATACCTCAAGATGTAAACACAAGTCCGCTCTTCCAATACCTCTAGAGCATGTGATCTGTTCTGATCATTTGTGAGTAAGCAGAGAGCATAGATTCAACATCTGATCTTTTTTCTTCCCCCCCCCCCCCCCCCCCTTTTTTTTGTGGGTAAAATATCCATGTAGTATACACTTTACACCTGGTTAATGCCCTACAAGGAAGCCAGCCAGCTCACTTCCTTTGGTTTTGCCTTTGAAATGAAGCATGGCTCAATACAGCTCATGCAAATCCCCCCCCCCCCCTCCCCCTCAACCTAAAAGAACAGTAAAGAAAAGAGTTAGTAGTTTTTTCAGACAGTTTTGGCTCATTGGAAAGAAAGAGGTTTGGTTTCTGAGCATAAAAGAACTGCAAGGAGAAGCCCTAGTTATCACGCTATATTAAACAGCCTCAGAGAGAATGAGAATGTCTACCTGAAAACAGAACAAAAAAGGTTCTTTTAACAATTTCTCTTTTTTTTTTAGAATTCCACATACCTTGTAACTTCTCTTATTTACCCTAAAATGATTAAGCACCCAGTGAAAGTCTTTTTGTTTAGGAAATATGCTGGTTGCAAGTATGCATGTGCAGGTGGGCAATATTTGACCCTGCTGGTATTATGCTCTATATTTAGACACAGCGTATTGTGTTGTGTGAAGGTGTTGGTGTTGCTCACTTACAGATAACACACTCTAGGTGTTTGTCTGTGTGTTCAGAAACACATGTCCTCTTTAAATCAGAGCTGTACTCACCTGTACTCACCTGGCACTTCTACGTCCTCCTGAACATCACTTTGACAAATTAATTAACATAAACGCATCAATTCCTCTTCTATAATGAGATACCATCCTATTCATTCTCTAATTTTGATTGGTTCCCACCCTTCCTTCCCACCTCCCCATAGCTGCTGAAATAGAGGAAGATAATCTCCAGAAAAAAGAGGCTGCGCCCAGCATCACAATAGACGAAACAGCCAGCCTGGGACCTGTCTCCAAGAAACGCGAGAACCTCAAGACGGAGAAGAAACTGCCTGATCAAGGGGTGACGCAGAAGGGCTATGTTTACCGCAAGAAGCAGGGGATTGGTCGAGGCTGGGAGAAGACGTACTGTGTGCTGACGTACCAGGCTATGTACTTCACCACGGAGTTGGACAATAAGGACTACAGCAACATGCTGCCTATCTATCCCAACATGGAGGCCAAACTGGACAACAAGAAAGGAAAGAGTGCAGACTGTCCTGTAAGAATCAATCAACACAGGAGTGGGTGTGACAGTGATCTTGCATGATTGTTGCAGAAACCAATGGCTTCCAATACAAACATGTACTAAGTCATTAGCTCGTGGTTAGTTTAGGTGTTATGATCTGTTTGGAGTTTCCTGACTCCCACGGTGATGGTTGTCAAATGTACAATACGCATCAATCAAAGCCAAGCCACAAATAATTGTTGTGTGGTGGTAATGGCTGTACTGCATCATAATCTTGTGTAAACCTTTACCCAAATTGGTTAAATAACATTCATTTACCCTCCAAGCCATTACAGATGTGGTCACCATTAAAGCATTTAAAAAAAAAAGAAGTGGTTTGGAATAAACCTAGTGGCAACAAGCTTGCAGGTTGTTAGTAATGTAATGATTGAACCTTTTAACAGTACACTAGTTTAATATCCATGTGTTAATGTTATTGCACTGGATCATTCTCGGGGGTTGCGGGAAACATATATATATATATATATATATATATATCAATTTAATTATACAACTGACCACTATTACAACTCACCACAGCAGAAATGTTAGCTAATTGATTTAAACTGAAACCACAACCATTATATCCCACTACTATAGTAATTGATGTGTACATCTACCCACATACTCTCTCTCTCCCACCACCAGGGTATTAATTTGAAGATAGGAAAGAAGGTGGAGCACCTTTGTTTTGATGGTGAGGGTGAACTGAAAAAATGGCGAGCAGCCATGGAGAATGTGCTGGGATTGGGTGGCGTGGAGGAACTTCTCTCTGAAGACGAAAATCTTGGTATGACAGGGCCCACCAGTAATAAATTCCTCCTTTCCATGTTTAATCCCTGAAACCTAATCACCGCACACACAGACAACAGTGACCTGTTGCCCCTACTTTGACATCTGTTTTCCACAAACTCCTCCTCTTCGTATCCTGGATGCATGTGTACATGGGATGGGAAGTGTGCATGGGATGGGAAGTGTGCATGGGATGGGAAGTGTGTATTTGTGTGCTCCAGAAGGGGAACATGTTCTCAGAGTATATGGAAACATATCCTGCAACAAACCAATAACTGATGAAATAGTTGTTGCTAGCCATGAATTCACCATGATACCATGTTGACATGGGACTCTGTCTCCTGGTTAAGAATCCAAAATTATCATTTTCATGTGCTCTGAGGTTTGTATTGATGGTAATGCCAGTTAGTTTGTGATAACAGAATCACCATTTAAGGGTTACGTTTAGGGCAATACCCTTCACAATGTCATCAGATTTCAAATCTTCATAGTATTGAAGGCTAAAGATTCCTGAGAACAGAATTGCAAACAATTAAAACACTAAATATATCAATTATTTCTGTAGCTTAGTGATCAGGTGTCCTTGAATATGCCCAGTACAAGGAATTGTTGATACTACTTTATTTTATTGCTTGTATAAACACACTGACATGTTATATGCTTGTGTGGAATGATGGTTACATATACAGATAACTCACTTACTGTACAGATAATTGGATATTATGCACATGAGATTACCCATTGCATATCTGAAACATCGGAGTCTGGGTTGAGGTAGGCTGAAGACATTGACAACAGCTCCGTATGTAGGGGCACACACTGGATGAACATCACACTGGTTGAGGCAGGTTGAAGTGGGTTGGTTATTGCTCTATGGGGACACACACCAGATCAATAGGGCACTGGTTGAGGTAGGTTGAAGTGGTTGACAATAGCTCTATGGGGACACACACTGGATTAGCATTACATAGGTTGAGACAAGTTGAAGTAGGTTGACAATAGCTCTGAGGTAAGTTGAAATAAGTTGACAATAGCTCTATGAAGGCACACACTGGATCAACATCACACTGGTTGAGGCAGGTTGAAGTAGATTGACAATAGCTCGATGGGACACGCAATGGATCAACATCACCCTGGGTTGAGGCAGGTTGAAGTGGCTTGACAATCTCTGTGGGGACACACTGGATCAACATTACACTGGGCTGAGGCAGGTTGACAATATCTTTATGGACACACACACACGGCAGGTTGAAGTAGGTTGACAATATCTCTATAGGGACACACATGGGATCAGCATCACATATGTGAACACATGAATAATTCTTATGAAAACCACGTACATCTTATCTTATCTCTGCCCTCACAGGAGACCTGTACGAGGAGCTTGAGCTTGAAGATGAGGGTCCTCCATTGCCGGCAAGTCCCCGCCCCCCAGTAGTCTTACAACAGGAGGACTCCTTTACCATAGATGAAGACATTTATGAAGAAACAGACGAACTTCTGGCCAGCATACCCCAACCTTTGCAAGTGCCACCTTCCCTCCCCAACCGCAATACCCCCAAGCCCACTCCCTCTCTTCCTCCAAGAAATCCACCCTCCACTGCATCCCCCAAACTGCCCCCTCGGAAGGCCGCCATGTCTCACCCTCAGGAATACGAGATAACGGATCAGAGCACAAAATCTTCTCCTAAAGCTCTTGCCAAAGCACCCGCCAAAGCACCCACCAAAGCTCCTGCACCTCTTCCCTTATCCGTACCAAGTGAAGAAGACGCTGAACTCTATGATGATGTCGTGCTGGATGGAAACGGACTAGTAGTTGAAGAGATGTATGACGATGTCCTTACAGGCGGGGGAGATGTTGAGGAGGAGCTGTACGACGATGTTCTGACGATTGCAGCTGATAACAATGATGAGTCTCTATCAGACGAGTGCTATGAAGACATGACTCCAGGCTCCTTCGTGGACTCGTACACGAACGAGGATGGTGAACTTTACGTCGATGTCAACGAGTCAAGTACCTCTTTGAAAAACAAAATGCTTGAAAAATCAAAAATGTTCAAGAAATCTTCTATCAGCACTGGAAACAGCAGCGTGGCCCTCAGCGGCAACTTTGGCTACAAGGCACCGAAGAAGTCTAAATTCGAGGAGCGTTGGGGAGTAGTTGAAGGAAACTACCTGGTCATATACAAGACATCCTCTGACAAGCGTTCCCAGGACAAGCTCCCCCTGGGAGAGTGTCAGTTTGACATTGGCTCAACTGAAGCAGGAGCCGGAAAGTTTGCCTTCAGCCTAAGCCGAGGTGATAAATTCTATCACATTAGCTTACGCAGCAAGGCGGAGCTTAACAAATGGGTAGGCGCATTGAAGGGAATGGTGAAAAAAGCAACAGGGAAGTACGGGTGTGGTAACGGAGAGGAACGCCAGATTTACGAGGCCACAGAGGATCACATTGCCAACTCCAGCGGTGAACTGACATTCAAAACAGGGACACTCATAAACTTGCTGGAGAAGAAATCAACGGACATGTGGTTTGGGCAGATAACGGATAAATCTCTGAAGTCAGAAGGGAAGAAGGGCATGTTTCCTATCAGCAAGGTACAGATAGCTAATGAAGACCTCTATTACTAATAATTGTCCCCATAGCAACACCTTGTTGTTTATCACCATACACTCACACTCACACCCCTTTCAGTGTTGTGGATAAAATCGGAATCAACTTATTTTTCTCTCTTATTTTGTGAAATGATGTCATTTTTGTTATTACATGTTCAAAAAAATAATAAAATAAAGAAAAACTTCAAGTTAAGAGGTTCATTGCCAGAGTACGAGTAGTATATACAACGTCTCATTATTTAGTTTTTTTCCCTCTCCAGAAAGTATTACCAGTTTTTTTGGTCTTTGGTAAAATGCTGTTTGCTGATCTTCGGACTTTACGCCTCTCAAATTTGTGGTCCTTCAACTGCTCCTTCCTAGCCACCTCTTGTTGTTTTTCTCCCTGACAATAACACAATACAAACTTACAATGAAACAAACAACAAAAGTATTGCAATCAATAAAAGCATTATTATTCCAACTTTGTATATGCATGACAGGAAATGCCAGAACAATGCAAGTCAAGATGTAGTGGGAGGAAATGTTATTGCTGCTACCAATGAGAGTGTGAATGTTCTTACAATACACACAAACACGACTGTGTGTGTTTGTGCGTGCGCGCCCGCGTGTGTGCATGATGATGGCACCAGTAGGTGCAGGAACACCATTACTTGACAGTCTAGTATATACCAACATGATAACATACTTCATTGAAGACACTGTGCACATTTAATCTTTTCAATAATCTGGAAGCTACTAGGACAATTCCAGTTGAAAAATGGTTGAAAACTAATTTTGGTTAAGTTCTAGTTCTCACTTGATTAATAAACGAAGTAAATTACATCCACAATTTCAGATCATCAGCAATTGTAATTATTCATGAGATATTCAAGAATGAGTCGTGGTTCAGATGGGAGTATAATGGTTGTTCCATACTTGCATTGCTTAGCAACACACACACACACACACACACACACACACACACACACACACACACACACACACACACACACACACACACACACACACACACACACACACACACACACACACACACACACAATCTCGTGCAGAGTTTCTGCAAACACCAAAGTAGCTTTAATGTTATGAACAAAACTTTCATTCATGATTCCCAGTCAAATATCAATTATAGTTGGTGACTGCAATTTGGAACTATATAGTAATTACAGTACTAATTATTTCAATTAGTCAATCTTAATTAATGCTTAATACAATCATAAATCAATTTAGGATTGGTCCACTGTATCCAGTAGCTTAGCTGACACTTCACATCATCTATGCAGTATTGTCTGTTTACTTTAGACTCTTGAACTAACATCAATTGTTTGCGATCACAAAGACAAGTCTATCAAAACATTAACCATTGACAGATAAGATAACTGCTTCTGCCACACTTTTTCATCAAAATGCATTGGACATATTTTACCTTAAAAACATTCAGAGTTGTGAACCGAGCCTGTATTTCTGATTTGATTGAGCTGTGACCTGCTTCAAAGATTTTATATAATTATATATATATACTAGAAAAGTACCTGTCCTACGGATGGAGACAACAAAAGGTAAGTGCTATAATTTGACATTTTTTGTAGGTTTGTTTCCTGTCACATACCAGACGCTTGGGCCTACAGGGCTCGAAAAGAAGAAAAGGGAAAGAAAAGGAAAGGGACTTGATTTGGGTATGGTTTTGCTGACCTTACTTAGCGTGTTTACATAATTGTGGCTTATAGTATTCACAATGTAACTTGGTGGCTGGTCATCACGCATGAGCCCCTCCCCCTCCTGAAGGATAATCTCAAAAATTTACTGATAATTACAAATGACACTGTGAATCATTTCTGCCTTGCAAGTGTGCAAGCAGCTGGAGCACTCACTGTATATACCCGCAATAGCTTAAAACAATCACAACGCTGAGACCTAAAATGTACCCACAATGCAGAGATGGAAGTCTACATCTGCAGGTATCTACATCTGCAGGTATCAACATCATTTTCAGAGGCCATAACCTTTGGAGGCAAGAACATCAATTTGAGGCAAGAAGTCATCCCAAATGGAGGACGGGACACAAAAATCCATATTTAAAGTGCAAGTGTCCATATCCACACTCAAATGAAATGTCACGCCTCTATATACAAGACCTGCTGTGGGTGAGGAAGATGGTGACTGTTAGGTGGCAATGCTGTCTTGTGTTAGAGACAATGACGCTATACAGAGTCAATGCGCTCCTCCCTCACATGAACCAAATGGAGCAGAACTGGAGAATGTGGAGAGTTTCTTCTGCTTGAGTGCAGAAGCCATGTTGTTTGTTTGCCCCAGAAGACTTACTCTGGTGTTTCATGACCAGTTTATTATAATTATATAAACAATAAACTATTTATAATTCCAAAGGAAAACTCTCCAAGTGCATTTCCTGTCGGTATAATTTATAATTTTCATACTGGTTTAAATAGCAGTGTGGATATTGTTTACATTGTATTCAAAAATTGGTGCAATATCATTATCACACACGCACACACGCGCGCACACGCACGCACACACACAGGGTTATAAAATAACATGTTGCACCTGGTGGAGTGTGAAGGTGTGTTCCTTGCTGCCTAGTGATGACTCCTTTCCAGCCATTAATTCATCTGGAGCCACTTGCTGCAGTCTCCTTCCTAGCGACACTCTAATAACAATTTTAAAAATATATATAAAAAAAATTAATAAGAAAAATAATATAAACAGAATGCATACATGCAAACCCCCCCCCCCCCCCCCAAAAAAAAAAGAAAAAAAAAAAAAAAAAAAAAAAATTCACACAATAAAGCAGAGTTTTTTCTTCTTCTGGGGGGTGTCAGGTCAACAAGCAACATGACAGGAAAAGGAGTCAGAAACATAAGCATGGACATATTCCATGAGTTCTCTTGATTATAGTGTGATTTTGTTTACTCAAAGGTGTACACACTTAGTTGAAGCCAAACTATGGTCACAGGTCATCAAGAAGAAAATCTCTGAGCAGTGGACTGCAGCATAATTAATCTCACTGTGGTTGCTGCTCCAAGCTAGCCCCTGAAGCACAGTGGATATCATTCATGTGGTCATCTTTGAGCAACAACTTGTCATATAAATAAGAAAGGGATTATCCTGCTGTCTGGTTTACAGCAGCAGCAGCACACTAGTGGTGCAGTATTGAGATGACAGAAAATTCCCAGGACTGGACTCTACTCCTATTCTCCTCCATTGTTGGGTGTGCTATAATAATTTGACTATTTAAAAAAAAAAAAGGAATATGGTGTTTGAAGGACCAAAGTTTAGTTAATGTACACCTTGGCAGTTTTCCACATGAATAGCACACCACGTCCACATTGAGTGCTATGAAACTATTATTAAATATATGTTGATATTGATGCAGTGAAAACCCAAACTAAGGTAATTAATGCCATGTGATGCTCAAATGTTGGAGTGAGCAAGCCCGTCATTCCAATTAGCAAATGAACATATGGAGACTCCTATCCCTTACCAAATACACACAAAAGTGCGTACTGCTTATATAGTTGTCAAGCAGTAATAAAAAATTAAATAAGATAGAAAAATGACAGCTTATCTACAGCACCTGGAGAGATGCTTGTTTGTTGCTGTGTGTTTAACTGCGCCAGAGGTCATTGTGAAGGAAGTGGGTGTGACAGAGGCAAGTGGAATGGTCCTGTCATATTGTTCCTCCCTCCTCTTCTCTCTTCGTTCCCTCCTCACCTCCGCCCAAATCTCCTGGTCAGATTCATCAGATGAACTTTCGGCATCACTGGGCTTTCCTTCAACCTATATAAACAATACACAACTAATGAGCCACATTCATCATTCCATTGCACTTCTTGTTAACCACACCCACAACAAAATACAACCACACACCTCCTCCTCTTCAGCATTTGCCACATGGTGGAGCTGTTTCTTGTTACGCTTCTTCTCTCGTTGTGACATGATAGGATGCAGTCGTTGAAATATCTCGCTCTCAGTATCCACTTCAAAATCAGTGTTGGAGAACATGGCTGCAAATCTTGGGTCTCCCAGAGGGTTTGCCAAGTCTTTCTCTTCCCCTCCTTCCTGCATTTCTTCTCTCTTTCCTTTCTTTGCAGACTTGCTGGTGGACTCCCCAAGCAGCTTCTCTGCTAGCTGCCGATTAACCTTCGGAAGTTTCTGCACAAAGAAAAAAAAAAAAAAAAAAAAAAAAAAAAAAAAAAAAAAAAAAAAAAAAAAAAAAGATGATGTGGTATGACTATCCGAAATGTGTCATAAAGGTACATTTTGTTAGGAAGCCATGTTTCCGTGATATCTCTGAAGAAATGAATGTGTAGAAATATTTACGACATAAATGATGTAATAGAGATTAAATGTTGTTTCAGCACTGTGTTATTGCTGTCTTCTTATACTGCTGACTGTTGTAACTGATCCATAGCTGCCAGACTACACTCTCATAACACACATAAGGCTAAAAATAGATGATGTTATTCTTACATGGGGTGAGGGTGAGGAAGTTCAATGACAGATATTTTCATGGTGAACACATCTTAGGAGGGTCTCAAGCATGCCCCTCAAGGAAACGCTTTAAAACTAGGTGCTCTGGTATAGATTTTTTTGGGCAGCCAGCTGACTATAACTATTCTAATTCGTGTTGTTCTTTTTGAGAGGGGGAACCCCAGGGTTTCCCCCTCACCTGCAGTTTAAAAAACCACTGCACAGGCAGCAATATTCGGTGATACTACATGGACAGTGTACAAGGAATGGTCTAAGAAACCAAATGGAATCAAATGGTAGTGCATTATGTTCCTAGTCATTAGTCACATCAAAAGCATTCTGTTGTTGCAGGTTGTACACCTTCACTTTCTATTTAATAATTAAAAATAATTGACAACAATAAAAGCACTAATAGACAGATACAAACACAATGACAGTAAGTGAGTGGGTGAGCATGTACATATACAAGGTTATATATTAAAGAGGACACGAAGAAAAGTGATTTATTCTGGTTGAGAAAACATGGTAACCCTTGAATATAAATTCTGCTCCACATTTGTGGTCATAAACAGAAAGTCATGATCTCACTATGCAAACACAGAAGGTAAACCAGCCATATCATAACAAACATCTTATGATAATAAACACACATTGAAAGGTGGGAAAATACATAAAGCATGACCACTTGTGCTCTACCACACTTGTTAAATGCAGATGCTCATCAGGCCTGCTAATTACAGGTGTTCCACCAGGCCAGCTGAATTAAGTGCTTTACCAGGCTGCTAAACACAGGTGCCTCACTGAGGCTGCACAATAATAGGAACTCTACCAGGCCTTCTCTTAAGGTGGAATAAAAGTTAAAATGTGAAATTCCATTCATAGCACCTTCATTCTTTTCTTTCACAGATGCATATCCATTGATGATCTGGCTGTGCTAAAATAACAACACTCCCTTAAAAAAATTTTAAAAAAGTGTCTGTGGTGTTGGTAGGGCTATTTCATTTCTATCAGTACTGACCAACTCAGGTTTTACAAATTACATGTATAAAATAGTAAAATTGGTCAAAACAAATCTGAAGCCTAAATCCATCCTTAGATGATTACCCAGCCCTCACCTTTTCTTTAATTATCCTAAATCTTTTTACAATAGTACCATAACTCAACTTAGATACAGTAGGCATTCTCACACCAAACTATCTTAGAAATATTTCAAAGTAAATGGCATATTTCTAAGTCAGAGGTATCAGTGACCAATGGCAACTGATCTCATACTTGAGAGGATTTTACAAGAACACAATGAAGTGAGTCTTAGATGAAACAAAGAAGCCAAGTTACAAAATGAAGCAAGAATAAGATCACAAGGACTGTCCACACTACACCACTGAAATTGACTAAGGTTCCCCATAAAATTTGTTTGTTCGTTCTCCCTACAATCACTAAGTCAAGGTGTGGTATATTTGGAGGGTGTGGTTATATAAGAAAATGGAAGAGGTCTGCTTTTGATCAAATCACAGGTAAAACATCAAGGGAAGTATCATAGTAGTAAAGATTGCAAGTGGCCATCCTTCAGAACAATAAATAATTTTACAAAGTTTATAAAAATGATATTAGCCGCTGTATCAACATGTGCTATGTCTAATTAGGGACATTCCCTTAGGAAACCTGTACAAGTAATTGACAGTTTGGAAAACAATTTTTGAATAAGGAGCACAATGTTACCACATAAGTGAAGTGCTGACAGGATGTAAGTGTCCTTGACCCTGGTTGTTATTGCATGTACAAATGATGGTCGGATCACTCCACTGTTTGTTTAGTCTGACTTGATAATTAAGTATTTCCTGTCTAGTCTGCCAGAGCTCTGAGAGCTGTTTCTAGCTCAGGAGGTTTCTCAAAATAAACCACAGGACAATGTAAACTCCCACCCTCCCCCCCCCCCACCACTTACAACACAACACTTAAATTCCATCAAACCACCCAAGAGAACTGAGATGGGAAACCATGGCTATTCACCTTGAACCACACAGGTGTTACTAAGCACAGCAGCATTGTTGGCCAAGGGGTTTCCATGTAATCTAGGGACAGCACCTCTCCCTCCCTATGTACTGTTTTTGTTCAATAAAGAAAACAAAAAACACTTTATTGGTAGAATATATGGGCTACTGATGCTTGACATCAAGTATGTAAGTGCCCCTGATGGGGGTCTACCATATTTTAATCCACCAATTGCAAATCCTGATCAAATAACTGATGCAAATGTTCAATGGAATTTTAGGGTTGAGCCAGATGAATCTTGAAACAATTTCCCTGCTGCTAGGCCAAGGGGAAAGGGAGAATGGTACATGAAATGCATCCTCTACGTGCAGCTGCTACTACAGTAAAAGATTGTCCACTGAGATGAAAATGTTTTTGACAAGTCATACTCATCACTTATCACTCACATTATTGAGACCTCTTATCACAGAGACGTTGCTTGTTTCTAATGCACAATAAAGCACATGGGTGTAGAGGAAAACTAATATTTGTGATATAACGGAATTGAGTTTGGACCATTAACACCCCTACTACTGAGCTCTACCAATGCTACATTAGTACTCATTGGTGGTGCCATGTTAATGAAGTAAAATTTGATGAGTACAGCCAGAAGGAAGCAGCTTCTGATACAGGAACCTTCCAGCTTTGACCAAGTCCTTCATGGTGATGCTCCAAGCTCAAATTCCACGCTAATAGAGACAATCTTCAGGAAGGAATTTTGTCTAACTACTGGGCTGAAGTGATCAACCGAAGTGTTCTTACTCCTTTTCTTTACTACCAATTTCATAGCTCAATAGTGTAGCTGGTGTAACATTTTTCATGGACAGGAAAGCAACAGTTAGTTGTGGGTCACAGAAGAACAATGGTTCTACCCCACCTTCCCTCTTCAGCATTCAAATCTTCTGTACTACTAAGTTTGCAAATTCCTACTGGTTGCCACTTGCATCAGTAATAATTACAAAATCTTTCTTAAAGCCATAACATAACCCCCCTCCCCCCTCCACCGAGACACTGCATCCATTGTTGATAAAGGAACATCTAGAAATATGAGACAATAATTGACAAACACATGAGAAGCAAACCATTACTTTCCTCTACCTAGTTCTATTCAATAGATAAGCCATCACAATAAACTAAATGTACTTTGCTAATAGTGTAGTTCAGTGTAGCATACTACCCCATTACCTTAGCCATTGCAATGGTCCTTCTGTGAAATGTGTCAAAACAAGGACTTAGTCTACCAGATTCTGTTAAAATAAAGAGTGCTCTTGCAGGCCAGCCTACCACAAGTACTATTCTATACTTAATGTAGCCAATGGCTGACGAATTTTGCAGGAGAATGAAGACAGGTCCGCCAGAAACCTTTGTTGCCCTAGAACCTGATACACTTTCTTGGTGAATCCTTGGAGGTACATATATCACATGTTTTAAAAGAAAACTAGCATTAGTGACAAATGATAAAAATTGTTCACCAGAATGAGGAGTCTGGAGAAGAGAAATCCCCCACCAACATGTGTTGAACATGTAGTATCCACTCTGTCCAAATAAGGCTGATTTAAACTTATTTGGGGTATGTAGAAAGAACTTCAACAATATGTAACAAGTCATCCAGCAGCTGTCTAGAGAGAACCGAACTATTTTTCCCCCAGCAATTTCTTTTCACGTTTGAAATTTTTTAGGCACGAACTGCCACTCTACAAAGTAGTGGCAAGGCTCAGTGGAGAGTAGTTGAATGCTGAGAACCATAATAGAAGATGCTGAACAAAAAATCCCAACAAACATACAAAAAACAAACACACACACACACAAAAAAACAACAATACCAAAAAATATTATACATGGGAGGTGAAGAAGGCAGTTACATTATTCCAAAGGGGGGGGGGGGGGGGGGGGAAAGCTGCAAGTCCCTGACCCAGCAGTTTTCTCAGCTGCTGATGGACTCATCTAAAATGCAGGTGTGAAGCAGCTTCTGTCTTCCATGCCCTCTCCTGTCCCTGGGTATAGTGCTCCCTCAGGACTAAGTACTAAAGATCTATGGTCATCTGTGTGTATGGAATTTAAGCAAACAATACCAGCTGTAGTTCATGTAGTTGAAGTGGATAAAATTAACCACAAGGTTCTTAAATCTCACAAGAACACCCCAATGTCAGTGGTTGGAACATGGCCAGCATGAGGCATAGTGGGCCAGCTCAGGGAAACCATTGGGGCTTATGTCAGAGCATGGATTATCTTCCTGATAAATATCCTTTTTGGGGGGAGGGATGACTTGCCCTTGGATGTGACATGCCCACTTTAGGTATTCTGGAGTATCACAATGGGTTTTATCTGGAATGATAATGAAGAAACCAACAAAAGCATATCTTCCACCTTTGTTGTTATTGTTGTTATTACATCCAATTGAAGTCATCATTCTCAGTCCCCCCCCCCCCATATTATATTTGCTCTAATGGAATAAACCGACATTCAGGACAACTTCTAACATGATATGAATTTTCCCCCCTTCTTTTAAAAACTGTTGAATAGAAAAACAACAAACAAAACGAAAACCAAAAATCAACAACAACAAAAGACTGTTGCTTGTAAGTTAAGGTCAACAACAGCAGAATCATGAGATTCTAGTTTATCTATATCTCCTCAATTTCTTAGTCAGTCCAAATACTCCATGTCGTTATCTAACCCCATAGTTACACCAAACATTCATGATCAACCTTCAACAAAGAGTAAACAATGTTCACTACAATAGCATTCAACAGATGCTCTGCTCATTGTGATATGCTGAGTGGGAACCAACTGTGAGTGCCGCTTTGAAATTGTACAAGATATACTCTTGGAGCATAGACATTTCATATATACAGCTGCACAATCTAGCTTGGAGAAGCATCCTTGGAAGTCATCTAGCTGAAATAACCATGGACATTGGTGCACTAAAAAAAAAAAAAAAAAAAAAAAAAAAAAAAAAAAAAAAAAAAAAAAAAAAAAAAAAAAAAATTAATCAAAAAAAATTATTAAAAAAAAAATCCAATCCAAAATAAGATAATTAAACACACTATTATCAATTTTGGTAATTAATTACACAAACTTAAAAACAATAGCAATAAAAATTAAAAAGATAGAGGGAGAGAATTTAAAAAATTTTTTTTAAAAAACATACGCAAGAACACTATCAATTTGAGTGCTACGTAATTCTTTCCTCCTTTTTGGAATACCCTTAGTGAGAGATCTGTTAAGTTTATTTCACAAGCATTCCCCTCAATGCCACAAGACACTGCATTACCACATGTTATGCTCTTGGATTAACAACCAATGGGTTATGAGTTCAAACCCAGCACTGACAGGAAAATTTCCCTGTCCTTCAACATCTTCCCACACCAGTCCACCCAGCTCATTTTACTACCTCCTTGAGGTGAGCCCTGGAAAACTGACACATAGTCAGGCTAAAGTCAACAAATAGAGAAGAAATTCTCATACAAAATTTATTATGGACCTTGGCAATGTTGACAAATAGACTAATGCACTTATAGGCCTAATGTTACTGCACCACACCCTCATGGTAATCCAATCTATTACCTTCATCAACTCAAATTCCCTAAATAAGGCTGTCAACATTATTATGCTGATGCAGCAGTGAGGTCAAGCCATGACAAGCAGCAGAAAACACTTCAGCCTTACAGCCCTTTTGGAGATAGACTAGTTTCCCCCTGCTTAAATTATTACTGTGGAGAATCCTGACATCCTTTCTCTTCACAAGAACACTGGGATAAAACTAAACTTACTCCTTATTTCTCTATCTCTATGTTGGGGATAGCAAACCTGTTGAAAAGCATGGGAGTGGTTGGTAAGGAAAGTGACGACAAACACATGAGAAACGTGAAAAACAGTCACTGGTAGTGTGTGGAGAGGTTACAACTAAAAATTCCAATTAATATAAAAGTAAACAAACCCCAACTTAATCACTTTAAAAATTGGCCTCTATCTGGAAAAGTAATTTCCAAAATGAGAACCCAATCTGCAGACAGGTTTCCATTCTATCCAATTTCTACTCCTAAAGATCTCATAAATAAGTCATTTTCATCTTTGACCCCCAACAGAAATAAGTCTGCCCCCGATCAGTTGGAGCTAAGAATACCATATATGCTGAAACAACAGAAAAGTCCACCGTTTCAGCCAAGAGTGACCCATCTACTGCCAAACAAACCAGGGACAGCTAACCTCTACCACTAGTGCCATAAGGTGCCTCTAATTCTCCCACATAACCAGCAAATCTGCCATAGATGGTCTCAGCCAAACTACAAACTACAACACTGAAAGAAACTGCATCTAATTCAAGCAATTTTGGAAAAGGATGTTTTGGTCATGCATTATGTAGTGTCCAATAGTGTTACAATGCCAACCAGGCAATGCACTTAAAGTTCACGAGCCAAAAACTCCAACAGTCAAAAAAAAAAAAAAAAAAAAAAAAAAAAAAAAAATTGTCAACAGGTCTGCAGAGAACTTCAAACTGATACATGACCAATGCAGCCAGTATTCTTGCCCACAAGACCAGGAAGTGGAGGTGTTATCCTATTAGTGGTTCATGTTGAGAGCTACACTGATAAGTATTCTGTAGATTCCCCTCTTGCATATCTCCACTAATTAATGTAATGGTCTGTGGTCAAACACATGCAATAAATATCCTGAAGCTTAATAATAATGCAATCCAGATATGTACACTGCACTTTGTTAATTTCAAACGTCAATTCCATTACAATACACTCCCTAAATGTTTCCTTGAATTCCCTTCATTATTAAGGTGGGGGCAGTCTTTGCTTAATCAACCAATAGCAAGTGATTGAACTTCCACCCAAACGTCGACGATATTTTGAGGGCATTTTGGGGGTCAAATGACGTGATAGAGTCATGGTATACAATACCTCATGAGCCTAAAGATCTAGGGAATCCTCAAATGACAATATTAAAAGTTAATATGACCACTCCCAAGTTTGTTGCTGCTTGTAGGAATGAACAAACCAAGCACACACATCACCAAGAATCCATGTTTCCTTTGAGCTCAAGAGAATAATGGACAAGACTAGCCAAATTTTGGACTCTAAATGAATATTTAATTCAGATTCTGGTTCAGAATCTGCAGCAAAAAAGTAACCATCTTGGGAGAGAGAGGAGAGAGAGAGGAGGAGAAAGAGACAGAGAGAAAGCAAGTGCCATGCATGCACACACTCACTCACACATACACACAACACCACTCACACCATACACAAAAGAACACACATACACACACACACACACACACACACACACACACACACACAAGAACAGAGAGAGAGAGAGAGAGAGAGAGAGAGAGAGAGAGAGAGAGAGAGAGAGAGAGAGAGAGAGAGAGAGAGAGAGAAGGTACCAATGACCACATGTGCTATATATACTGTCACTGCCACTGCTGGAGCTGGGAAGTCTACAGCACACCTCACAAGTGAGTTAGTTGTAAGCAGAACTGGTCAAACATAATCTACATCTCCATAACAGTATTCATACCTTGAGTCGTATCCGAGTGGCTCTTGCTTCTTCAATCTTTTTCTTGATTTTTTCTTTCCGGTACTCCTGGTAGGCAAAAGGTTCTGCCACAGCTTTGGCCTGTAACATAAACAAGGGTACAGTTAATAAAAGTCAGTTGGTCACATGTCAGTCACCTAAGAAACACATTTAGTACTTGGGGGTGGAGTTAGATAAGTTTCTCAATGAACAGGTTGGTTGGGGGGGGGGGGGGGGGGGGGCTAACCTAAAAACATGAATTATTCTTGAACTCCCCTATCCAAGATAATACATACTTGACTAGATTCCAAGAAGTGCCTGGTCAGCAATCACTTCACAAAATAGATAAGCAACCAGCACTTCCATTCACGCCTGAGAGAGAGTAACCACTACACTGTGTTGTGAGTGGGGGACACTTTCCCTACAAACCACACTATGTAATCACACAGTCCCTCATGCTAAAATAGCCTACATGAGGTCAGCAAAACAACGTAATACCTTGCCTAATGACCACCAAAGGTCAAATTAGACTCGCCTATATCAAAGAGCAAGAATAAGTTACAGAATTATATAAAATGAAACAGCAAAACAGTAATTGTTTTGGTGAGAAATTATTATTAGAAAATTTTAAAAAAGGTCAGGTTTAAAAAAATAATAAGTGGGCTAATCTTTTCTACATTAGAATCTGCTATAGTGGACCAGTGAGCTGCAGACAGTTCCTCATAACTCCAAAATGGAGCAACCTGGAGTCCTCAACTTAAATATACATGTAGTTAGTTGTAGTGCTATAATATAATAGGAATTTTAAAATTCATTACTCTCATCAGAAAAAGGAGTAAGTTATTCATTAATAACCTCTTAGGGGTTTCCCGTTTCAACTCTTAACAAGGGAAAGGATCAACAGAAATATGAACATTTCTTCTGACTTGTATATTTTAATGTCAGATATTTACAACTTCATTGTGCAAAGTTTCATAAAGCAATGTTCTATTGCAGATCCCTGCCCTGACCTAAATATGTGATAGCCTTATCATTATGGAAGGTAGTGTGGGTGTCTCCCTCCA
The DNA here is from genome assembly GCA_963969325.1 of Lycopodina hypogea. NCBI lineage: Eukaryota > Metazoa > Porifera > Demospongiae > Poecilosclerida > Cladorhizidae > Lycopodina > Lycopodina hypogea. The sequence continues at coordinate 11,042,700 of OZ017783.1, forward strand.
TATCTGCCAATAGACCTGAGGGTCAATAGCCTAAGGGGGGAGGGAAGGGGGTCCATAGTGGAACATTTGGCTAATGCAACCTTGGCCAGACTCTAATTAATAAATGTCAATTAAAGTTGTGAATAATCTCATATGCAGATCATACAGTGAAACATAAACGCCTTATGTGGAATTATCGTAGCAAGCCAGCTATAGTGGTAGGAGTTGAACCAAAACAAACAAATTCAATATAAAAAAAATAAGGGAACATATTGGATCGCCTTGCAAGGAAAAAATTAGAAATAAGACCAAGATAAAAAAAAGCAAGGACATTTCTGGTGCAAATCTTACTATAATTATCAATTTGTTTGTTAATTAGATATCTCCTCCTAAATGCTTAGGCCTACAGGGCTAAATTTCCAGGGGTTGATGTGAGTCATCCAAAGATAGTTTTAGGTGAGTTTGGTGAAAATACAGTATAATCCTGCCCGTAGGGCCTTTAAAAATATTTTTTTGTTGGGGGGGGGGGAGCAATTTCATGCCAGAGGAACCCACCTAGCAGCATTGTAAGTACTACAAACAATAATTGTGTAAACACACTCAAAGTGAGGTCAGAAAACTGAACCCAAACTATCTTTTTCCTTTTCATCTTTTTAAGCCCTGCCAAAAATGTCTAGGAGCAGATAACAAATCTTAAATTATAGTAAGATGTCTATTGTAAAGTACTTTGCTGTAAATACACTCTAAGTGAGGTCAGTAAAACAATGCCCAAATCTTCTCTTTCTTTTAGGCCTGTAGGCCTCAATGTCTTGGAGGAGATAGCAAACAAACATCTCAAATTTAGTGAGATGTCTTCGTTGTCTCTGTCCATAGGATGAATATTTTGCCAATTTAAATAATTCACAAACTAATGATTAGCTACACCTCTTTAAAATGACCAACCTTATGATAGAGTCGTATGTCCATGAAGTATCCATGTAAATATGCTTGAAGTAGATTAGAACCAATCAGATGTGTCAAACCTAGATAGATAACACAAGAAATGATCACATGACTACAAAAAAAAATAATAATAATAATATGATTGGATGTACTCAGTTGACTGCCCAGAGAAGTTGTGCACATGAAAGATTACATCATTGTGGTAATCGTTTGATACTTCGGAATTCCTGCATGAATACAACCAGCCTAAAGAAGCCTAACACAATGTGAGTGTGTGTTACCAAGTGTGATCACTACCACATGGAGGACACAAACAACAACAATTTTCACTGCTATCACTCAGACAACAGACTAAGTCAACCAGATAGTTCTGAAGTGACATGACAGCATTTTTTGACTGACCATAACATATATAAAGTGTCAGACATATTCCTTCCTTACCAATAACACTGAACCCACACTACAAGAACCACGAATATATTCATTCTTAAACCATAAACATTGAGGTGGTTTTTGAGCACTGAATCCATTATCCTGACTATTGAGCCACAGTAGAAGGTCACATGACATGGCAGCCTAAGTCACATGATATCAACAACTGTAAACATTCTTATTGAGTTGTTGCAGTAAAGATCTTGTTAATTAAAGACTGGAACGGGGCATCAGGTTTGGGTTAAACAATTCTGGAGCTCTCTGTGAAGTAATTGCTAGCAGAGGAGGTGATTAGTGTGTTTATCAAGCAGAGATTAGGTGTTACCCTGTGTGATGTCCTTTGTAACTTTTAGTGAACTAGAAAAAACAAAAACAACATTTCCACTTGCAGGGTAAGCAAACTTCTGCTGTGCCAACTCTAAAAACAATCTGTGTCATACCAAGAAAAATATAAATTAAGAATGGAATCCACAACAGGTTTTGAAAAAGCTTTGAACCCTGTTTGCAGCTGTTGCTGCCAATTTTACCTACAATGAATCGTAGACTGCTGACACTCTGCATGTTGCTACACATGTGCTGCTACACATGTGCTGTTATACATGCAAAGACAGGTTCTCGTACAGTATCATCTAATGCACATCAGATCAGTTAATGTATACTATTTACTGAAAATCTTAGGTCAAAGCGACAAGAAAGAAAAGTTGCACTTTTAGCCAAAATATTTCATGCTTGGTAAATAATTATTTTTACTGCAGTAGAAGGAATAAACAGTCCTGGTAGGCAATTTGCTTCGTGGAGCTGGCTACGAAATGTCTACCTCTTGGACCACATGTTCATCAATGGTCTCAACCAGAAGACTGGCTGGTTCCAGGCAACCACCAACCCATCCAGGTTTAATTCTCAACGTATCCATGTGGGCAGGTCTGGACAGCTGTATAGCACTTGAACAAGGATGTACATCATTATGTGGGCAGGTATATATTAGTAATCTACTCACACTCCACCTCCATGCACAATAGCATGCACAACATTATGTTGGCAGGTATATATTAGTAATCTACTCACACTCCACCTCCACACACAATAGCATGCACAGCATTATGTTGGCAGGTATATATTAGTAATCTACTCACACTCCACCTCCACACACAATAGCATACAGGGCATTATGTTGGCAGGTATATATTAGTAATCTACTCACACTCCACCTCCACGCACAAAGCCCATAGGATTGTTTACACACGGAACACTTCTTTGGATCAAAGAGATGCTGGTGACCTAATTAGTCGGAGCAATCAGACAAGCAAGAAATCTCTGAAGTAGGGTCATGAGTCTCTGTCCAATAATTCACTTACTAGCTCATCTGTTACCATCAGCTACCCAAAGTGATCATAACTTTTCTTAACCACATCTACCTCTTACCAGGAACAAAACATGAACAATATCTATATCTCTGTGTGCCTAGGCTCTCTGCTAGAATCAGTGTTCTTCTCTCAGTCAGCCTACAAGGCAATAGGCGAGAATAACTCCCCTGACCATGGCATGGTACGATGGAACAGTGCTGGCACACATGCTGAGTCAAGAAATTGAAATTGGTGCCCTCATACTTCACCAAAGCACAGCCTGTAACTGTTGTACAAGCAAAGTTCTACTGCTCAGGAGTTAGCAGTCCACTGCACAGCATGTTCTGAGGGTGTTTTGTTTAGTGTTACAGAGTGCTTATTACATGGTGATTAATTGATAATAATGTATCACTACATGTCTTGAACAAGTATCAAGGTGCCAACTGTACATGAACACCAGGGAAATGAACAATGGCTACATGACCTCACCCAGCCCTTCCAGGTCCTGAGAGGTGACAAACTTGTAGTCTTCATAGAGGACTGGTTCTGGGTCCTCTTCCAGCTCTTCTGTTAAGTTGTCCAGGAAAGAACACCACTTAGGGGCAGGCCCCATGGACTGTGTGAACATAAGTGCATGCCAACATCAGTCATCATGTTGCAGCTCCACTTGGTCTGTACTGACCACTAATAGAGACATGTGCATAATGGGCCATCCTTTACCAGGCGTCCCACCCCATATCATTATGAAACTTTCTTGTCTGCCAAGGTAGTGAGTGTTGGACTAACTTAGAGGCACTGCAACTCTTACAAGCTAACTTCTAACCTGCACATTCCTTTCACTCTCTCTCCTCTCCTCTCCTTCCACTTCTCTCCTGTTCCTCTCCTACACCTCTCATACCCCTTCTTTGCTATACCCCCACCTCCCCCCACCCTCTCTAGCCATCACACTCACAGGAATGTAGTGGGCCAGCATCTTTGTGTCCTCCACAGCCATGAGGACGAGGCCCGACCCTGGCAGGTGGTGCATCTGGTTGATCTCATGCTCCGGCTCAATCGAAGTGTATGTGGAACCCTAGGGGGGGGAGTGGGTGTGGCTAACAGTCAGACAGTATTAGCAACAGCATGAAAGTGCCAATGCCAACAACAGCAACAGAGGGCACACACATACATACACACCCACCAGTGGCATTCACCAATTGGACATGAAGTTGCTGAGAGTGAACTTTAAAAACTTGAAAGAAATTTTTTTTTTTTTAGTTTTTATTTTCTACTTTCAAAAAATACACACAAACATTCTATTTCACTCCATTCCTCTGGAACGTAATCCAGGATATCTGTGGCAGAGTATAGTACTCCATGCACCCCCACTGGTAAGTCGCTCAACATTCCACACCTTCACATGTGGTACAGCTGCTAAATTTACTGGTTGACGTTCGTTGCATATGCAGACTGAGTTGGCATGACATGGCAGCTCAATGAAGCCAGGATTCACTCTGATGATGCCATTAGAGATTGCCACTCACTGTCCATTAACACACTGCCTGTAACTGATACCTGCTCACCTCTGACCTTGCTTAAGTCAACACTTACTCATTTGATCAACAATTCAGGCATATTTAACCTAACAAATATTATTAAAAAAAGAAAAAGATTCTAAATACCAGAATAATATTTATTTACTTACGTCAGTTTCGTTCCATATTTTGAGTATCTTAGAATCGGCCGTGAGTACCAAACCTTCACTGTTTAGGAAAGAAATGGAGTGGATGGGAGAGGAGTAGAGATGATCCTTTACCTGATGAGGGTGTGGCGAACGCAGATCATACAGCAGTACCTGTGCACGAAAATAGATGTTTTGATAACATGAGAATGGTATAATGGTAACATACTTGGCCCGAGGCAGTTCCGACAGCCAGGTTCATGGCATCCTTGTATTGAAGGGCAGTCACAGCTGGTTGTGTATCTCTGAATGAAAATACAATTACAATAATTTATTAGTATAAACATTGCTTAAAATTTATTTCACAGTTCAAGGGTTGATAGAAGAATACATTTAAAAACTATAATAATTAGAATATTAAAATTACAGAATCCAATCACATCTATATTTATAACTTTCTCTTTCTATTCTTTTCCCCTTTTCTTCTCTTTTCTTTACCCCTTTTTCTTTCTTGTTCATTTTACTTTTCATTTCATTTCAATTCTTTTTTTCTCTCTTTTCTTTTTATTTTCCTTTTCTCTTCTCTCCCTCTTCTTTACCTTTCCCATTATTTTTATCTCTTTTTTTCCCCTTCCCCCCTTTTTTCCTTTCCTGCCCTTTTCCTTCCTCTTATTTTTCTTTTTTCTTTTTTTCTCTTTTTTTTTTTTTTTCCTTATCAATTATTTTCCTTTTTTCCTTTTCTTCCAAATGTTCATAAATAGAGCAGACTAATAGAGTCAAGAGCACTAAAAACTCCACACAACTATTACAAGACAGCAGCATCTAGTGTTACTATCCCAAGACACAAAGAGGGCACACAGATCTGGTGTGGATGGTACCTGGTGTCTGAGAAGTGAATGGCAGCTGAGGCCAGGGAGAGCTCCCCTACCCTGGCCAAGGAGCGAGGGTCCCAGCACTCCACAGTTCCCTGCACACACAGAACAACAATGGCCAACATAGAGAAGAGAGATTAAAAAAATCAATAACTACAGGATATGGTTCAATAACATGACCCCAACATGAAACCAAGACCTTCTCTCACCTCGTCTGTGCCCACAGTGAATAGCTGGTGTTCAGGGTTGAACTGACATGCATTACAGCCACTGGATGGGAGGGGGAAAAAAAGATCACAAGCATAATTCAACAACTCACATTAGAAAGTGGGGGGAGGGAGTGAGCCTGCAGAGTGAGGCCATGCTAGCTCAACTGGGCATGCTCAGCACAAGAAATAAATGTCTGCGTCTCTCTGACTGACTTCACTAACAATGAAAGGAGAAATAGCTCAATGATGATGATCATTTAGTCATTGACATGTGAACCACTCTCCTTACTGACCGTCCTTGTCAACAAAACTTAAAATTCGTTTATTATTGCTATTCAATCAACTGCAAGCAGTTGAGCATCAGCTAACCAGCCAAATAACAATAAAAATAATAGTTATGATAACAATAATAATAATTAGCAGCACATACCCGGGCATTACCCGGGCATTGCCAGGGCCAATGTCAACATGGCACATTATAGAAGCCACTCAAAATACGATTTCTAGATCTTGTACTTCATTCAAATAAAAGCAGACTCGATCCGATGGTACACCCTTGAAGATGGGACCTCACACACTTGTCATTTATTTATGACCCCATTAAATCAGTGCCAACTTGCCCAGAGAAGAGGTGGAGCTTCCGAAGAGCTAACTGGATGAAATTCTTGTAGACCCTTGATGCAAAGGTCAGCTATCTCCCTTCTCCAGCCTCTGACCCTGACTCAGCTTACAGCATGTGGTGCTCTGCAATCCTCTCCACTGCAATAATGTCCATCCCTAGCGGATGCTGACCATGCCTGATAGCATCATGGGACATGGACTGCCAACATGCATACCATGAGTACATTATAGCAGCTCCAGGACATGATGCCAACTCTAAGGCCATGAAGCTCTCTGATATCCTCGACACAAAGCACCAAGAACAGTGGGAAATGTCAACGGCATCTATCAATTTCACACACTCGAGCAGAAAAGCATGGCAAATCTTGAACCGTCCCACTGGCTGCGCAAAGAAGACTCCACCTTGTCCTGTCAGTGCAAATGCAACTACCAGTGTCCTAATCGAAAATGGGCACCACCATAATGTGGACAAGCTGATCAGAGGGAATATAAATCATGAGATCGCTGCCTTTCGACAGAGCCCCAACACGACAGATCTCTCTCCACAGCTATCACCGATGAGGAGATGAAAGCAGCTGTCAGCAAACTCAAGAACAGTAAAGTACAAGGCCTAGATAACATCGCACCCGAGTTGGTCACCAACTGTGGCCCTGCTATGCTGAACTGGCTGAGGGATTTCTACACCGAATTCATGACCAGCAAGAGAATTCCAAAGATCTGGTGCTGGGCTGACATCATCGCCATCTTGAAGCCAAACAGGCCTGCGCACGAGGCCAAGAGCTACCGGCCCATCTTTCTGTTGTGCGTGCCATTGGAACTCCTCAAACGCTTACTACTCTCAAGGCTCAACCCAGTAATAGATCCACAACTCCCACCCAAACAGGCTGGATTTTGGCGGGGACGATCAACCACCGACCAAGTGACACTGCTGACTGATGACATTGAAGCTGGTTTTGAACGTAAGCAGAAAGTGGGAGTGACACTTGTGGATCTCACTGCAGCATATGACACTGTATGGCTTCGAGGGCTACACCTGAAACTACTGCGCATGATCCCCGACCACCACATGGTCTCCTTCCTCATGGAGATACTTACCAACTGCAGTTTTAAGCTCAGGACCAGCGACAGACAAATCAGCCGCCTGAGGAGAATCAGGAATGGAGTGCCTCAGGGTTAACACTTGCACCGACCCTTTCAATGTCTACACCAGTGACATACCCTCCACCACATTGAGGCTCTATGAGTACGCACACAGACGACCTGACCCTCCCCACTGCACAGCTAAGCTGGAACACCATCGAGGAGACATTAATCCATGACTTGGGAGAAACTTTCGGTCTATCTAAGGAAGTGGCGGCTGAAACTGAGTACGATAAAAATAACAACCACCGCCTTTCACCTCAACAACAGAGATGCCAATAAACATCTTGCAATCTCGGTGAATGGTGCCCGCCTGCCAAACAATGATAGCCCAGTCTACCTCGGTGTGACCCTTGACCACTCCCTTACATATAAGAATCATCTTGAAAGTCTACGCCGCAAGGTGAATACCAGAAACGGACTTCTCCTTTGCCTTGCAGGCTCTAGCTGGGGAGCCTACACATGGACACTCCCTACAGGTGCACTAGCCCTTGTCTGCAGGTGCACTAGCCCTTGTCTACAGGGCTGCATAGTACACCACTCCAGTCTGGTGCCAGAGCTGCCACACAAAGAAGTTGGACTCTGCAATAAACAACACCATATGCGTCATCACTGGCTGTCTTCGCCTAACTGAAACAATATTCCTCCCTGTACTTTCAGGGAATATGCCACCTAAAATCAGGCGTGAGCATTGCGTAGCAAAGCTGGTGATTGCCGCAAAAGAGAATCCTCACCACTTCCTACACCAACAGGTCAGTATTGCAGCTGGCATCCTCGGCCCACAGCGTCTTAAATCTAGAAGACCCTTCATTCATTAGACATGCTGTGAGCAAGTTAGCAGACAACTTTGATCCTATGCTGGAGTGGAACAATAGGGTAAGCCATGGCCCATCCCTGCTCATTTCGGCTGCCCACTTCCCAGCCCGACCTTACCACCTGGAGCAGATCTCCCAGGGAAACATTGGGTGTGGCTCAATCGCCTCAGATCTGGCACTGCTCTTGTGGGTGAGTTGCTGGTACAATGGGGAACACAGAATTTGGCTATCTGCCCCTGTGGCTACCCCTCACAGATAGTGAAGCACCTTGTGGAAGAGTGTAACATACTCAAAGTGCCTAATGGTTTCTAAGGTCTCTGCTGCCCTGATGATGACACTAGGAAATGGTTAAAGAATCTGCCCATCCAACTTTGACTAGCAAACGCTTATATATATATATATATATATATATATATATATATATATATGTATATATAGTAGGCATGCAGCATTCCCCGTTGATTTTTCGGTCAGAATGTTTTGGAGGCATGGTGTATTGCTGAAACGCAGCTTGTCAACAATCAGAATCGTAAGTATGGAACTCACTTGGTTTATTATTTTTTGGTTTAATTAATTTACAGAGTAACAATGAACAAAGTTAGCATAAACAGGGGAAAATGGAAGGAAAGAAGAAAAAAAAGAAGGAAAAAGGGGAAGGAGAAGAAGAAAGGAGAAGAAGAAAGGAGAAGAAGAAAGGAGAAGAAGAAAGGATTGAAGGATATAAGAAACAAAAAAAAAAGAAAAGAAAAAGGAAAAGAAAAGAAGAAAAAAAAAGAAGAGAGAGAAAAAAAAAGAAGAAAAAAAGAAAGAAGAGGAAAAAAAAGAAGCCCAGACCAGTATTTAAATCCAGGCTTTCCTTCTTGGTAGACCTGTGCCTTAACTAATCTCACTCACTGCCGCTTTACCTTAACTGGTGGAGGAAAGGGTATGGTATTACTGCATATACCATTTCGTATCATTCCCCCAAAATCATAGGGAACAATACTTTAGTGTGTATAGCTTATGGGAGTATTTTCATTGTTCACTTCATCTGTGGTAATTTGGGTCACCACGTTTGATTAGGAGCTCGTCTTGTGGCTGTAGCATAGAAGCTATAGAAGTCAGCAAAAGCTTTGGAAGTTAAACTTGAAATTAAGGCCATGGAGGTCAGCCATCCAGCAACCTCTGTGTGTGTAGATGAGTAGCAAAGCATAGAATTATCTGATGCTGCTCTAAGATTACTCGTGCAAAATGTTACCAAACAGCTGGGCTATTCACATTGATAACCAGAACAAGAGCAGAGTATCATCAAATTCACAATGGGCAGAGATGTGTTTGTATCTCTTCCTACATGCTATGGAAAAACCCTGTGTACGCTATGTTGCCCTGTGTTTTTTCATCACCTTTGGAAGGTTAAAAAGAAATGTATGATGTTAGTTGTGTCCCCTTGACTTATACTCTCACTGCACACATGCTTCTGTAGAGGAGAAAAATGTTACAGCAGTTGACTACAGAGTCGTCTTTACGTTTAATTATTGCTACTGGTGCATTTAGAATAGAGATTGGTTGTCCTGATGTAAGACAACTAATCCACTGGGGTGTCCCAGAGGATGCAGAAACATACATCCAGGAGAGTGAAAGAGATGGGAAATCTGCCATTGCCCTCATCATGAAAAATGCTAGTGATGGTAGTATGAATTTCACATCTAGGGTGGTGACACCCAAAAAAATAGTGGGCTCAAAACCATCCCTGGTGTGCCAAGTGCAAACCCTGAATGTTTCGTCCGTTTGGTCCTATGATCCTTTCAGCCTCAACCAAGCTACCTGGAAATTACATAATCATAAAACGATTTACTATTTCTAAGGCAAGGCAACTATAAAAAAGCATGCATACTGGGTTAAGCTTCGTCATAGTTAGAAGCCCCATAGATTACTCCAGAAATTTTAAAAGTATGTACAAGCAAAGAAAAATATTTAAGGCTATAGAGGTCTGTCCCATATTAATCAGCCCTAAAATCTATGAGTTTGAATACCCCTCCCCCACCACATCCGTATAATCTCAGAAAATCCAGTATGTTTGGCAAGAATGCTATTGTAATTTTCTAATTAAGTGTACCATTGGTGTCTTTTATGATTGGAGATTGGGTAGCGGCGAGGATAAGGTGTCTTCTGCCAAACCTCAGATATCTCCCCCTCACATATTTATTCCTCCACCATCGACTTCAACTGACATGTTGAAGATCAGGCCTATTCTCCCCTCACTCATTTCATTATTACGGGAATGCCTTACCTGCTTTATCAGAAAATTTGTCAGTGCTTAAAGGAAAATTTAACCTTTTAGTGTCTTACTATAATTTACAATTTGTTTGTCTGTCTGTTTGTCTGTGTGGACTCAAACTCCTCCAAAAACTGCTGGAGGAATCTTCACAAAACTTTCAGAGATTGATTAGGGTACTTCACTGCATGTCCTAGCGAAAGAGATCAGGTGGCTATGGGTGTGGTCTTGCCAATAGATGTGGTTTGGTGATAATGCACACAACCTATCACAGAAACTTGGCATGCATATTAATTGTATCATGCTTGTTTCATTAGTGAGATTAGTATCAATAATCCCTGCATGTTACATTAAGTGAACTAAACATGTTCGTTACTGCAGGTGGCCCACTTAAAAACTTCTCATAGGGCAGGTTTCTGCTAGCTAAAATAATATTAGAGGATCAGTACACAAGTTAGGTGTGAGTAGGAAAATTAAAAAATAAATACACAAACAAACAGACAGACAGACAGACAGACTGACTGACAGGGTTTGGTCTTGACTTTTTTGTGCAACCGAAGTGAAATATTCAAGGTACTATTTGAAAGTCACATCAGCTAAGTCACCATGTTCGCAGCAACAAAAGAGAGCAACCAGTGTGAGTTTAAGCTGAAATAATAAGCTTATATACAGCCCTCTTCTTCTCTAGCCACCATTTTAAAACTTCCAATACAGAGAGTACTGCCATACTCTCCAATACATGCCTACACGCATTGGAGTGTTAAATTCTATATACCCCACGAGAGCAATCCTCCCAGTATCCAGTCATGAGAAATGCCCTCAAGATAAACTACAACACTCACTTGTGCATTCCACTGCAGTTCTTTCTTTACCTATCTCCAACTTGATAGCCGGAGCTGCAAATTCCTCACACTAATATTATGCATAAGCCAGTGATTTCTCTATCTGGCTTTGCAGGCAAGTCAGCGTCAGTGGAGCCAAAGATAATGAACAAGTTAGCACATTGCGGCATCTCCTAAGAGGTGGCCACAAGATTGCCATGTCCCCTATCAACACAAACGGCTTATCAAATAACTTGCTAAAACAAGTACTCAAAATTGTCATGTCTTGTTGGATGACAGAAAATGAATAACCATTCTCAGGAAGAAAAAAAATTGCAATGATGCTTTATTAGATACTAGTGAAAAACCCAGGGTGGTTTTTCGATCCACCTTGGTAGGCTGTAGTCACAAGTGTCTGCTTTGAAGACATGTAAACTTTCAAAATAAAAGTGAACATGTAATTAGGTCAAAGTGTTTTCTTAGAAGTACCATTTTTGACATTTTTAGTCTTACACACAAAGAGGAAGAGGTGTAGCCAGATGGGACCCACCCCATGTTATTCACAGTCAAGTTGTGTCTGCATGCCAAGTTTTAGGACTGTAGCTCCATTCTTTTTCCTGGCAAAGTAACATTTATGAATACAGAAAGGGGTGTGGCCTTATAAACATTCCCCTGGTGACACTGATTCTAAATATATATGGGTTTGTGAATCTAACTTCAACTGTTCAAGCGTGAATCAATGACAGACAGACAGACAATTCGCAATTTATAGTATAGATTGTATATAAATGTGAAACTTTTTGAAACACTATTCTGATACACACATTTTACACTTTTAATGTCCAGGACATTGCTAGTGTTTGACCTCTCTGACCTTGCCTTGGTGGAGAGAGGAGGGAGGAACTGGCCTTGTGCGAGGTTGAGGCGGTAAATATCGGAACCTTCAGCAGCAATGTACAAGTCACATGATCCTGAGTGGTAGGCAAGGGACCGTCCGAACCGAGGAACTCTCGTACGGTAGTAGAACCCAAACTGCATTTCATCAGTAAAAAGTGTGTACATAAACGGCATGCGCCATGCTAATCAGACAGAGGGAGGATAATGGCAACCGGTGATGACAAATGGTGGAAGGGGAACAGGTCAGGCTTCTTACCTGAGCATGAATTTCCACCTGTCTGTTGGCTAAGAGAAGAGCAAACTAAAAATAAATAATAATTACATAAAAAAACAATAAACAAATAATAAATAAACAAACAACAACAAACAGGTATAAAAGCAAAGACACAGTGCTTGAGTGTGAGATACACCTACTGACTTGCCTTGGTGTAGTCTTCTGAGAGGAGGTTAAAATCGACCACCTCCGCATCAATACAACGCTCAAACTTCATGGAGAGGTGGTGGACGTCATAGCAACGGACACGTGGCTTGTAGACACCGACCACAAAGATATACTGCCCGTCATGCGACACCTTCACACCTGTGCCAGCCACAGGCATAGTGAAGTCCTGAATCAACTCTATTCTCTGCCTCAACCCTGCAGACATTGGACAAGGAAACATGAGGGGGAGTGATCCATTTAATTTCCTGGTATTCTGTTACTTAGACAATGCAGTTAAAATAACAAGTAGGTTAATACAATTTGTATTATGTGTGTGCGTGCGTGCGTGAGTTGGGGGGGGGGGAAGGAATTAGTCCAGACAGTCATACACACATTCATTACCTACAGTAACTCTGATAAACAATATATTTGGAGTTGTCACATGGGAATGTTTTCTCTACCATCATGCCACACCCACATTGTCAGTGTATAGGGGTTTCATTCTGCCATGAACAGGACCAAAGCCTGCGTACTAACTTCTATTTGGTTTAGCCACAACTAACTATGTTGTGGAAGTTTTTTTTAAAGATGCCATGGAAATGCCTGAAAAGCATGCTTGATGAAACAAAATTTTCAGAAAAATTTTTTAAAATAAATTTTAGAAAACAACAAAAAGTGTTCATGACAGATCAACAATAAGGAACAGCAACATTGACCAGCATACATAAGTTACACATAATTAGGTGAAGATTGTTTCAGATAGCATCAAAGACCACACCCATATCAATATAGACCACATCCATATCACTATAAACCACACCCATATTGATGTAGATCACATCCATAATAATTCTGCAAGCTCATATAAATTGCCGAGAATCAGCACATGCACAGTAAAGTCAGTGTGGCTAAAAAGTTAGTTGACATTATTAACTCCATGATTTGCTGAGCACTGACAGCTGGTGCCACTACAGTGAAGTGGATATTGCCAACAACAAATAATAAAAAATAAAAAAAAAAGGGGGGGGGGAGGGTTAGTAATGATCACCGAATAAAACACTGGTAGTGTGTACCAATATCATTCTTGAGGAGGGTCCTCTTCTTGCGGTCAGAGATCCATTCGGGAAGACTCTTCCCAGCGCTAAGGTTGTACACCTTAACGTCATTTGCACTACTCACCTGCATGCTCTAGCCTTCAGAATCAGAGGTATCCCTTCCAAGAATAAATTCCTGATATTAGCCACGTGGAGTCTACAGACACACCCCTTCGGACACAACGTGGTGAGGCTGTTGCTTTAATACATCTGTGAAAGCTATGTCTTCACATAGACGGATGGCTGGGCCTAGCTGTTTTGATAAGGTCAAGTTCGGTGCTATGATAGGATTCGCTGTTGGTGTCTCCACTGGAGCCATTTTTGGCACATACACAGGTCTAGGAATGTTATATGATAACTATGCTGTGTTTAACCTTTGGATTTGTCATAATTAGGTGTGTACTAGTTACAGGCCCACAGAAACTGTCAAAAATATAGGCATTTCCCACTTTTTTTTTGGGGGGGGGGGGGGGGGGGAAGGTAGAGTGGGGATTGGAGGAAGTAGAATTCTAATGGATGGGCTAAATGAAGTAAAAATGGGTGTGGTTTAGCTTAAGTGTGTGTGGCCATTTATCAGTTTTCTCATTGCATTTTCTCTTCAAAAGCGTAGTAACAGGGAGAGGAAATTTTGAACCTGATCATTACATTATCTTAGCTGACAACCTGATGGGATGGGATGGGGGGGGTTCCAATGATGTGTAAGAATTGGCCTTATTCTCCTAATGACTCTTTCCTCTCCCAATTGGATGGGATGTTCCTAATGACTCTTTCCTTTCCCATCACTCTTGTTGTGTATGTGTTTTTAAAATGTTTAGTATAACTTTATTAATGCACAGGTATCAGATATGGCCTGAGAGGACGAGAACTGCTGACACAGCTAGGCAAAGTGATGCTGCAGAGTGGAGGAACATTTGGTGCTTTCATGAGCATAGGCAGTGCCATTCGCTGCTAGCAGTGACAGCATGTAGTTCTCTTTCCTTCCATGTGAAACAATAAGACATCAACTATGTCCCATCAATATCATTATTCATCACAAAGTAGACCTTGTTCATTGCTGTGGTTTGTGGTATCTATGTATGCATCTTATAACTGTCATATTGGTGCAGATGATGTTTTATTTAATTGACAAATCACAATGTGTGGACCACTTTGCTATTAAGGTTGGATACCACAGGCATTCAGAGTGGGTCCTCCCATGTGACTTATATTAGCCTATCATTTTTATGTTGTCCTTGGGTAGTAATTAGCTAATTGCAGCTGTTTGCATGCTTGATAAAACTCCATTTTAGTGACTTTTGGAAATTTCATACAGAAGATAGACAAAACCCCAGGGTTGCCAGGTTGGCTTTTTTTTATGCCACTTTTTGAAAATATGGCTTTTTTTTTCAACTGCTTGGCACAAAATTTTCTTGTGGCATTATTTCTTAAATGTGGCATAATTGTGGGGGGGGGGGGTTTTCAAATTGTTAGGCATATTTTTAGAAAAAGTGGCATGTTGTTTGAAAAGATGGTTGTAATGGGGGAAAAAATTCAAATTTTGGATTTTACCCCCTGTCTCTCAATTATCTTTTCAGCAACCCCAACCAGTTCATTGAAACACAAAAAAGTACAAACAGTTTTATTGCTTGCAGCACATAATTGTGGGTTGGCCATTTCCTGTTACGTGTGCTAATCTTACTATAATTCACAGTCTGTCTGTCTGTCTGTCTGTCTGTCTGTCTGTCTGTCTGTCTGTCTGTCTGTCTGTGCGGACTCTTAAACTCCTTCCAAACCACTTGGGGGGGGGGGGGGGGGAACAGCTGCCCTCCCAAAGTTCCAATGAATAGTGTACCTATGGGCTACCTTGAAATCATCTTTGTTTGGTTACAGCTTTATGTTAAATCAATATTGATCAAACTACGATATGGTTTGTTTCTTTTGCTTGTTTTAACCTCAAAAGACAGAATATCACACTCTCTCTGAACTAAGACTGAACAGGCAAGTTCATTATATACAAAGATTTTTTTTACTTTTTATGTGACTACATGAAAGTAATGCTTGCTAGGTGGGCCAGGCCAAGCAAGCATTCCTGGCCTTCTACCAACATAAATAGATATTAAACTGAGGTATAAAAATAAGCAATCACTTAAGGGTTGTTTGTTGTTGTTTTTTGGTTTTACACAATTTCCCTTTTCTC
>OZ017783.1:11058575-11172102 GCA_963969325.1 Lycopodina hypogea
GCCTTTCAGGATGACATGTATTACTGGAACATTTGTCTTAAGGGAGGTCATACTTTGTAGGAGGACTTGTGTTATGGGAGGACATGCCTTGCATGAGTGCATGTCTTCAGGGAGGTATATTCTTAGGGATAATGTGTCTTACTGGAATGAATGTTTTACAGGAGGACAGGTCTTACTTGAGAGTATGTCTTATGGGAGGTCATGTTTAACAGGAGTACATGTCTTACAGGAGTACATGTTTTACAGGGTGGCATATCTTACAGGATGATTTGTCCTATGGAAGAAACATCTTACAGGAGGACAGGTCTTACTGGTGTGTATGTATTATAGAAGGCCATGCATTCCTTAAGGGCATGTCTTACAGGTGGACATGTCTTACAGGAGTATATATACTATGAGAAGACATGTATTTAAAAAGTAATATTTTAAAGTAAGATATGTCTTACTGGAAGATATGTCCAACATATGGACAGGTTTTACAGGATGGCATATCTTGCAGGAGGGCATGCATTACCAGAGGACATGTGTTAGAGGAGGCTACTCTCATTGCTTGCCTGTTGAACATTTGTTGTAGACATAATCGGCTGTCATTTCTTGTTTCTAAATGTAGTATTTGTGTTAGTCTGGTTGACATGTCTTGTAAGCGTGATTGGTGTTCCTCCTCTGTCTCATTCTGGTGCTTCAGTGATTGTGTGGTAGAAATGTGTTGTACACGTGAGTGGTGTTCATCTTCCATCTCATTCTTGTGCCTCAGCGTATGTCTGGTAGATATTTCTCTTAGACATGATTGTTGAACTTCTGGTGTTTCATGAATTAGTCTGCCTGTTGGATACTGCTTGAAGCAGAAATGTATATCCTTGTGTCATTTCACTTGAACTCTTTTTGTTTTAGTTGTTTGGCTTTAGATGTTTTTTTTTTTGGGCTTAGTGATGTTGTTTTTTTCCCCTGGCATTTGTGATTATCAGAAATGAACCTTTGAATCTTGTATGATAATCCTTAGTAATAGTTCAATTTTTTTTCCTTAATATGGTTTATATATATATATATATCAGAGAGTACGGAAGTACTCTCTAAGTAGGGATGATCACCAAAAAAAATGGCAGCCTCATTGGCTAATACAACATGAAAGCTTCACTTTCTGTGCTATAGCTTAAACCTAGGCTACAAAATTCACATGCAGTCCATATGAGCTGTAACACAAACTACCAGGATAGTTTCTGTCCTCCAAATCAATAGCTAAAGTAGCAAGCGTAGACTCATCAAAATCACCAAATGTTCTCCATCTTTCTTCTTATTATTTATTTTCTTAATTTCCAGGGCTAGAGCCTAGCTGGCTACAGCAACTCATGCAATAGTTATACTAACAGCTTAGTATTTCTTTCGACTAGGTCCATGATCTCTTCATTTGCTTCGCCATGCTAACAAACTACCAAAATATATCCCAGACTAATAGCTGTAGTGTTAAGTTGAAGCCGCCATTTTGACCACCAATTCGTCTGCGCACACAATTTAAAACAAATTCATGCAGAGGCTATGAATATCATTAAATAAAATTATAAAAGGGGGTGTGGTCCCAACAACTCCAGTGAGTCTCCCTACTACTACTACCACTTTTGGAACTACACTTCCAAATCTTGAATGTAAGTCAAATTCTTTGGCTAAATTTGTAACAGCTAGCCATAGCATTGTTATAGCTAGCTAGCTAACTGTGTCTTCTTTCTGCATTTGGCAGTGACCTGTCTGAAGCTCTACACTGCTGACAGTGGGTCTCTCTCTCTCTCTGAAGCTCTACATTACCAACAGCAGCTTCTACTACTACTAATGCTACTAGTACTACTAGAGCCACGTTTTTAAAAATATATCTGACAGTGTATAAAAACTAAAGGAAACAAGTGAAAGTAAAAAATATTTCTATGAAATAAAACTGGTAAGGATGACATGTCAGCAAAAAGTGCAGAAACTAGAATTTTGTGACAGTGCATGTTACAAAATTCCCTACTTCACTGATTCCACATTCTCATGTGATGTGTAAGGTGTGATACCAAAAGACTGCCACCTCTTCAATTTGCTCCTAGCTAGCTCATGTATAATAATCACTCCTGGTTCACAGGGATTTCGCAACACAGATTGTCACACTGTTTTATAGAATTCTAAGGTTAGAGGAATCAGTGAAATATGGAATTTTGTAATATGTACTGTCACAGAATTCTTGTTTCTGCACTTTTTGCTGACATGTCATCCCTACATACCAGTTTTATCTCAAAGAAATATATTTAACTTTCACTTGTGTGTATACATATATATGTATATTACAATAAGACAATATTGTAGATTATGACTCAGGTTTAAAATCATTACTACACTCACATAGGTCAGGTCAGGTCAATTTTATTAAATTGTACTTAGGTCATTGTGATAAGAAAAAATTTAGTGAAATTAAAAATCTCAGAAATTTAGGAAAATTATATCACCAATAAAGATAAATGTGTACCAATTTTCTGGCTCTTGGGGTAGCAAGAGTTCAGGTAAGTGGTATCTCCACCTTTCCCCCAAACTAAAAAATAAACAAACAAACAAATCAAATAAAGCACAAAAGAAGATTTTTAAAATTCCTTAGCAACAGCAATTCTTACCACCACTACCAATCAGGCAGCCAACTTGGGGAAAGCCTGTGAGACCTGGGGATGGCCTGTGGGACCTAGGGATAGCCTATGAAATCTGGGGAAGGCCTGTGGGAACTGCGGACAGCTTATAAGACCTAGGGACAGCCTGCGAGACCTGGAGATAGCCTGTGGGACCTGGGGATGGCTTGTAAGAACTGGGAATACAGTATAAGACCTGGGGACATCCTGTGAGACCTCAAGATGGCCTGTGAGACCTAGGAACAGCCTGTGACACCTGTGGATATTCTGTAAGACTTGGGGACAGCCTATGAGACCTGGGGATGGCCTGTGAGACCTGGGGAAAGACTGAGACCAGAAGAGGCCCTGTAAGACCTGGGAATGGCCTATGGGATGGGCTGTGAGACCTGTGGACATCATGTGAGACCAGGGGACAGCCTATGGGACCTGAGACAGCCTGTGTGAACTGGGGATGGCCTGTAAGAACTCAGGACGGCCTGTCAGACCAGGTGACAGTCTGTGAGACCTGGACACAGCCTGTGAGACCTGGGGACATCCTGTGGGACCTGGGGAAAGTCTGGCAGACCTGGGGACGGCCTGTGAGACTTGGGTACAACCTGTGGAATCTGCAGACAGCCTGTGAAACCTGGAGACAGCCTGTGAGACCTGAGGATGGCCTGTGGTACCTTGGATGGCCTGTGAGACCTGGGGATGGACTGTGAGACCTGGGAAAGGCCTGTGGGCCCTGGCTGGGGATGGCTTGTGAGACCTGGGAATGGCCTGTGAGACCTCTAGGTGCCCGTGGGACCTTGGGATGGCCTGTGAGACCTGGGGACGGCTTGTAAGAGGGGACATCCAGTGAGACCAGCAGACGGCTTGTGAAAACTGGAGCTGGCCAGTGGGACCCGAGGACATCTACTGGGAACTGGGGAAGGCCTATTAGATCTGGGGCCATTCTGTGATGCCCAGAGATGGCCTGTGACACCTGGAGATGGCCTGTGAGATCTCAAGACTGCCTGTCAGACTTAGGGACAGTCTGTGAGAACAGAAGATGGCCTATCAAACCTGGGGACATCCTGTGGGACTTGGGGAAGGCCTAGCAGACCTGAGGATGGCCTGTGGGACTTGGGTACATCCTGTGTGACCTAAAAATGGCCAGTGAGACCTGGGGACAGCCTGTGGGACCTGGGGATGGCCTGTGAGACCTAGAGATGGCCCGTAGGACCTGGGGACAGACTATGAGACCTGGAGAAGACCTGTGGGACCTGGGGACAGACTGTGACACTTGGAGAAGGCCTGTGGGACCTGGCTGGGGATGGCTTGTGAGACCTGGAGACCTTGGAACATCCTATGGGACCTCAGGATGGCCAGTGTAACCTGTATACAGTCTGAAAGACCTGGGGACATCCTGTGAGTCCAGGGGATGGCCAGTGGGACCTGGAGACATCCTGTGGGAACTGGGGATGGCCTGTGACACCTGAGGATGGCCTGTTAGACCTGGGGACAGACTCTGAGACTTGGGGACATCCTGTGGAACCTTGGGATGGCCTGTCAGATCTGAGGATGGCCTGTGGGATACATCCTGTAGGACCAGGAAATGACATATGAGACCTGGGCATGGCTTGTGGGACCAGGGGACAGACTGTGACACCTGGTGAATGCCTGTGGGATTTGAGATCTGGGGACATCCTGTAAGACCTGGGGATGGCCTGTGAGACCTGTGGTAGGCTTGTGAGACCTGGGGAAGGACTATGAGGCCTGGGAATGGCCTATCGGACCTGGGAACTTCCTGTGGAACCTGAAGAAGGCATGTGAGACCTGGGGACATCCTGTGGGAACTGATGAAGGCCTGTGAGACCAGAGTCCATTCTGTGAGACCATAGGATGGTTTGTGACACATGAGGACAGCCTGTGAGACCTAGGGAGAGACTGTGAGATATGGGGACAAGCTGTGAGACCTGGGGAAGGCCTTTGGGAACTGCGGATTGCCTATGAGACCTGTAAACATCCTGTGAGAACTGGGGATGGCCTATGAGACCTAGGGTCAGCCTATAAGATCTGGGGAAAGCCTGTGAGACCTAATGATGCCCTATGAGACCTGGGAACAGCCTGTGGGATCTGAGAATGGAATGTGACACTTGGAGACGGCCTGTGGGACCTGGTGACGGTCTGTGAGACCTTGAGACAGCCTGTAACACCTGGGGACATCCTGTGAGACCTAGGGACAGCCTATGAAACCTGAGGACAGCCTGTAAGATCTGGGAAAAGACTGTGAGATGTGGAAAATACCTGTGAGGCATTGGAACAGCCTGTGGGACCTGGGACGACCTGTGAGACTTGGGGATGGCTTGTGGGACCTGGGGGTGACTTGTGTGAGCTGTGAAAGGAGACCAGGGAACATACTGTGGGACCTCAGGATGGCTTGTGGGAAATGGGAACGGCCAGTGGGACCTGGAAACATCTTGTGGGAAGTGTGGAAGGCCTGTGAGACCTGGAGACAGTCTGTGAGAATAGGAAACAGCCTGTCAGACCTGGGTACATCCTGTGGAACCTGGAGACGGCCTGTGGGACCTAGGGACAGCCTGTGAGACCTTGGGAAGGCATATGGGTGCGGAGACAGCCTGTGAGACCTGGGGATGGCCTGTGAGATCTTAGGATGGCCTTTGAGACATGGGGACAGTCTATGAGAACAGGAGATAGCCTGTTAGACCTGGGGACATTATGTGGGACTCGGAGAAGGCCTGGCAGACCTTGGGACAGCCTGTGGGACTTGAGTACATCCTGTGGAAATTAGGGATAGCCTGTGAGACCTGGGGAAGGCCTGTGGGACCTGGGGACAGCCTGTAAGACATGGGGACAGTCTAAGAGACCTGGGGACAGCCTGCTAGACCGGAAGATGCCCAGTGAGACCTGAGGACAGCCTAGGAGACATGGGGATGGCCTGTGAGAACTAGGGACATCCTATAAGGCCTAGGGACTGCCTATGGGACCTGGGGAAGGCCTGTGAGAATGGGGGCCTTTCTGTGAGTCCTTGGGATGGCCTGTGGCACATGAGGATGGCTTATGAGACCAAGGGACAGACTATGAGACCTGAAGACAACCTGTGAGACATAGGGAAGGCCTGAAGGAACTGGGGACGGCCTGTGAGACCTGGGGAAAGATTGTGAGACCTGGAGAGGACCCATAAGACCTGGGAACAGCCTGTGGGACCTGGAGACGGTCTATGAGACCTGTGGATGGACTGTGATACCTGAGCACGGCCTGTGGGACCTGGGAATGGCTTATGAGCCTTTGAAATAGCCTGTTAGAACTGGGGACATCCTGTAGGACCTGGGGAATGCCATGTAGACCTGGGAACGCCCTGTGGGACTTGGGTACATCTTGTGGAACCTGAAGACGGCCTGTGACACCTGGGGAAGGCTTGTGGGATCTGGAGACAACCTGGGAAACCTAGAGATGGCTTGTAGGATCTGAGGACAGCCTGTAGGACCTGAGGATGGCCTGTAAGACCTGGAGACAGCCTGTGGGACCTGTGAACGGCCTGTGAGACCTGGGGACAGACTGTGAGACATAGAGAAGGCTTGTGGGACCTGGCTGAGGATGGCTTGTGAAACCAGGGAATGGCCTGTGAGACCTTGGGACATCCTGTGGGACCTCGGGATGGCCTGTAAGACCTGGGGACAGCCTGTCAGACCATTGGACTAGGGACAGCTTGTGAAACCTGGGGACATCCTATGAGACCTGGGGACGGCCTGTGAGGCCTGGGAATGTCCTGTGAGACCTGGGAATGGCCTGTAAGATCTGGGGGTGGCCTGTGAAACCTGGGGATGCCCTGTGAGACCTGGGGATTGCTTGTGAGAACTGGGTAAGGGCATATGTGTGTGTGTTTGTTTGTGCATGCATGTGTGTGTGCACATGTGTGTGCGCATGTATGTGTGCATGTGTGTGTGAGCATGTGCAATCCCATCTGCCTACATCAGTATTTTTTGTTCCAGCTTCCAATACTTCAACAGTAATGAAGTATTATCTGTAAAGCTTTTACTGAAATGATCAGAACCACGTCGTTTTTTTATCCAAAACATTGAACATCACCAGGAAATGGAATGGAATGAAGATATATCACTTCTGGATATCCAATTCTAGACACCATTTGAAATTGGAACGGAAATACATTAATTACCTTCCCTCCTCCTTCAACATGATGTATAATGTGTGGTGTGTTGTGTGGTGTGTGTGTGTATGTGTGTGTGCACCAAAAGAATAGGTGAGTTAGCCACATGAATTACAAGCACCAAGAAGAAAAGGACACAGAACTCACCAGTGTATTGAGTGAAGTAGAGTCTTAGGTGGTGGTCAGAGTTTAAGACCTTGATTTTGGACAGGTCCACTTTGTTCAGAAAGATAATCTGTGCACAGATACTATATATAATGGCACTTGACATGTACATACACACACATAAAAATATGTAGTACCTGCCAGACACCCCATTTGGTACTACAGCAGTCTTGCATCCCTTTTAATTTAACAGAGCTCATGCATAGGGCTACCATATTTGCAGATTCAAAAAAGAGGACACTTTGGGAGGAAGGGGGGGGGGGGGGGGGGGGGGGGAGGGTATCATATTTTACTATTAAAAATTTTTTTATGTATGGAGGACCATTAATAAAATGTAATAGTGAAAAAAAAATAAGCATCTCTAATCTCAGGCTCCCTCATTTTATTCACCATAGCAGAGAAATGGGTTCAATTTTGAACCCTCTACCTGACTACAGTAAAAGTATAAAATATTCATATCATCAATTTTATGCAAGGAAATCAATAATTTAGAATTGAAAGATCCCATCTTCACTCACTCTGGATAAAGATTTTTAGTCAACATGGCAGATGTGCAGTCCTGATGATGCTTCACTGTGTGAAATGAAAAGTTCACTCTACTGCACTAGTTGCATTGTTAACAAATTCACAAAAATACTCAGTTCAAGCACTAGGATTCTCATTCCTTTCCTGTTCTACCAAAACATGAAAAATTTGGTCTTCAGTTTTGGAGTGATTTGCACTTATGTTTGAGCATTGTGAGCTTTAAAATAGAATCATGAAATCATCTTTCAAAGGAAAGGTGGTAAGATTTATGGTAGCACATTGCATGCAGTCCCTGATAATTTATCAGAATAGAAATATATATATATATTTTTAATTTTTTTAAATACCCACCACCTACCATAAGTAGTGAGCTGGGGCATAAGGACAGATAAAAAAGATATGCCAACTACAGTTTCCATTTTTCCAGACCACCTCACTGTCAAGTGTTTCTAAGCTCTTGCTATAAAGCTGTACTATTTGGTAAAATAAAGTTCTTTTTTGGCAAAAACTATATTTTTCAACAAAAAGAAGACCAAAATCCTGGACATTTTCAGATATTTCAAAAATCCTCCCACATTGATATATAATGACCAAAAAGGAGGACTTGTCCAGGTAAAGCTGAACTATATGGTAAGCCTACTCATGCATCCTGTAATAAAGCCTTGAGCTGGTGTGCTTCAACTAGAAACTTTCTGGTACATCATGGAATGTGTTTCATTTTCTCCACCTTCCCTCAGAAGTCAGAGGAAAGTAGAAAACATGTTTTAATGTAAGATTTGGTCTACACATGGTAGTTCACTAAAATGAAAAGATTATACCCAACAGAGGATCCAGGTCGGTTGGACAGTTCAGTTGTTGTTGTTTTTGCACTTGGCTATCAATAAGTCTATCAACAACAGAGTGGTCATAGTAAAATAAGGACTAGTCCATGAATGGCTGCAGCTGCTGTTGAAGCATGGTTTGCTTCATATCAAAAGCAGGTCACAGACTGTTTATTCCACAATATTCTGTAAGGAGTACCAGTTGAGTTCCATATGTACACACACACATAGTTACCAGCTGAAGGAGGACCAGTTGAGCTACACACACATGCACGCAGGCAGGCAGGCAGGCAGGCAGGCAGGCACCCACCCACACACACACATGCATACACACAGTTATCAGCTGATCTGCTGGTAACTGTGTGTGATGCTGAAGGGAGAACACACTTGCGAACAAGAGGTGGACCAGAGTGACATAATTCCAGCCATGAGAGTCATGAGGAGATGCCCAAGTCCACACTGACCTTTATTGGCCATGATTATGGGAGATGGAAGACTAGCTGGAGAAACTGTTCCTTCAGGGAATAATCCCTTATCCGATGTTGCTGTGGTCAGCAGTTACACACCTCACATGACTGGAGGTGTGTTGGACACAAAATTACCCTGATACACCCAACCACCTAATTTTTATTAGAAGTTTTTTTGTTTTTTTTTTAATTTCTTTTTTGTGGTTTTGGTGTGTGCTATCAATGGATCTTTACCAGATTATCACCTAAATTCATGAAAAATGCTTGTAGCAGCTATAATAGGAAGTCAATCAAAATCAAAGTTCCTTATCAGCTATATTGGGCTTATAGGAAACATTACAAGGTTTCATCAAAGAAGGTCAAGACATCTAGGAGTTACAGACACACAGACATTGCTTCTTTATTATTAGGATATCAGCATCAATAACTTCAAGCCAAGAGAACACTTCATGTGTATATCATACCTTTTTCTACGTATATACTGAAATTTGCTACATTAATGAATATTGTCAACCAAGTACAATTGCACACTACAAAGCTATTGAGTGTTCTAATAATAGATGAGCCAAACCAGTGTTCTAATAATAGATGAGTAGACATCGTATGACATTGGTAGTGTTCTAATAATAGATTAATAAACAGCACATGACATTGGTAGTGTTCTAATAATATATAATCATCCCCATATGCCTATGCCTTCCCTGGGATGGGGAGAGTAGCATGTGTAAACTTTTGTCTATTAGGATCTGAATAGTCTTAGCTCATGGGTATAGCTACCTAGGTCCATGCGTTTTTTTTTAGAAGTACCATTTTGGGCATTTTTAGACTTACACACAAAGAAGAAGAGGTGTGGCTAGATGGGACTCACCCCATGTTATATGAAGAGTCAAGTTGTGTCTGCATGCCAAGTTTTAGGCCAGTAGCTCCATTCCTTTTACTGGCAAAAGTACCATTTCTGACTCTCTTTTTTTTTTTTTTTTTTTTTTTTGAATACAAAAAGGAGTGTGGCCATATAAACATTTAAAACCATAAGAGTGGGTGGGTGCAATGCTTGATTTCCATTCTTTTGATACCCTCTAGACTCTGTAGCTTCAATATTGAAGGAATGTATAGCGACCACACATACACACAAATTAAGAGCTATATATAAGCAGATATAATTAGGAGCTCTGGAGAAAATCCCTAAAAGTAAGAGCATTCAAATGTCAGCATGCATCACCATAGCAGTTAATGATGGTCAGCTGGATGTTGACGCCATTTACAGCTTCAACTTTGAGTCACAGAACTGGTAACACATAGCAATAGGTTCTTCTGCAATTATTACCATTTTTGGGCATAGCCACTTATAGAATCAGTGTATGTTAGAATTGGACCATTTAGAAATTAACACAGCCTGCGTTGATCACTAATTGTACTCTCTTGGGGGTCTACCTCTGAACATGTGATAAAGGGGAATCACTGATGAATAATTAGTGATCAATGTAGGTAGTGTTAACAGAATAACTGAGAAAACCAGGAAAGACATTCCTGTCCTGAGCAACTGTAGTTACTGGGATAAGATTGTTGATCAACATGTGGTCAGATTAATTAACTTACACTGTCCACAAAATGTGAACACAATGGCACTTATTAATCTATACACTTTGTTTAGTTTAGCAAGGTACCAATTGGCATCAACAAACTCACAGCAGGTAACTGTGTGAGAAAGAGCCTGGCATCTTCCATGTCATGGCAACATCATTCACTGCTATTGCTTGAACATGACCCTGAGGGCGAATTCTTGCAGCTGTTCAGCTATTGAATGCACTCCCATCTCACGTGAGGCCAATTTTTTTTTTGGTTCTTGTGGACATTGACTGTGTTGGAAAGATCATATTCTCACACAGCACATTATAGCATGTGTTCTGTATGGGAGGGGCTTGTGGTTCTATTATTACTGCACCATGAAAGGTGTGTCTGTCTTCTTCCTGACACCACACGCACAATGGTAGAGTGGAGAGGAAGAATTAGGTAAGCCACATTCTTGCCTATTGTCACCTCTATACCAGCAGATGCCGTCACCCTCTCTGATTGCAGTAGCACCCACCCACTACCCACTACCCACTGCCCACTACCCACTGCCCACTGGGGCTTTGCAGTGGTTATGTGATATGATTGTGATGGCCTCAAACATTGCAGTGGTGCAGAGGATGAAGGTCTTCCTTGGCATGTCTTGGATACTCCACAAAGCAAACCATTGAAAGTTCGGTGAGTCTAGCTTCAAGCTGTACCCATTCAACTTTCTGCAGAAACTGCCACCATCCTGTAAGCACATTATTCTTTTTCAGTCTCTTGTGATCCTATAGGTCCCAGAAGATTTGTGCTGATAGGAGAAAGCATGAAGTAGTTGAAGCAATTACAGACACACCAGTGGACTGTCCTTCGCTCCATTATGGACTGTCACTAGCACCCAATCAGATCTGATGTTATTACCTGGCACAATAATATATGGGGTGGTTGTGCCAAGGCAATGAGCAACATCCCTCACATGCCCCCCCCCCCCCCCCACCCCAATTTGATAATAAACAGTTATGTAGAACAATAATGAAGCAGGATCTTAACTTTGTGCTATATATAGAGAGAGAGAACTTACAATACTTTTTTATGGAATGGTGCATCATAATTATTTATTGTATTACAATTCAGTGGAAGAAATTTTTTTTTTAAATTCTAACCAAAAAACACATTAAGTCAATTACGGTCCAAGGTTGCCAATTATTACTTCATACATTAGCTACAAAGAGGAGGAAGAAAATTGTAACTAAGGTTTACTTCTCCTCTATGTAGCTATTGTATAAAAGAAGAAAAATTCTCTTCAAGGAGTTAGTATGACATATCTCCTGTATGTGTCTTGAGGTGTGACTGCAGGTCGCATTTCTGACAGTAACTCTTCTCACAGTGCTCACACTTGCATGGTTTGTCACCTGTGTGTATCCTGATGTGCTTCTGTAGATTACTATTATCACCATAACTCTTTTCACATTGCTCACACTCATATGGCTTGTCACTTGTATGTATCCTCAGGTGTTTCTTTAGATGAGAACTTTGAGCAAAGGTCTCACCACAGTTAACACACTTGTATGGCTTTTCACCTGTGTGTATCCTGTAGTGCATCTTCAGATGACTATTGGAGCTGAAACTCTTTTCAGTGTTCACACTTGTACATCTTGTCTCCTGTAATATGTATTGATGTGTGCATGTAGATGGGAATTGTGGTTGAAAGTCTTTCCATAATGCTCACACTTGTATGGCTTGTCACCTGTGTGTGTCCTGAGGTGATCCTTCAGATTACTACCAGACATAAAATTCTTTCCACAGTTCTCACGCTTGTCGGCTTGTCTCCTGTATGTGTCCTGAGGTGTTTTCGTCCTGGTGTTTTCGTCCTGAGGTGTTTTCGTAGATAGCCACTCCGGGCAAAACTCTTTCTACGGTGCTCACACTTGGTGCTCACACTTGCACAGCTTGTTTCTTGTGTGTGTTCTGAGATTCACCTCCAGGTAACCACTGCTACTAAAACTCTTTCTACAGTGATCGCACATTCATGGCTTATCTTCTGTGTGTGTCCTGAGGTGCACCTGTGGGTCACCACTGCTACTGAAACTGTTCCCACAGTGATTACACTCTCCACAGTACCTAATGTTGGCTGCTGAAGCTGAGTATATAGAGGTATACATGTGATAATTAAAGTACCCCGAACCTTATAATTTATTCACCTTCAGTGTTTGTATCTGTCGCTAACTCCTTGGCATATATCTTTATAATCCCACCTAGAATCTCTGTTCCAAGACGAATATATTTGAAGGTGGAGCAGTAGTAGTCATCATAGTAAGATATATAAATGCATTTACTTCCTCTGTGTGTCTAGCAAGCAATCAGTATGGGTGGAGTCTTGTCCATCAATAAAATAAGGACCAATCACTTTAAGATTGACCTGTTATGATAGTGCAGAACATGTTTACCACATCATATCAATATTTTACATTACACCAGCTAGCTTCTTGCACAATTAAGTGCATATATTCAAGCAAATATCTAAATACACAAAAGGAGATGTCTGTCTGTCTGTCTGTCTGTCTGTCTGTCTGTCTGTCTGTCTGTCTGTCTGTCTGTCTGTCTGTCTGTCTGTCTGTCTGTCTGTCTGTCTGTCTGTCTGTCTGTCTGTCTGTCTGTCCGTCTGTAAGCATCATTCTGGCCAAACCTGTGGGTTGATTTCTCTGATACTTGACATGATAATAGGTTGACCTAACTTAAAACCTGGGCTAACAAATCCTGAAAAATGTATACCAAGGTGACAAAAAAAAGCCAAAAATGGTACTTTGGCTATACAAACCCTTGGAGCTACAGATCTAAAACTTGGTATGCATACACAACTTAACTCTGGAAGTAACATGGGCTGGGTCCCACAATACCACAACTCTTATTCTCATTGTGTATGGATAAAAATGCACAAAAAAAAAAAAGCACTTCCTATATATTTGGAATCTGAGTCATCTGGGATATATTTTAAGTAAATGTATATAGCCACACCCCTTTTTGTGTTCATGTCGGGCTAAAAAAGGGCCAAAAACAGTACTTCAGCCAGACAAACCCTCAGACTGCCATATGGGTGGGTTCCCGCTTTGCCACACCTCTTTCCATTGGTGTGTACAGCTAAAAATGCCAAAAATTTAACTTCTGAATAATGCTTGGACCTAAGCAGTGAGATAAACGAACCCATCTAATATATATTATTGTTTGTTTATATGTATGTGTGTGTGTGTATAAGCATGACGGCCAAACCCTTTAACAAAAAATGCCTAAATTTGGCATGAGATCTCCAAGAACCCCAGTGAGCATTATTAAACATGTGTGAGTGTGATAATGGATTTTCTTTTGTCATATCCATACCCACGAGGTTGATTTTGCAATCGAAAGTGAATCGAAAGACCAATCTGGCCAAAAATTGGTATGTGGTCTCCAAGTATCTGGATAAGCATTATTAAACACAAATGGGTGTGGTTTCATCATAGCCACACTGTGAGTGAGTTATGGCCTAGTTTCAGTCTCGATCCTTATTCTGACAACTAGGCTAGCTGCCCCGCTCCCTAGTTAATCACCCATTCTTTAGTACTAACTAAGGCTACCTACCGTTGTTACTATTAGCCAACAGTAGGTCCACTCACTGAGTCTTCCTTCAATTAGAATAAGTATCATATACTGGCCAGAAACTATCTGTACCAGTAACAACAGTGATTCTTCAAACACAATATGCACTATGCTATACTTTACACACATAATTTGGAGACTAAGCTAATAATAGTTAGCTGTGTCTTTTATATGTTCTCTGGATCTGGCCATTCGGGCCTCTGCTTTGGTGCCTCTGCCTGGTTGGCTAATTGTTCATTAGGTGAGTCCTTGTTGTTTTTTGTAAGCACTTCTTTGTCTTCATTCCAAACCATGTTCTCATAATCGACTTCCTCCACTGGAAACTCATAACCCTCATTCACACAATTAGCTACTTTAACTTTATTAACTTTGTTATAATTTTTCTTCTTTCACAGGTTGCCAAGACTGAGGCAGAGGCAGGGTCCCTGGGTGGAGTCCAGGTGGCTCTGACACTCCCCCAACCTTAGCTGCTGACTGGGGGTCTCGGGACAGCCCATCAGCATTTAAGTTAGCCCTACCACTTCGATGCTCGACCTTAAAATGGTAGGGTTGCAATGCCAACGCCCACCTCGCCAACCTGACATGACTGTCCTTTAGATTGTTAAGATGGGTGAGAGGGTTGTGGTCAGTTTGGATAGTGAAGGGATTACCCTCTAAGTATGTCCTAAAATGTTAGACTCCTTTCACCATGGCCAGAGCTTCCCGTTCGATGGCTGAGTAGTTTCTCTCACTTGCTAACAACTTCTTTGAAGCAAATGCTATGGGATGCTCTTCTCCCTGACTATCCAACTGACTTAGCACATATCCCAACCCGTAGGCAGATGCATCAGTCTGTAGAATAAATGGCTTTGACCAGTCTGGTTTGACTAGAACTGGTGCTACAGTTAGGGCTCTTTTTACCTGCTGAAATGCTTCTTGGCAACTCTCCCCCCACACAGCCTTGTTGGGTGTGTGTTTTCTTGTTAGATCAGACAAAGGTGTGGCTACTGTCGAGAAGTTTTCAATAAACTTCCAATAGTACCCACACTCACTTCCCTTTTTGTATTTGATCTTCCGAATTCTCTGATGGCAGACACTTTTCCCTGCATGGGTTTGATAGTCCCGCTGCCAACCACATAACCCAAGTATACACAAGTAGCTCCCCCAAATGTGCACTTGGTTTCTCTGACTGTCAATCCAGCCTCCCTTAATTTGTTAAATACCATGGTCAAATGTTCTAAATGCTCCTCCCACATACTACTATGGATAAGTATGTTGTCTAAATAGGCGACTGCAAATCCATGCAATCCTTGCAAGATTCTATCCATGAGCCTCTGGAAAGTAGAGGGGGCTGTTACTAAGCCGAAGGGCATGGTTAAATACTCATACTTTCCATAAGGGGTAATGAAGGCGGTTTTCTTAATCTCATCTTTCTTTACAGGCACTTGATGATAGCCTTTAGTGAGGTACAACGTTGTTATATAACTGGAATTGCCAAGATTAGCAATTAGTTGCTTTATGTTAGGAAGTGGATAAGGGTCATTAGTGGTGATAGAATTCAACTTCCTATAGTCAATACACATTCTTCTGGTACCGTCCTTTTTAGGCACAAGCACAATGGGGACTGCCCACGGGCTGGTTGATGGTCTTATAATCCCCTGGCCTAATAAGGTCTTAATCTCTTCCCTTAAGGTCTCCTGAGCCTTGTTTGCCAGTCTCTAAGGGGGTAGTCTCACTGGGCAAGCATCTCCCGTAGGAATACTATGATACACCAGACTAGTTTTCCCTGGGACATCTCTCAACACATCCCGATAGTTAGTTTTAAATTTCTCTAGTGCACATAGCTGAGATTCATGCAGGCTGGTGTCTCTGTTCCCTTTCCCTTCCTCTTCCAGGCCCTCCCACTCCTCAGACTCAGCTAAAAACACAGCTGCCGAAGGGGAGTTCCACTTCTTCATGCAATTTACATGGTAGGTACGGGGTTTGCTGTTCTTTTCTCCGACATCTACTCTGTAAGTCACTGGGGTCACAACCTCTGTAATCGGGTAGGGTCCTTGCCACTGGTTGAGCAGCTTATTCTTTAGGGTTGTTCTAAATACTAAGATGAAACCACCCACCTCAAAGCTATGCTCTCTAGCTTTCTGGTCATAGTAGCCTTTCTGTCTCACTTTTTCACTCCTTTCCTTCTCATAGGCTAGGTCCCGGACTAGTTCTATGTTAGCCCGTAAGGTTTGTACATACTCTGATGCACTACTGGCATCCTCCCCCTCCTTCCCTTTCCAGAAATGCACTAACTGGTGGAGGGGCATCCTCATGGTCTTTCCAAATAACAGTTGGTAAGGGTAGAAACCCGTGGACTTATGGATAGTTCCCCGATAAGCCCATAGTACATAGGGTATACAATTGTCCCATTCCACTTCCAGGTTGGACACTAGCTTCCTTAACAAACTCTTGATGTCACCATTAAACCTTTCTACCATCCCGTCAGTCTGGGGATGGTAAGGGGAAGTTCTTATTTGTTTAATTCCTGTTACTGTGCAAAACCTTTGCATCACCTTTGATACGAAGTTGGACCCGTTATCGGTCAATAACTCCTGGGGCACTCCCAGCCTGGCCGTTACTTCCACTAGTCGCTCTACTACTGTCTCAGTGAGGGTGTTTCATAGGGGAAAAGTTTCAGGCCACTTTGTAGCATAGTCCATTATTACAAGAAGGTACTTATTTCCCTTCTTGTACGTTTCAGGGGTCCCACTATATCCATAGCCAACCTGGCTAATGGTTCTTTAATTACAGGTAGGGGCTACAATGGGGCCTTGGTGGTGCTAGCTGGCTTGGCCTTTTGACAGATAGGGCAAGCTGCACACATCCTATTCACGTCAAGCACCACCCCTGGCCAATCCATTCTCCCTCTAATAGTCTGCAGGGTTCTCTCTCTCCCAAAGTGTCCTCCTATTGGGGAGTTGTGGGCCATGGTCAAAACTATCTGGCAAGCTATTTTAGGCATAGTTAATAAGTTCTTCTCTAGGATCTGATAGGGTTTCCTCATTAATAGCCCTCCCTGCCAAAAATAAGGGTTCCCAGCTCTCTCTGCCTTCTCCCTTATACCCTGTAAGTTACTCTCATACCTCTGGGCTTCGCCCAGCTTCTCCTTGGTGAGGACCTCGGTTGTGACTCCCGCTACGTCCTCCAACCTCCATCCCCCTCAGTGTTCAGCTCCTGTGTCTGATCCTCTCCAGGTACCTCAACTGAACACTCCTCAGGTTGGACGTCCTTCTCAAGCCTCCCAGAACTCTGCTCCTCCATCCAGTCTCCCCCGGATGCCTCAGTAGTGTTCCCCCAACTTCGAGATCTGTCATGACAGCTCCGTCCTCCTCCTGCCCCAGTCCCTCCTCCTCCTCGAGGGGATCCTGTTGGCGTTGCTTTGATCGAGTGACCACCATCCCTGCTTCGGTCTCAATGGTAGCAGGTGATGTGTTCTCCCTCGTCTCCTTCTCGAGTTCCTTCCTAATGAACTGCTTAAAATGGGGGATGTCCCTGCCCATAAGCATTTCCTTGCTCAGGTGTTTGGACACTCCCACAGCCAGGGTCATCTTCTTCCCCTCTAGCTCCATTGTCACTCTGGCAGCTGGGAAATACGTCCCTTTGTTGGAAGCAGTGTGGTAAGGAATGCTCCATCTGAGGTAGTCTGTCTCTTCCACATACTTCGGGTGCACCAGCGACTTGGTGCAGCCAGTGTCCAGCAGTGCTGTGACGGTATGCCTATTGATCTTTAGGGTCTTCGTCCACTCTGGTGGAGCTTGTGGAGCCACCATGCTACACTTAGCACCTTCCATCTTGACTCTGCAGTCTCTCCTAACATGGCCCCTCTTCCCACATCTAAAGCATTTGACAGCTGTCGATGGGATGTAACTTGGAGGCCCTTCTCTCCTCTAAGGTTGGGGTGCTTGCTCCTTTCGGAATTGTGGTTCTTCCTTCTTGAATTCCTTCCTGTCTTCCTTCCTCGGGTAGTCCTTTTCTCTCCTCATCCTCGAGTTGCCCAGATGTCGAACAATGGCTTCGGATAGCTCCTCAAAGGATTAGCAGTTCAAATTCTGGATTTGGGGCTCCAGCCAGTTAGGGAGTTTGGCTATGGCAAGCTCCATCACAACCATCTCTCGATCTGTGGTACGACTGGTGTTCAACCATCGGTAAAAGTTCTGGTGAAAGTCCCTCAGCCACAAGTCTGGGTTTGCTATGTTGAAGCGATCTTCATACACCCTTCTTTGCCTGGTCTCCGCAGATACTTGGTAGGCTGCTAGTAAAACTAACTTCACCATTCTATAATCATTCTGTTGAACTGCAGGGAGTGATGAAATTGCCTGAAGTCTGGCTCCGGCTAGTGACCCTCATAGGTATAGAGCCCAATGATCTTGGTCCCATCTGTTGGCAGCAGCCACTGCTTTGAAGTTATCTAAGTAAGCAGCTATGTCATCTGTAGCCTCGTTGAATTTCTGTACTGTGAGCCATGGGGCTGCAGGTGCTGGGGCCTGTCTGTCTGGTAGTAGACCTTGGATAGTCTCTAGCAGTAGCTGTTGCTGTTCTCTGTTAGCTTGACGCTCTTCCTCTCTTTGTTCCTGTTCCTCTTGTCTGATTTGCCTTTCCTCCTCTGCCCTTCTCTCCTCTCTCTCTGCCCGATGATGTTCAAGCTCCTGTAGGCTAGGTATCCCTTCATATGGTGTAGGAGGGTTGGCAGGGGTAGAGAAGGCTGTAGGGTTTCTCATCCCAGCACCACCTGATATTTGGCTTCGGGTGCGCCTGTCTTCTCCTGGTGCAGACATGGTTCTTTTCAGAAGTTGATAGTAGATCATTTCTAGTTCTTAATAAAGTATTTACATGGCTATCCCACCGCTGCCATCAATGTGAGCAAGCTATGGCCTAGCTTCAGTCTCGATCCTTATTCTGACAACTAGGCTAGCTGCCCCGCTCCCTAGTTAATCACCCGTTCTTATAGTACTAACTAAGGCTACTTACTGTTGTTACTATTAGCCAATGGTAGGTCCACTCACTGAGTCTTCCTTCAATTAGAACAAGTATCATATACTGGCCAGAAACTATCTGTACCAGTAACAACAATGATTCTTCAAACACAATATGCACTATGCTATACTTTACACACTTATAATTTGGAGACTAAGCTAATAATAGTTAGCTGTGTCTTTATATGTTCTCTGGATCTGGCCATTCGGGCCTCTGCCTTGGCGCCTGTGCCTGGCCGGCTAATTGTTCATTAGGTGAGTCCTTGTTGTTTTTTGTAAGCACTTCTTTGTCTTCATTCCAAACCATGTTCTCATAATCAACTTCCTCCACTGGAAACTCATAACCCTCATTCACACAATTAGATACCTTAACTTTATTAACTTTGTTATTCATTTCTTCTTTCACAGGTTGCCAAGACTGAGGCAGAGACAGAGTCCCTGGGTGGAGTCCAGGTGGCTCTGACATACACCCACAGGAAGTTGTATTGGCTATCAAAAGTTTAGTGAAAGATCACCTATGCAGATCTTTGAGTGGCTTCTATGATGTTTCCTGTTGACATTGGCCGGGTTACGTCGGGTATATAGTGCTACTGCCTAGCATGATTTAAATGAATAATAGTGTAAGTGGTGTCTCAGTTATTATTCAAAATAGTGGGAACTAACCTAATGTGAAATAAAATCTGTCATGCCTTTTATCACCTCTCACAAATAATATAAAATGTTTCACTTTCCATGCAGAGAAACACACATTTCCTCACCTCCTCTGCATTGGCGGTGTGATGATGGTCTCCCATGTCCTTCATCCCCCATCCCCCATCCCCCCCCCCAGGATCAATGCTGTGCAGGTACTGGCTGTTGTGTATAGGCCAAGGAGGCCTGGTCATAGCCAGCTGTGGGATCCAGCTCTGAGAGAGGTCCATGCACTGGACATTCACCTTGATACAGCTTGTTGTAGTTGTCACAGACTAGAAGAGGATGTTCATAGAGCACACATGCCAAGAGAGTAATGCTTGGTTTTTTGTACCCCAACTTACACATGTATTCATTAATCTATTTGAAGAACTTATCATTTGTGAGTGAAGACATTGTGTATATGGTCTAAACAATCACACCTTCTATACCGCAGGTAAATGAATAGCTAATGATAGGTTTCCCACAAAACACAATGAATATTTTTTCCTTGGGACAAACATTCATTCTAGGTGAAAAAATATTTATTCCTACTAACAGAACATGATAAAAGTGGGGGGGGGGGAGGGGGACAAATATTCATCAGGGGACTGAATATTTGTCTGGGGAGCTGATATTTGTCTGGGGAACATATGTTTCTCTGGGGAACTAATATTGGTCTGGGGAACAAATATTCACTAATATTTGTTTCTAGGGGGAACAAACAGCCTCTGTAAGCCTATGGATGGCCTGTGAGACCTGTGAAAGGTCTGAGATGCCTAGGAACAGTCTGTGTGACCTGGGAACTGATTGTGAGATCTGGGAACAGTGTGTGTGACCTGGGGAATACCTGAAAGACCTGGAGACAACCTGTGAGACCTGGGAACATCTTGTGAGATCTGGACACTGCCTGTGTGATGTGGAGATGGCCTATAAGACCTCAGGACAGCTTCTATGACCTGGGAACAACCTGTGAGACCTGGAGACTACTTGTTTCACCTGGAGACGGTCTGTCAGACCTTGGGATTGCCTGTGAGACCTGGGAACAGCCTGTATGAGATATAGAGATGGCCTGTAAAACCTAAGAAAACCTTGTGAGACCTGGGGTTGTCCTGTGAGACATCAGGATGGCCTATGAATCTGGAGACTGGCCTGTAAGACCTAGGGACTGCTTTTGAGACCTGGGGACAGAATTAGAACTGGGGCAAGCCTGTGAAACATTAGGATGGCCAGTGAGACATAGAATAGTCTGTGAGACCTGGAGACGGCTTATGAGCCGGACATCTTGTGAGAACTGGAGAAGTCCTATGAGATCTGAGGATGGCCTGTGTGACCTGGGGACAACCTGTTAGACCTTGGGACAGTCGGTGAGACATGGGGATTTGCTGTGAGACCAGGGGACAGCCTGTTAGACCTGGAGTTTTGCTGTGAGACCTGAGGATTTCCTATGAGACCTGGTGACTGCCTGTGAGAACTAGGGATATCCCATGATATCTGGGGGTGTCCAGTGAGACCTAGAAATGGCCTGTGACACCTGAGACATCCTTTGAGACCTGCAGATGGCCTGTCAGACTTGGAGATGGCCTGTGTGAGACATAGAGATGGCCTGTGAGACCTGGGGTTGTCTTTTGAAACAGTAGGACAGCCTGTGAGGCCTGGAGATGGCCTGTGGGACTTGAGGAATGGTCTTTAAGTCTTGCGGACTGCCTCTGTGAGACCTGGGAATGACCTTTTTGACCTGGGAATGGATTGTGAGACCTGATGGTAGTCTGTGTTGTTGAGGTTGTAATGAAATACCTTGTGGTAAACTTACTCTGACCATTTGTAACCATGGAACTATCATCACTATCGTCTATGTATAAGTGTCATTGCAATTCTTAATGAAACCAGTTTTCCTTTTTGTGCACTTGAATATTTTGAGATTTACAGTTAGTGTCTGCTAGAAAAGCACCCACATTTAATTATATAGCCAAACACTACATGTGTGACCTTAGGGATGCCTGTCAGACCTGGGGATGTCCTGTAAGACCTTGGGACTGCCTGTGTCACCTGGAGACGGCCTATCAGACCTGGGAATGGCCTGTAACACTTGGGAACAGTATATCAGAACTGGGGACAGCTTGCGAGACCTCAAAACGACTGATGAGACATGCAGTCAGCATCTGAGATCAGAGGACGACCTGTGTGACCTTGGAACAGCCTGTGAGCCCTGGGGACATCCAGTGAGACCTGAGGACAGCCTGTGAGATCTAGAGATATCCTTTGAGATCTGGGGACAGCATCTGAGACTGGAGGATGGACTGTGAGACCTGAGGATTGCCAATGAGATATGGTGATGGCCAGTGAGATCTAAGAATGGCCTTTGAAACATGGGGACACCTGGGGAAGGTCTCAGACACATGGGAGCAGTCTATGAGACCATGAGACATCCTGTGAGACCTGGGGACAGTCTGTGCAAACTGAGGATAGCCTGATTGTACTGGAGATATCCTGTGAGATGTGAGGACAGCCTGTGAGACCTGAGGACAGCCTTTGAGACCTGGGGACAGTATGCGAGATCTGGGGACTTCTACTGAGACCTGGAGACGGCCTGTGAGACATGGCGATGGCATCTGAGACCATAGGACTGCCTGTGTTACCTTGGGACGGCTTGTTAGACATGGGGATTGCATGTGTGATTTTGGGAATGCCTGTGAGATCTGTATTTATCCAGTGAGACCTGAGGGCTGCCTGTGAGATCAGGAGACAGTCTGTGAGACCTGGGGACAATATGTAGGACCTGCGGATAACCTGTGATGACTGGAGATGGCCTGTATCAGTCATAGGGATGGCCTGTGGGACCTGAGAAAAGCCTGTGCGACTTGGGAATGTCCTGTGAGACATTACAATGGCCTGTGAGACCTAGGGACGGCCTGTGAGAACCAGTAACTGCCTGTGTGACTTGGGGACAGCTGTGAGACCCAGGGACAGCATATGAGACTGGAAGACAGCCTGTGAGACCTGGGCATGGCCAGTGAGACATGGGGATGGCGTGTGAGACTGGAAGACAGCCTGTGAGACCTGGGCATGGCCAGTGAGACATGGGGATGGCGTGTGAGACTGGAGAATGGCATGTGAAACCTGAAAACAGCCTGCAACACCTGGGGACACCTGAGAGACCTGGGAACAATCTGTGAGACCTGGGAACATGCTGTGAGACCTGGGGACATGCTGTGAGATCTGGAGACAGTCTGTGAAAACTGGGGAAAGCCTGTGAGACATTAAGACAGCCTGTGAGACCTGTGAATAGTCCATGAGACCTTCTGGGGATGGCCTATGAACCTGGAGACAGTCTATGAGACCTCAGTACGTCTTTTGAGATATAAGCATGGCCTGTCACAATTGCAGACAGCATGTGAGGCTTGGAGACTGCCTATGAGAAATAGGCATATCCGATGAGATCTGGGGTCATCCTGTAAGACCTGGGGAATGCCAGTGTGACCTGGGGACGGCCTTTGAGACCAAGGGACAATCTGTTGAGCCCTGGGAACAAACTGTGATGTGAGACCTGGGGATAGTGTGTGAGACATGGGGATGTCCCGTGAGACCTGCAGATGGCCTGTGAGAAATAGCGACATCCTATAAGTTCTGGGCACATAATGTGAGACCTGGGAATGGCTTGTGATACCTGGGGATATCCTGTGACACCTGGGGACAGTGTGTGACAACTAGGTATGCCTGTGAGACCTTGGAACGGAATGTGAAACCTGAAAAATGCATGTTGACCTAGGGAAGGCCTGTGAGACATGGAGACATCTTATGAGATCTGGGGACTACCTGTGTAACCTGGAGACAACCTGTGAGACTTGGGGATGTCCTGTGAGACATAGGGACAGTGTGTGATACCTGGGTACGGCCTGTGAAACCTGGGGACAGCCTCTGTGAGACGTGGGGTTGACTGGTGAGACATTGCAATGGTGGTCTGTGAAATCTGGCCACAGCTTTTTGACCTGAGAACGGACTGTGGGACCTGGTGATAGTCTGTGTGACCTAAAGAATGCTTGTGAGAACTGGGGACGGACGCTGAGATCTGGGGATGTCCTGCGAGACCTGGAGATTGCCTGTGTTACCTGAGACGGCCTGTCAGACCTGAGGATGGCTTGTGAGACTTGGGAACAGTCTGTGAAAACTGGGGACAGCATTTGAAAATTAGGATGGCCTGTGAGACCTGGAATAGTCCATGAGACCTGGGGACAGCCTGTGAGACCTGAAAACAGTCTCAGTGAGAACTATGGACATCTAATGAGAACTGGAGATGTCCTGTGAGATTTGAGGACGGCCTGTGAGATCTGGGAACAGCCTGTGTAAACTGGGGACCTGTGAGACCTGGGGATGTCCTGTGAGAAAAAAGTAAGGCCTGTTAGACCTTCGGATGTCATGTGAGACCTGAAGTGTGTGAGACCTGGGGATGGCCTTTGAGATCTGAGAATGGCATGTGAGAAGTGGAGACAGCCTTTTTGACCTGGGAACAGACTATGAGACCTGGTAACAGTCTGTGTGACCTGAGGAATACCTGTCAGATCTGGGGACAGCTTGTAAAACATTAAGATGGCCTGTGAGACCTTGAATAGTCTGTGAGACCTGGGGGCAGTCACAGTGAGAACTGCAGACATCTTGTGAGAACTGGAAATGTCCTGTGAGATCTGAGCACGGCCTGTGATACATGGGTATTTGTGGTGAGACCTGAAGATTGCTTTTGAGACCTGGAACTACCTGTGAGAAATAGGGATATCTCATGAGATCTGGGGTTGTCATGTAAGACCTGGGAATGGCCAATTACACCTGGGGACATCCTCTGAAACCTGGAGATGGCCTGTAAGACCTAAGTACGTCCTATGATACTAGGGGTTGTCCTGTGTAACCTGGAAATGGCCTATGACCTGGAAATGGCCTGTAACATCTGGGGGCATCCAATGAGACCTGGAGGCATCCTGTAAGAGCTGGGGACGTCCTGTCAGACAACCTGTGAGACCTGGGGACAGCTTAGAGATGTGAATAGTGCCCATTGTTATGAATATTTCCATCACAATCACTGTCAGTGTGGCGTGGAGTTTAGGGTCAACACTAACAGCAACTATACTAAGAAAACCCCCCCCCCCCCCCCCCCAAACATCACATAATAACATCTGTAATATTAATAACAACACCCTCAATACAAACATCATGTGCAACATAAACAAGAACAAATTGTGAATGTAATTTGAAACAGCATTATCATTGTACATCGATTGGCAATGACATACACCTAGTACAGTAATGCATGCACACAAACAGTTTATGCCTACATGTATGGACTCACAAAGTAATTATTACAGTTGTTCAAAAACTCAATGTAGAAATACACAAGGAAAAACAAAGTTTAAAAAAAGCAAAAAAAAAATTAAAAAAAAACAGAAAAAAAAAAACAGAAAAAAAAAAACAGAAAAAAAAAACAAAAACAGAAAAAAAAAAAAAACAAACAAACAAACACACACACACAAAAAAACAAAAAAAAACAAAACAACAACAACAACAACAACAACAAAAAAAGAGAGGACATACGGGATTCTTTGTTAAGGAAGTACAATTATAATGTAAACAAGAGAAAGCTCAGCCATCCTGACTTCCAATCCTATGTTATGGGTGTGGTTAGAGGAGGTTGGCTGCCTCTAGGTTCTCCCTAATTACCGTATCCAAGACTGCCTTCATCACCACCTGCAGAGACAGTCAATAAGGTATAGGCGATTGGGAGGAGGATAGGACAGAGATCAGGAGGGAGAGAAGGAAGTTGACAAGAGTAAGGTCACTTGGTGTGTAGAGGAGAGAGAGAGAGAGAGAGAGAGAGATGTTAAATGGACCCACACCAAGGAATTAAAAATCTGGTTCATAAATGGACACAGATATGAGCAAGATTCCATGGCTTGGGGGGGGGGGGGGGGGGGGGGTTGGAGAGAATGAAATTTCTAATTCAGCTACAGCGTGTTCACTGTTGTGCGCAAACCTTACAAGCCTTCACTATAACCAATAAGGGAAAAATCACAGTTGGTCAGTCAAGTCAGGAATTAAAG
The DNA here is from genome assembly GCA_963969325.1 of Lycopodina hypogea. NCBI lineage: Eukaryota > Metazoa > Porifera > Demospongiae > Poecilosclerida > Cladorhizidae > Lycopodina > Lycopodina hypogea. The sequence goes on from OZ017783.1 coordinate 11,084,279, forward strand.
TCATGCATGCATTGCTCTGGTCAACCCTCCCTCCCTCCTTCCCTCCCAGTAGATATAACATTAGCGGTAGTGACCACACCCACCTTGATGTTTGAGGTGTCGGTGGCTGTTGTGAAGTGAGGATAAATAATTTTGCTCTTGTTTAAGTTCCTCTCCAAAAACTGTGTCTGTATGAAGCGACCAGCCGTGTCCACGTCTCTGTCCGGACCTGCGAGACAGTTAGAGTGAGTGAGCATGCCCAGTTACAAGTGTATTGCATATATTGCGTGTGTGTGTGTGTAGTGGTGATGTGTTATCCCATCTGCCTACATCAGTATATTCTGTTCCAGCTTTCAATACCTCAACAGTAATGAAGTATTGTCTACAAAGTTTCACTAAAGTGATTGGAACCACTTAGTTTTTGATTCAAAACATCTAATATCACCAGGAAGTGGAATGGAAAATACATTAATTACCTTCTCTCTTCCCTCAACATGGTGTGTGGTGTGTGGTGTGTGTCCACCAAGGGAACAGATGAGTTAGCCTCATGGATTACAGGCACCAAGGAGAAGAGAAGGACACAGAACTCACCAGTGTATTGAGTGAAGTAGAGTCTGAGGTGGTGGTCAGAGTTTAAGACCTTGATTTTGAACAGGTCCACTTTGTTCAGAAAGAGAATCTGTGCACATAAACATTATACATAATGGAAATTTACATGCACACACACACGCACAAATACGTAATACATGCCAGATATCCCATTGGTACTATAGCAGTCCTGTGCAACCAATTGTACTCATTACAGAGCTTATGCATCCTGTAATAAAGCCTAGAGCTGGTGTGCTTCAACTAGAACCTCTGGTACATCATGGAAAGTTTCATTTTCTCCACCTTCCCTCAGAAGTCAGAGGAAAGTAGAGAACATGTTTTAATGTAAGATTTGGCCTACACAAGGTAGTTCACTAAAATGAAAAGATTATATCCAACAGAGGATCCAGGTCGGTTTGACAGTGTTTTTTTTTTTGTTGGTAATTTGTTATCAATAAGTCTATCAACAACAGAGTGGGCACAACCTCAAGTGTTTTATCTACAGCTGCTGCCTGCCTATACCTCATTATTTGACATCATTGTAAAATAAGGACTAGTCCATGAATGCTGCAGCCGCTGTTGAAACATGGTTTACTTCATATCAGAGCAGGTTACAGACTGTTCACTCCACAACATTCTGTGAGGACCAGCTGAGTTCCATATGTACACACACAGTTACCAACTGAAGGACGACCAGTCGAGCTCCACACACACACACACACACACACACACACACAACACACACACACACACACACAGTTACCAGCTTGTGTTCGGTGCTGAAGGGAGAACACACTTATGAACACGAGGTGGATAAGAGTGACACAGCTCCAGCCATGAGCGTCCTGAGGAGTTACCCAGGGTCCACACTGACCTATATTGGCCATGCTGATAGACACCCAACACAATGCATTTGAACTTTCCTCTTATAAGTCTCACTGGAATGCTTTTCATTATTATGTATACTCACCAAACATTAGTTTAGTAGATCCCCCCCCCCCCCCCATTTCTTTTTTTGTGATTTTGGTGTGTGCTATCAATAGGTCTTTACCAGATTATCATCTGAATTCCAGAAAAATGCCTGTAGCAGCTAATAGGAAATCAATCAAAACCAAAATTCCTTATCAGCTATACTGGATTCATAGGGAACATTACAAAGTTTCATCAAAATTGGTCCAGTTATCTAGGAGTTACAGACACACAGATATTGCTTCTTTATTATTAGGACATCAGAATCAAATAACTTCAAGCCAAGAGAACAACTTCATGTGCACATAATACCTTTTTTCTACGTTTATACAGAAAATTAGCTACAATAATGAATATTGTCAACTAAGTACAATTGCACACTACAAAGCTATTGAGTGTTCTAATAATAGATAAGCAAAACCAGTGTTCTAATAATAGATGAGTAAACATCACATGGCATTGGTAGTGTTCTAATAATAGATAGCCAAACTAGGAACTACTGTTGCTAATAGTGTAGTAATGCATGTATGAGCATATGTGTCCAGGGGGGGGGAAGGACTGGGGAGAGTAGCATGTGTAAACAGGAAGGGAGGACAGGCCCAGGAAGTCAGACAATTTTAGTGCCAGAAGACATGTAATAATGTTGCATTCCCGGCCCTGGACAACTGCAGCTAATTGACTAATGCCCCCAAATTTGTCCTCGGCAGATAAACTAATTTATTTGAACTAGACGTCCCTTCGCAGCTTTGCCTGTTAGTTGGAACATTTATCTAAATTAATTTTTATCCTTAATTCCATCAACAATTGATCATGACTTTATCAATTTAAAAAGAAAAATTCAACACTTCTTGTCTTCTGGCCAGTGCAGGTTATCATTGAGTTAACAACATAATTATTCATCTTCCTTCTCTCTCCCCCTCTTCTGTTTACAATAATTCCCCATTTAACCTTGCAAAGTGAGGCTCTATTCCAGATCTTGGTCTATTGGTTATTATGGTCATGCCACCACTCAACCACCTATCCACAGAGGATTGCTGTTCATCAGGAAATTCTGTACTTAATTTTTTTGTTACGTATTAAACTGAGTGTGCACTGAACTGCTAAGAGGATGCAACTTCCCTTTGGGCTTTTCAATATAGCTGCTCCCATTGATTAGCCTAAAATTACCCTTTTTTGGCCACTTTTGTCTATTAGGATCTGAATAAGTCTTAGCTCATGGGTATAGCTACCTAGGTTCAAGTTCTTTTTTAAAAGTATCATTTTTGGTATTTTAAAACTTACAAAGAGAAAGAGGTGTGGTTAGATGGGACCCACCCAATGTTATTTGAAGAGTCAAGTTGTGTGTGCATTCCAAGTTTTAGGCCTGTAGCTCCATTCCTTTTTCTGGCAATAGTACCATTTTTGGATTTCTTTTGGAATATAGAAAGGGGTGTGGCCATATTGACATAAAACCATATGAGTAGGTGCAGTGCTTGATTTCCATTCTTCTGATATCCCTCTTGACTATGTGGCTTCAATATTGAAGGAATGTATAACGACCACACATACACACACAGATTAAGAGCTATTTATAATCAGACATAATTAGGAGATTTGGGGAAAATACCTAAAAATAAGAGCATTCAAATGTCAGCATGCATCACCATAGCAGTTAGTGAAGGTCAGCTGGATGTTGACGTCCATTTACGGCTTCAACTTTGAGTCACTGAACTGGCAACACATAGCAACAGGTTATTCTGCAATCATACCATATTTGGGCGTAGCCACTTTTAGAATCAGTGCATTTTAAAATTAGACCATTTTGTGATTAATACGGCCTGCGTTGATCACTAATTGTACCCTCTCGGGGATCTACACCCTAAACATGCGAAAAGGGGAATCACTACCGAACAATTAGTGATCAATATAAGCAGTGTTAACTGAATAAATGAGAAAACCAGGAGAGACATTCCTATTCTGAGCAGCCGTAGTTACTGGGATAAGATTGTTGATCATCATGTGGTCAGACTAATTAATTTACACTGTTCACAAAGTGTGAACACAATGGCACTTATTAATCTATATACTTTTTTTAGTTTAGCAAGGTACCAATTGGCTTCATCAAACTCACAGCAAGTAACTGTGTGAGAAAGAGCCTGGCTTCTTCCATGCCATGGCAATGCTATTCATTGCTATTGCTTGTACACGACCCTGAGGGCGAATTCTTGCAGCTGTTCAGCTGTTGAATGCACTCCCATCTCTCACTAGTTCCAGTTCTCTCGTGAGGGCATTTTGTTGTTCTTGTGGACATTGTGTTGGAAAGATCACATTCTCATACAGCACATAAGGGATGTGCTTGTGGTCATATTATTACTGCACCATGAAAGGTGTGTGTGCCTTCTTCCTGATGCCAAACGCAGAATGGCAGAGTGGAGACGAAGAAATAGATGTCACATTCTTGTCTATTGTCACCTCTGTGCTAGCAGATGCCGTCACCCTCTCTGATTGCAGTAGCACCCACCCACTGCCCACTGGGGCTTTGCAGTGGTTATGTGATGTGGTTGTGATGGACTCAAACAATACAGAGATGCAGAAGATGAGGGTCTTCCTTGGCATGTCTGGGATGCTCCACGAAGCAAACCATTGAAAGTTCAGTGAGTCTAGCTTGAAGCTGTATCCATTCAACTTTTTGCAGAAGCCGTCACCATCTTGTAAGCACATTATTCTTTTCCGTCTCTTGTGATCGTACAGGTCCCAGAAGATTGTGCTGATAGGAGAAAGTATGAAGGAGTTGAAGCAATTACAAACACACACTAGTGGACTGCCCTCCGCTCCATCATGGACTGCCCTCCGCTCCATCATGGACTACCCTCCGCTCCATCGTGGACTGCCACTAGCACCCAATCAGATCTGGTGTTACCACCGGGCACAATAATATATGGGATGGTTGTGTGAAGGCAATGTGTATCATCCCTCATATGTCACCCTTTACCAAATATGTTTTGCTGTTGTCACCTCTATCTGGTGTCATCCACCGTGCACCAGTGAGTCACTGAGTGAGCCGAACCTACAACCACTGCCTACGTGCAGCGAAAAACTTGATGTCACTATGATGTCTGAACCCAAGTGGAAGAAACTATCTAAATGTCTGTCACCTCTAATTTCAACTTCATTGTGCTGCCATATAAGAAATGCCCCATTAGTGCACAGATACTGTCATTCTGGAACCATGAACTGTTGCATTAGGAACACCAAACAAACAGCCCTGAGCACAGTGCAGCCATTAGCTCACCACCACCACCTATCCCTCCTCACTCTACTAGGTGCAACCAAGATGGGTAATACCATACTAGGGATATCCCTATTCAATAATGTAAAAATTCTTCCAACATGCCGTTGCTATGGCAACCCATCCACCCCGGGCGATACACACACAGTCACCTTTCGTATTTCAGCCAAATAAGTCACGACTGGTACATAATAATACACTATGGGCCGGCCACCATGAAACGGCATGGATCCTGCCAGTTCTTGTGGGAACAGATATTCTCAGATGTGGTTGGTAAATTATGTATATGCATAGTGTGTGTGTGTGTGTGTGTGTGTGTGTGTGTGTGTGTGTGTGTGTGTGTGTGTGTGTGTGTGTGTGTGTGTGTGTGTGTGTGTGTGTGTGTGTGTGTGTGGTTACCATTGCAGTCTTGACAAAGAACTTGTTGTTGCAGATAGCTTGGAACAAGTTCAGCGACTCCTCCAGCCGGTTCTGAGAGGTTTGGAAATAGAGAGGGCGTGAGGCGAAGAGGAAGGGGGGGGGATGGAAGGGGGAGAGGAAAATAAGGAGGGGAGTGGGGAAAAGACAGAAGAAAGAGAATGGGAGGAAAAGAGAACATTGAGGTAAGCACAGCAGGGCAGACAGCACACAGAGACATGTTGAGAGAGAGAGAGAACAAGAGAGATAGAGCGATGATTGAAGGAACAGAAGAAAGAGGAAGTGAATGAATGAAGTGTAGTGGCAACACATGTCCTGTAGCCTAGCACAACACACATGGCTGAACAGGACAGCCCACCACTGCTACTGTGTGTGTGGCCAAACAAGGCACTGACTGCACGCGCTCTGTACTCACAGTTTTTCCATCCTCAAATAGGGTCATGTCGTACCCACTCATGGAACAAACAAACAAGACCGCCTTCACGTCATCAAAACAAGAAATCCACTTTCTTCTCTCGGACCGCTGCCCACCAACATCCACCACTCTACATAATGACAACATAAGAATACATCAGCATTGACATTTTAGTGTATATGCACACAGCTATAAAATCCTCTTCATAAAATATATTGCAGGAGTCTGTGCTCTCATTATCAACACGGGTGTCACAATACATTTCCCCCCCCCCCCCCCTCCTAGTAAAAAAAGTTTAGGTAGAAAGAATTTCTAAAGGAATTCATTCAGCTAGTCCTGGGAATCCATATCCACATGTTCGAGGAGATGGAATATACATACATATATATATATATTTTTTAAATTAAGGATGAACCTTTTGATCTAGGTTAAAATGTTCAGAAGGAAAACATTTTCTTAAGATTGCTGGTTCGAAGGAGTTCACTATGCCATGAGTTTTATGCTTGACCTATTGCATATTTGTATCACCATGGTAATGGACTTATTGTATTATTCAGCCATACCCCCTGCCCACCCAGCTGGCCTGTGTATTGTAATGGTGGGCCAAGCAGGTGTCTAGGTGATCACATACTATAAAGAGAGAGAGAGAATAGTCTTACAACACCGGTGTGAGCAGTAAACTCCATTAGGAAGTAATAACTGTATCAGAATATTTGCAGTGCAGGACATTGGACCACACATCTTCAGGATATACAACTAATAAACTAGAGCACAGCTGCTCACTATTCCACTAGTGGCAGGTTACACTCACACCACTGCAGGATGGTGGGGGACTTCAATCAAAGAGTGAGAAAAAAAAAATATTTTAAATTCGATTATTTTTACCTGTGGCACACAGGTCTAGAAACACTTGGAATGGGGGGGAGGGTGGATATATCTACAAATTTTGCTCAAAAATGGATTTTTTTAAAAGATTTTTTTTATTGTCTGGAAACACCAAAGCTAAACAATCATTTTGTGTGGTCTAAAACACTACTCTTTAATAAATATTATAGAATTATTTGCCACAGGTCTTAGTGCAGGCTGCTCTTGTTCAGTAACAAACCGAAGACACTGCATTTCACTATCTTCCATCAGGAGCATCAGTTGGTCATCTCAGAGTGTGCCATACATCAAGCATAAATACATCGGATTGCAAAAAGCAAAGCAAGCTGGAACACATTTTAAACTACAGAACAATATCATCTTTAATAAAGTTGACCTAGTCCAAGTAACATGTAATTATGAATGTCACTGGATCTATCAATCAATGGATCTGAAGGTCATTAGATCAGAGCTATAATTATAACTGACCTGTACGTCATCTGCTTGACCCTAAAGCTGGTCTCGATGATGCCTGTGGTTTGAACCCTTGACCTCAGCACGTCTTGTTCATCAGGGATGTATCCATCTGACAGGATCCTCTCAATAAATTCGAAGTAGCTATGAAATACAGAAATCAACAACAAATAAAATAACAACTCATATGACGTTGCTAGGGGGTACCGGTACTTAGAAGTGAGTTGGTCGTAGTTGTGACTCGCTTACATTTCATATGCATATTACTAACTTCCCACCCCCCCCCCCCCCACCTCTTTTTCCCTCTCAAAAGGGGGAGGGGGGTGACACCACTCAGATAAATCATATGACCAGAACTCACTATGGGGCAGAGTCATTCAGCTGGTATTCGAAGGCACGTTGATAGCATTCAATCACTCCCGCATCTTCCCATAGAGCTGCGAAAGCATCCTTTATGTTGCTCGGCAACTTGGGACCTGTGGGAAGGCTGTTGTAGAGGTCGAGGATCACCTGAGCGTGCTCCTAAATGCAGCAACAAAATTAAGATCAATCGTAATCGACAAGAGTCCCACCAACTCAGTGGCTTGTGATGTGTGTAGCTATAAATAGATATTCAATGAGTTGGTCACCAGCTGTTCTAAAGGCTGTCTCCCTTATGATGTGATGTAACGATAAATGTGGGAAGATGGTCGTTTCAAAGTATGGGAAAGAAAGGTCTGGCGCGGAAAGTTAAAAGAATGTTAGGGCTATGGAGTCATCCTTGAGAAACAGGAGATGTGGACGGGGTGTATCACAGGTGGGAACACTATTGGAATGGCTTCACTGTCTGGACAAAACACACAAGACCTTCTCTAACATTGTACATGTAAGAGACACTCGTTAACACCACTTTAGATCACTAGGGGTGACATACATCTTCACCATTTACAGAGAAGTAGCAAGTGTTTGTCCAATATAGTACAGTGAAGCATACACCAGTTCTGTGGGATAAAGAACTGGGCATGTGCAAAGGCTCAAGATAAATGCTCTTGCAGAGTTTTCAACATAGGAGAGGGGTGGGGGGGGGGGGGGGGAGATTGATACAAAATTCTGCTTGTTGTTGGCGTGATTTTAAGGTCTGAGTGAAATATATCTATTGAACACTAGATTGCTATGCAAAGATTAAGAATTATTAGCAATTGAAAATGTAAAACTTAAAGATTGTAACCCAACATACAGGTTCACCTCGTGCTGACGAAGCTGCTACAATACAGCTGCTCATATCCCTCCTTGCACAAGCTGAAAGTGGGTGTGGTCTCACATAGGTGGGCAAAGCTGTTGAATTCCACTTAAGTCAGAAAATCTTATATTAACAACTGGCTCGGTAGGAGAATGCAACAATTAGGGAAAGAGCCAAGACAAAAGTTGAAGGTTCGGCAAGGACCAATGATACGTCAGCATGGAGAAAGAAGGGGCAAGATGCATTAGCATGCTGGGCAGTTGTACCGTGGCAAATCTTGTATGCTTTATCAGAATTTTAGTGTTCATTCAGTCAATAAGGAGCAGAAGGAGAGAGAATAAAGTCTATCAATAGCAACGAAGGAGTTGATTGAGTTTTTATCACTTCGAAGAATGACCAAGTGATTAGCTATAATCCAAATACATACAATGTGTTATCCATGTCAATCACATATGATGGATGTACACAAGCATGTCTGGGGTGAGCTAATAGCACAGATTAAGACAAGCACATGTACACTGACATAAATACATAGGATTAAATACATAGGATTAGGATATGTGTATGCTACACAAACACACACATTTGCTTACAGACACTTTGACAGGGTGTGTACATGCCCTGAGTTGACGCCATGCGTCATAAACATCATGTGAGATTATCTTTCTCTCAAGAAAGGCTCAAATTGGCAAGCTACACTACAAATAACCAAATGTGGAAGCCTATAAAACTGTAGTTGTTAATCAAGCAATTACAACATTGTCCAAAATCAGATAAAACCGATCTTTGGTGTTGTACTATTGCCAAAGCCAAATGGGTGGGTTGTAAACTGGTTCTTAGAGCACTAAAAGATTAGATAACTCAAGCACCATTGAGAGGAGAACAGCCTCCATGTACTGCCCACCAATCCTGCTCTCCCAAGGATTTAAGGGAAATTTAACCAAACATGAATTATTCATGAGATTATAGAACTGATCATAAAATCCATTGCACATTCAAAGAGCCTTCCAATGATTATACTTGACCATTTTCTATGGAGTGCCTGGCCAGAGTATAGATTAAAAAAATAAATCAATAAATTTTTTAAAAATTTTAAAAAAATAAAAAATTTAATCCCCACAAAATTGACAAGGTACAGGCACTTCCATTTTTGCTTGGAGGCAGAAATGACCACCACAGCCATATTATGTAACCACACTCAAAATACCCCTAGGGAGGTCAGCAAAAATGTGTACTACATATCCCATGACCACCAGAGGTCAAATTTCTCTCACCAAAGGTCAAATTTCCCTCACCAATATGCAGAATATTCCTTTGCAGAACAAGGAATATTCGAAGTATCAAAATATTAAAAATTTTTTTTTTAATAAATTCCTTAATTTCTCTCCCCCCCCCCCCCTTTTTTACACACATGAAATCAGATAAATCGGGCAAGTCTTCTTCAAGTTTGACTTAGCTGCAAGTGAAACAGTTAATTATATTTCTTCATAACTTTAGAATGGAACAATTTTAGTTTTCAAATTATAAATTCAGTTGAGCTTGAGAATAGTAAACATTACTAGCCATTTCAGAACCCTTAAGCCAGTCTATGCTACTGAAAACAGCCAGGGTCCTTTACTAAACATTTTTGTGCTTCCACACTACAGCACAACCACAAGTCAACTTATCAGCCAAGTTAACTGCAACCCAAGTCACCAGGAGTGGCTTGGCTAGTGAACAAAATCACTTGGGTCAGATGTGTTCGCCATTAGTAAGGTGTGGTTCATGTGACGGAGGATATGGCCACAGTAAACAATGGGGAGTGAATGGACTTATAAGCAGATGAAGGTTCTCATCAAGTGTCAGATTAAGGATATTCCCTAAGGAACCACATGCTTAAGGTGAAGTGCAGACACACATTTTTTGAACAGTTTAAAATGATTAAGTTTAAGACACTAAAAAGGATGAGAAAAAGTTCTCATATTTGTGCAGTGTGTGGATGTACCTCTAAAGAATAAAAGCATATTAAGAAGCCACAACAGTCACTGTAAGTCAGTAATAACAGAATGGGTGTGTTCTTACATGAACAATATCTAAAGGAAAAAGTGGTGTTTGCTGGATGGCTAAAAGTGGGTGTGGTCTTACAACTATCAACCAAAATCATTTGTCCAAGGGACAGCGTTGCTTACCTATAAAATGAATGGGTAGGGAGACTCATAAATACACACACACTCACATACAGTGTGTCTCTCCCCCCCCCCCCCCCCCCCCCCCCCACACACACACAGCGCCCCCCCACACACTTATAGCGCTCTTGCACATGTACTCACACTCAGTATACATACCATCACAACTAGGCATGCACACCATGCCCATATGTGTGAGAGAGAACAGGTGACTGGGCAACTCAGATGAGATACAAGGAAGAACCACAGCAGAGATGAGTAAATAGAACACTTCTTACGACACACACTGTGTGTGTGTGTGTGTGTGTGTGTGTGTGTGTGTGTGTGTGTGTGTGTGTGTGTGTGTGTGTGTGTGTGTGTGTGTGTGTGTGTGTGTGTGTGTGTGTGTGTGTGTGAGATTGTGAAGCAACTATCTCTATTTAGAGAACAAGACAGCCTTGCATGAAACCAACAACAACAAAACCTTACCTGGGTGGAAGGAGAAGCAAACTGGAGTCCAAGTGTCTCCATGGCTGTCAGCACCACTTTCATGGAGGAAATAAGATTTCCAAAGATGACCGGCTGGAGTAAAAGGAACACACACACAATGGAAATATACATCATTAGTATATAACAGCAACATTCTCACATAGAACCAACTATTACGAACAGAGCATCCAGAACATTAATTTTGCCAGAAGATATTTTGTCACTCTGGCTCTCAACAGTGTTATAGCTTGAAGGATGGGCTATCATGGAGCCCCAGTACTAGAGAACCAAATATTTTCTCAAATTCTGGCCCAACAGCAATTGATGATGGAACATCAGACCATCTGGTGCATGGTTACTAGCGCATAAATATGAATGCAGCACACTCTATTAGTCAATTTAACATTACATGGGATGAAATTCATCATACCCAAACTGGAAACACGGTTGCATGCAACACAGTTTGTTATTTTAACCACACACACCAACACTCTTTATTAGTTAATTTAACACCACAAGGGATGAAATTCTATCATACCCAAACTAGAAACACGGTTGCATGCAACACAGTTTGTTATTTTAATCACACACACACACACACTCTATTAGCTAACTTAACACTACAAGGGGTAAATTTCTATCATACCCAAACTGGAAGCACGGTTGCATGCAACACAGTTTGTTATTTTAATTATACACACACACACCAACACTTTCTATTAGTTAACTTCACACTACATGGTATAAAATTCTATCATAACCAAACTGGAAGCACAGTAGCATACAACACAGTTTATTATCTTAATCATACACACACTCTTATTTTTAATGGGCATGTGTTCTATGCTTGTCTCATTGGGCTCTAGTGGACTCCACCCAATTCCTTTCCTAAAGTGTAATGCACTTAAACTAAAATTCCATGTCAGAGTAACAAATTAAGATAAATTAAGGGTAAATTGTATACAACATAAAGACAGGACCTCAGTTCAGTGTCTCATCCAGACACACAACCACATTTACGAGAGGCAGAACTTCATTGCAATTTTGTAGCATAAAGGGTGTGGTCAGGTCAGAGGATCACAAATTTAATAAGTTTAAGTTCTAAAAGGACAGTTTAAGTCCAAGGATGAAACCATATGCAGTTGCTTCTCTTTCAAGTGCAACTGTACCACATGTCTAACTGCTTGTATTGCCCATGGTGGAGAGGGTCTAGTGGTGGGCGTGGCCTCGATGGTCACTCCTGGAGCTCTCACACAGGATTTACATTAATTAAAGCCAAATGCTGGCTGGGTGAACATTAATTAGAGCCTAATGTTGGCCAGATAAAAAGTAGTGCAGCAGCCATCAACACTCTGATCTGATCTGACCCAGGTGTAGAGGAAGCAAGGGAAGGAAAATGACTGGGCAGAAACATCTCTCAAGAGTTGGATCTTCCCAGAGTGGGATCCTTCAAGAGTGAGTTCTCTCACAAGTAGGATTTCTCGTGACTGGGACTTCTCAAGAGCAGGATCTCAAGAGTGGGATCTTGTAAATTTTTATTTCACAAGAGTTGGATCTCTCAAGAGTTGCATTTCTCAAGAATTGGATCTCTCTACAATGAGATTATCCAGGAGTGAGATATCCCAGGAGTGAGATTTCCCAGGAGTAGGATTTCCCCCAAAAAGAGAGGACTACTGCCTATTATTCAGGCCATTCCCAGCATCTTCTAATCAACCTGAACACCCCACTGGTATAGGCCCATAGGACCAGTGCAACACACCTACTCATGAACCATCCTTACTTTGAAAGTGTCTAGTTCCTGGGAGGAGTAGCCATCACCATGGATGATCTTCATCTGCTTGACAACTGTGCTTTTCCCAGACTCCCCAGCACCTGTGCAAGGACGAGAAAGGGAAGGGCAGGAGAAGAGAGGAGAAGGTTGAAGAGAGAGGGAAAGAGGGTAGGGACGTAGGAAGAGTGATAAAATGGTGGAGGACAGAGTTAAGTGGGGAAAGTGTAATGGAATGAAAGGAGAAAAAGGAAGATATAGGAAAGGGTAAGAGAGAAAGAAAGGGATGAGAGAAATGGAGGATAGATGTGAAAAGAGGGAATAGCAATGGACAGTGGTGAGTGGAAAAAACTATCAAAAAAATAAGTTTTCTATAAGACAAATGTCCACCAAGACCTTCCCGACCATCATGTATTTAAAGTATATAAATGGCACAGAGCCAAATCTTGAGGACACATACCTCAGCTCAACATCATCACACAGACAGACAGTCAAAGGAATAAATTAACAAGGACAAGAAGCCAGGAAGTCCAGAAATCTCAACCAAACAAAAGAAGAAAAAGTCTGTGAACAAAATGAAAATGTCAGCATATCTTCCATTTGATCCACATCCTTTCCAAATAAGGTGTTAGGGAGTGGGAAGACAATGGCTGCATGTTTGTGCATCTCAGTAAGCTTATCACACCACCATGGACCAGGACAATAGTGCTGACTGAATGAATGAAGATGGATCCTTAATCTCAACCAAACTATTTGTGGCTGGTAATGAGAACCTTGATGCCATTCCTACAACCCCCTCCCCCACCCCCACAAAGGGGGCATTAAAAAATAATGACAACAACAAAAAACAAAACAGCGGAAGGGTTCTAGTGGGAAGGTTTTGCAGAACCTGACACACACACACAAAAAAAAGGGAAGCAGTAAGAGACAAAACAGCAGTATGTGAGAACCAGGAGGATGTCTGGGGTGAGAAAAATTATGTTAATTGCATTTATCAGTTTATCAGGAGCTGCTTGGCAGCTAGTTGAAACCTCAATACACATCTTTATTGGTAAGATGGGGAATAAAACTTGACTGATGTCTTGACAGCTGCATAAGATGCATCCAGATACATTTGTGGGGGCTGAAAGTGGAAGTTAATTGCAAATGGAACAATAAAAACAGTTGCCACATATCAACACATGAACAGGTTCAAGGATATTGTTGGAAGACCCGACCTAAACTACACCATTCCTTCCATTGAAACACAGAGAGGAAAAGAAATTTAAACCTTAGCCTGTCCACCTAAATGCCTCAGTAGCATGGTGACAACCGGCACCTGTTATTGTTTTTAACAGGTCCTATAGTGTCAAATTCCTGTTGAAAGCAGGCATTTTAATGGGATCTGTAAATTTAAATGGTGTCAATATACAAAAAAAAAATTTCTATTGTGATTTTAATAGAGTTTGCTCATTAGAATTTCTTTTAAGAAATCAATTTCTAAACATAGTAAACATTTAGCATTTCAACCATTGCTTTTGGCTTTTTAGTGATGGCTTTTGAAATGGGTCAGCTTTCTAATTTTTTACATTGAAGTGGGGAAGCTTTGCATCAGGAATGCAAGTGGGATGAGACCGTTTAGTGCATGGATAAGAGATGCTGATACAATGCCTCTGCCAAGAAGAGTATTTTTGCTGCCTTGTTTACTTGGCCTTTTTTGTACAGACACTTCCTTAAGTTCCAAGTGAAATTAGAGAACAATACTAAGAAATTGCCCATCCATCACATCAATGCCGCCATGCTATAACGTGGCTAAAATTAGGGGATGAGTGAGTATCCATTCAGTAAATTCAATAAATAGCTATGATACAGAGGCACTACATTTTATATGATCATTTGAGACTTCGAAGCCTTGAATTGTATTTCAGGATAGGATTCTAATAGCAGATAGATACCACGCCATCCGGGGCATCCATTAACATGACACATTACTCCATGCACACTCTAAAACAATAATTAAACTTATAACAAAAGAAAGCATGGGTAATGACACACAATACTTCCATAAAATTCTAGTATTTTCAAGATCACAGTTTACACAGGAGAGCATTGATTATCTCCACGTCCGAGAAGTCAAAATGAGCACATGTGATACACAAAGCAACACCCTTTCACTAACCTAGCAAAAGGATCTTGATGATGCTCTCCTGCTGCTTTAGCTCATTTCGAAGCTCTCGATCTATGGCTTGGCTTCTCTGCTTCTGCTCAATCTCCTCGGGAGTTGCATTGCTCATACATCCGCCCATTTTAATTCGACAGGGCTTTGTATAAAGCTAGGTTGACAAGACGTTATATCTGTCACTGACTCTCTCTGAACAACCTGGAATGGTTGATAGGGAAAAAGAGGAGCACCTTTAAACTTATTTTTTAGACAAAAATTGATAAGAATCTACACATTCACATTTTCACTCACAGAGAAACCTCTGGGCTTACTGGGTTCTACATTACCTTGTGGCAAGGCACTCTCAGGAGACAGCTACTTATTTGGTTAGGGCATGGAAAACATGAATAGGGATATCCAAGAGCTGTCACAGTCATGAATTTAACACCAAACAGTATCTAATCCACTATGATTCAAACCTACTTCATAATTCTGTAACAATTTCACTCAAGAACACACAGGAGAACAGTGTGACCAGTATATTTCTGGTATAAATGGTAGCAAGTTTTATTAACATGCAAATTATGCAATTTCCAATGTAGAGGGGGTAAACTAATACAAAGAACCAAAGCTGAAAAAGTTTAAGACCCATAAAGTCCACCAGTTGGGACAGCTTGAACTTTTAGTAGCAACCAGCAGCATTTAAAAATAAATTTTAAAAATGACAGTGAAATTTTACCTCCGTAGTAGAAACGGACCTTCTATTCTCCACCGCCGTCTCCTAGACTGACAACTACCCGATGCACCTATCACAGAAATTGTACCAACATACGCCTTCACAACCTGCGAAGTGGAAAAAGGCACACCCAGCCAGCGGGAATACGGAAATTCGGTTACTTGAATATTCTCTATTTCTGTAGGTGTGGCCTCATTCGCTCTTCTGTTAATTCCCCGGATGTACGTGTGGGTCGTTCAGACGTCTACCACTATGTTACACCGATTCTTGGGAGAAAAGTTGTGAGAGTTCAGTTAGACTGGTTTTTAGTGGTTGGTTACTCTACGTATGTATCTCAACTTAACCGAACTTAGGGTACGTTAATTTCTCCAATTTCTCCAGCTTTCTGGTTGCTAGGGTGTACAAGTTAATTATTCCTGACATTAAGCAACATTTTAATTTATTTGTTTTCTAGTTCCACTAGATCCTATCTCTCTGTCAGTAATGTAAAATGTTAGCTAAATATCAATATTCTAATTTAGATGGTTATTAAAATCTTTATTTACAGGCTGAAAAGACAGAGCATGCAAACCTGGCTGCTACAAGGAGCCTATATTTTTCAAGATCTACTCTTCGCAGAGTCAATTCACTCCGTTCTCATCCAAAGCTATGTGATGTTGTGCTCCATGTAGGTGGAAGGGAAGTGCACACCCATCGAGCTATACTCTCCTCTTGCAGTGCCTACTTTCTAGCCATGTTTACTAATGACATGAAGGAAAGCGAGCAAAACAGCATCGAAATGAAGGACATGAATGCCGACATACTCACTGCTCTTGTTGAGTTTGCTTACACAGGAGAAATCACCGTTACAGTGGAAAATGTGCAGGAAGTTCTCTCAGCTGCCTCTCTCCTCCAGATCAAGCAGGTGCAAGACATATGCTGTAACTTTCTTAAGCAACAGCTGGATGCCAACAACTGTCTTGGCATCAAGAGCTTTGCTGAGGCCAATGGCTGCCAGCAGCTCTCTGAAGTCATTGATAACTTTGCTCGGCGTAACTTCCCTGATGTGGCAGGTGGGGCTGAATTCCTCAGCAGCAGCTGGGAGAATATTGCCAAACTTATATCCAGCGAAGATCTTAATGTGAAAAAGGAGGAGGATGTTTATGTCGCGATTTTGGAGTGGGTGAAGCAAGATGCAGCTGAACGTGCTCGGCATTTTCCACAGCTAATGGAGTATATTCGTCTCCCAATGATGTCGGTGGATTTCCTCATGAAAGATGTTGACAGTCAGCAATTTGTAAAAGATAGCATTAGTTGTCGGGACCTATTGGATGAGGCCAAACGATTCCACCTGCTGTTGGAGGAACGTGATGTTCGTTCATCCAACACTCGTTTCATTCCTCGTAAGTCCACTGTGGGGATTCTCTATGCCGTGGGAGGGAAGGAATCTTCTGAGAACATCACACGCTCAATGGAGACATATAACTTCCTGGATAATAAATGGACTGAAGCAACTGGAATGATCGTTAGACGACAGCAGCTGGGTGTGTGTGTCTTGGACTCCAAGGTGTACTCGGTTGGTGGTTCAGATGGTTCACTGCGTCTTAGCAGTGTGGAATGTTTTGATCCCACAACGAATTTTTGGTCTTTTGTTGCTCCCATGAGCACCTGTCGATCTGGTGTGGGGGTGGGAGTCTTGTGTGGAGCTATGTATGCTGTTGGAGGGTACGACGGACGCTCTTGTCTCAATACTGTGGAAAGGTATGACCTTGATAAAAATCTCTGGAGCCCAATCGCCCAAATGACCACAAGGAGAAGTTTTCCTGGTGTGTCTGTCTTTGAAAACAAGTTATATGTGTTTGGCGGCAATGATGGAACGTCCTTTCTTAATGTGGTGGAGGCTTATGACCCACACATCAATAGATGGTCGACCCTTCCACCCCTGGGAAAGCCAAGGGCAGGAATTGGTGTGGCAGTGCTGGGTCAGCAAATTTTTGTGGCTGGTGGAAATGACGGTACATCAAGGTTGGATTCTGTGGAATTTCTTGATGTGAGGAGTGGAAAATGGCACACAGCTTCAAACATGATCTCTGCTCGTGATGGTGTCTGCCTGTGCTCTCTGGGGACCAATCTAGTAGCTGTTGGTGGTATCAATGGTCCATCATATCTGAAGTCAGCAGAGATGTACAACCCCATTAGCAACACCTGGGAGATGGTAGGCTCCATGGACACATGCAGGGCAGCTGCTGGCATTGCAGTGGTCGACATGGTGGTGTAGCCATACAACTCCTACCTCTACCTCTCCTGGAACATTTCATACTATGTTGCCAATTGTAGATGTATAATTTCTTCCAATGACTCAGTTTTGTAATTCAAGAAGTAGAGGGGGTGTGGTGACTTTGGTATTGCAATGCTTTGTGCTTGGGCATGAAATACTAGATCAAATAAAGGCATTACTGCTTTTGATAAAAGTGTTCCTCTTCATGATTTGGAAACATTGGATTTCTGGAGCATCACCAAACTTATAAACTGTTTGTTATCCCTTCTTGTTTGTTTTTGTTAAAAAAAAAATTTTTTTTTTTTACCACGCCAACTGATGCTAGCATATGGACAAATTAGTGACAGGGAAGGGTAGCATAGCAGTTAGCATCACAATGGAAGATGACTAAACATGACAGATGTATTAAAATGGGAGGACAGTGTTTGAAACTTAGTATTCCCCACCACTTAACCACACCCATTGGTTTCTGGTATTTTCAGTCCTCACACATGAATGAAATCAGATGTTAAAAAAATAATAAATAATGAATTCCTTGTGCATGATTTCCTATTAGTTGATAATAGTACCCAACACACCCTATTAGTAACCAGTTGTTTTTGTCTGCTTATTTTGTTTTTTTTAGAGATAAGCAGTTTCAAGCTGCAGGTCATGGCCATGAAGGCATAATGAAATGTGGCTGTTTACCCTCTCATTAATTACACAATTAGTAATTAAGTACAAATAACAATAATAGCAGTTGATACTACATAAATGTAAATCTATTCAGTCACTCTAAAATACTCTAAATGAATGAGGTCAACAAAACTGAACTTAATGAACTCTGTAGAACATCAAGGGAAGGAATATATGGTGTGGCTTGTGGGATTCCATCCTGGGTGGCTAAGTTTGAATTATTTTTGTGGAGGAACCAGTAGCGCGTGCATAAAGAAACTTGAACAAGAACTCCTCAAAGAAAATACAACTGGTAGGAGGTATTCAGGAAGTAATGGCTTACCGTGTTGCAGCTGCCTACCAACCTGTTGGTTCTAGTAATGACAGTGAATCCAGAACACGGAGCCCTGCTGTGCAGGTCAGTACTGTCAGCTATCTGATGGAATTGCATAAGCTTTCCATTTCAGAGGATATCACCCATCTGGAACCAACTTATGTTATATTCTCTAATGTTCTCGTGCCTTATCTATGTTGTCCACACAGTATGCAGATGACCTGCATATCATGCCACATTCTCTGCGCAGAATCCCCACATGGTACCAAGCAGGGACCTTCCAATATAATGCACGCCTTCTGGTTGGTGTGGTCCCAGGATTGCTGCTCCTGCTTACAGTTACTGGGAAGCCGTGAGTCCGTGTTTGTACCAATCACAGAATCAATCTGTCTTATGAATCAATTTAATATATGAAGGAAAATATATCCAGTTGAAACACCGGCTATATTCATGCCTTGACCTAATTTGGTGTAATTACATCTCTCCGAAGTTGGGAAAAGGATATGGTGTTCCTAGCAACAAGAATCTGTTGCATTAAAATGATTTGTCAGAGGTATAATTTCTTAGATACAAATGACTAACTGTGTGTCAATTTCGGGCAGACCAGGAGGAGTGTATTCATTTGCTCTGCAGGTCTTGGGCTATACATTACCTTGCATAACAAAGAAGCTGTAATTTGGTTAATTACAATTAATTAATACCTTAATCTGCCTGCTCTCCCTCTCTCTCTCACACACACTCACCTATCCACCATGTGGGTTAGGTGAACTTGTGACCTCACTTAAATCTCATAACAAGTCCGTCCCTGATAGATTGAGATCCTGAGACCTGCAGTGGTGAGGTAGAAAGGGAGGGAAATATTCCTACTCTGGCTATAATTCAAGTAAGATCTCACAGGGTAGGGGGCAGCTACGAACAGATTGGATACTGATGAGACTGAGTTAAGGCTCCCAGCAGCAGTCACATCTTAGCACTGTCTCTGTCACTGATTTACTTCCCTTAGGTTGTGAGGATGACCAAGATGAGCCAGCCCCTCAGTAATACAGATATTGACTTCTGTCCCCTTCCTGGATAGTTGCGGGGGCTAATTATTGTCCTACTTTGCATTAAAAAAAAAAAATTATAGATACTTGCATAATATAGACTATTTTAAAATGAACTTCATAAATATTCTGTCTGTCAAGAGGTAACCAAGAGTAATAATAAATCTAGTTGTGATTCCCTTCCCCCCCCTCCTCTCCTCCTTTTATTATTCTTAGAATTTTATGGTTTAAACCACAATATGCTTGTGTTTATCATTGCTGGACAACAACATGAACTATTGATGAATCATTACAGCAAAGAAATGCTAATGATGAAATGTTAGTGTTTAATAGTTTAATTAGATAGAAAGTGTATTTGTGTGGATTTTAACTGGTGTTTACATGGCTAGATCCGAAGTCTGTTGCAGCTATGTTGCCAACTGGTTTTTGGCATTGTTGGTGACCAACTCACTGCGAATGTCCTTTCCTTATGGAGGTCAAGGCTCCCATAGGCTGTGGTAACATAATCCACATTGTAGCACTTGATTATGTTTCCTCTGCAACAATAACAACAGGGAATTCCCCCCCCCCCCCCCCCCCCCCCCCCGGCTTTACATATCTCATTTAAGGTGTGCCCTGGGGAGATGGCATGTGACCACATATGCATGGGAATGGAAATTTGACATGAAGGCTTGTGTTCCAGTTCCACAACTCCTGGATGCCTGTGGCACAGACCAGGACAAATGTTGTCACTTGCCAGGCTGAGCTGTCTGATCCTTCCATAGCCATGAGTTACTGCTGATAGTAGATACCTACAACCTGCATGCTGGAAGACCAAGCTAAAATGCAAGGATTAGTCTCGTCCATTTATTTATCTGTCCTTAATGGAGGATGGTGTCTGGTCTTGTTGATCATGTAAACAGAATGTTATTAACTTTAACTAATGGATTTGCAACCTTTTAAGCATTGCAATCTTGTTGGTTCATTATGTTAGTATTTTTATTGCTTAGGTGTAAATATGCATACATGAAAACATGCATGTGTTGGTGTTTGTAATGAGCATCAAGCAGAGCATCGGATATGGAGTCCTGCGATCACATCTGTATTGGTGGAGGTAGTGGTGATGGGTAAAGGGTTGCTCTGGTGTGAGAGGAGTGCTCAAGTGTGGATAAAGATGTGTTGTAACTGGTAAGGTGTGAGTGGCGTCCACAGCCACAGTTCATTGATGTTAACTTTGAAACTAATACAAGTAGCAAAGAATACGGCTCTGGTAAAATAATTTAAATCACCACAAGAAGTGAGTCTCCTCCTAAAGAGGCTGCTGATGCCAAGCTGTTTCTGTGTGTGAAGAAGCTTACAAATGGAAGCATAGCTTCTAGTTTAGCTTCAATTCGTCTCATGTCTTCTGATCACAGAGTTGGAGCAGCCCCACAACATGAACACACACTACACCCTCAAACAGACCCACTCACACACAGATACAGGCACACAAACACTCACACACGTACATGAGTGTGGTTTGCCTTGACACAGGTGCATCTCTGTGGTTGAGCCAAAAGTTGTGGTGTATCCAGTGGACCTGTGTGGTGGTAATTTGAGGACAGCTGATAAGGCAGAACTGAAAGTGATTTTTTCACCCCCCCCCCCCCCCCCCCCCTTGGTCCACAGCAGATTGGATCAATCTTGTCACCCACTTGTGAACTCAGCAAGTTCTGACTCATCACTGGATAAGTGGGTGAAGTAGCTAGCTCTCTCTCCAGTGTATCATTTTCTTTATTTGTTGAGTTAGCGGTGGAACTTCTTTCCTCTCACCATTTCTGTAGGAGATGATAAACCAATAGGTGTAATGGAGAGAGGTTGAGGAGACACAGAGAGAGGCAGGAGCCAAGCTTATGGTGAAAGGGGGAAATAGCATGGTCAAACAGTGATGAGTGATCTGCTGTGTGTGTTGTGGTGTGTCTGACCCACTGTTTTTTTTCAGAATATGATCCCTTGAAGCTATTTCTGTGCCCTTTGTCAAGGCAAACCACACTCATTGCTATCCACTTCCTCTCCTTCCAATACTGGGATAGAAATGTGATATATCTCAATGCTGGAATAGAAATTCTGTATATTCCAATGCTGGAATAGAAATGGAGCATATTTCATTCAAGTGTGTAATTTTACTGACCACCATATTGTAAGTCAACCTCTAATTGGAGTGTCCATGTTTTGAGATAGCAGGAATGTTTGCACCTAAAGTCCTCGTTAATTAAAATGATACTTTGTCCACTTTACAAGTTATAAGTTATGATGGTTCTGTGATATCCATCCAGTTTGTTGTTGTTGTTTTTTTTGTTGTTAATTTTTAATTTAATTTATTAGTTGGAATATAATCCTAATTTTTTGCTGTGTTGCACTATTTTACTTCTCTAGCATGGTGGGCGCCATTTTGATAGGTGGACTCTTCACCCTCCTGATTCGCTACATCCAGCGCACGTGGGTGTGAGTTACAAGATAACCACATCCCTTATTTGTTGATAATGAGATTTTATGTAATTACCGTAGGTCCATGGTGTTGTGTGTTGTTCATGTGGTGGTCCTGGAGATAACAAATGTCTACTGCATGGCTCCTCTCATTTGGTAGGTGTGACTAATTATATTGTGGGTGTGGCTTACTGATTAGTAATTGATTACATCAGAATGGAGAGGTGTGGTGTAACTTTGTTGTCCGTATTAGTGTGTGGTGTGTGTGTGTGTGCGTGCGCATTTTTGTTATGATTTTAATCCTTTTATTTCCCTTCCCTCTGATATCTTTGAATCTTAATTACATTGTCTACTGAAGTAAGTGCATTGTCTTTGTTGCTATGGTGCAGGCGGTCCATCCTGAACCTTCCACTCTATGGGATATTCCACATCTTCATTGGCGTCACAGGTAATTAGGACTTGGTGTGGTCAGCCAACTCTTATGCTCACAGTAGATACTACCAATGTTATGTCTTTGATAATCAAAGTCATTATTTACATGAGATGCCGCACTGGTCTATTGTTACCATAGCAACAGGCGTAATATTTGTGCCCCTGTGTAAAATATTACCATGCTCTCTCTATTTGATGTATAAGGACAATTTCATTGTGTAGTAAGAGGCATTACTAGGCCTCCTATTCAGCTCTTCCAACCTCTCTTTCTTACATATAATTCTTCTACGACATCTGAGATGACTGGCACCTACTCCGCCCCCCTCCATTAACTAGGAGGAAGGGAATCAACTACTGGGCACGTGCAGATACGTGGATGGCAAAGGACGTATTCTGTAGTTGACTTACAAAGAAAAAATGTCTTGTCATCTAGGCTTCCTTGAGATGTGTGCTAATGGAGTATTCCTGCCCCTCCAATGACTAGCCACTAGTCAAAGGAATACTACACATTGGGTGGTTAGTCAGAGGTGGTTGGTGTGGTTAGACCCACACAGGAGCCAAACTTGATGCATTCCCAACTGGTTCTTGTTGTGCCTCTGTCAGAGAGAAGGTGGGTTATAATGGTGGACACAGGTGCTGTGAGTGATGGAAGCCCATGGAGTAGTGGTCTGTCTGCAAGTACACACCTCCAAGCTGTTCTGGAAAGAAACGATGCCATCTCTTTAGCAGAGACCTGCTGAACATCTTTAGTCTGGACAAAGATTGTCTCTGTAGCTTTGTTTTTAAGTATGATTTAACAGTCACTCTAGAGGTTAGGAAAGTAGCATAATACGATGCTGGTATTCTCCCCCCCAAGATATCTGGAATATAACTTAGTCACTAAGTGCTGTGCAACCTTGAGCATCAGGTGATGGACCAGCAGAAAAATTGGATGGTGTGAAGTGCATGCCATTGCAAGGATGAGTGTGTAGAGGTGCATCACCTACTCTGATGCAGAAGATGACGAGGACTCTACAAGCATGGCCATGATACTCGAGGCTCAAGTGTTTCAAGGAACCATCACTTAGTTTGGCTGTTGCCCTATCCTTATCCAGAGTCACACTTGTGGCAAGCCTCATGTCAATAAGTAGGAGTTCTACTCAATGCCTCGTCTATCATCATGTTACCAGAGGATAGTGCAGATGACAAGAATCTATTTTTTTAAAAGAGGTTACATGTTAAACTAACGGAAATGTACAAATACATTTGTAAACTACAAGTAATTTCCTTTAATGATAGTTGATTGTTTATGAAGTAGTGTATGTCGTGATTGTTGTTGTGTGCTTTAAATATGAAGGTGTGTGGTGGTGGCTGCAGGATGAGGACTTCCTCAAGCAGGAGCCAAGGTTTACCATTGTGAGTGAGTGAGGTCACTTCACTCCATCGTTATGTCAATGTGTTGGTCCAGTGTGTGTCCCCAGAGAGCTATTGTCATTTACATTCAACCTGCCTCAACCCAGTGTGATATCAACCCATTGATCCAGTGTGTCCCCATAGAACTATTGACAGATCTACTTCAACCTGCCTCAACCCAGTGTGATATCGATCCATTGATCCAGTGTGTCCCCATGGAGCTATTGTCAGACTCATTTCAACCTGCCTCAACCTAGTGTGATGTTGATGTATTGATCCAGTGTATGTCCCCATAGAACTATTGTCAGACCCATTTCAACCTGCCTCAACCTAGTGTGATGTTGATCTATTGATCCAGTTATGTCCCCATAGAACTATTGTCAGACCCATTTCAACCTGCCTCAACCCAGTGTGATGTTGATTCAGTGCGTTGTTGATCCAATGTGATGTGGATCAAGTGTGATGTTGATCCAATGTGATGTTGATCCAGTGTGTTCGTATATAACTACTGTCAGACTTCATTTCAACCTGCCTTAACCCAGTGTGTTCCCACATGAACATGGTCTCAGATGACTCAGCCTGCACTGCCCATTGTGACTTGGCCCTGTGGGTTTGTACTTAGGTGTATTAATACATCTAGCTAAGGATAACTGACACATACACGTGCAGGATATGCGCTACTGTTTACTCAAGAGTATGCTCTCTTTCTTGAAATTATAACTCTTCATTTATGACCACACAGCTTCTGGAGAGGGTGCTGTTCTATCTCTACCCTGCCATCTCCGTTACTACGGTGACATGGGTGGCTGGAATCTTGTTTGGGAAGTCTGTCCTTCCATTTGTTGTACTAGCAGCAGGGTCAGTGAGTTAGGCGAGATGTTTTATTACTTGCTACACATTCCTTTCTCTCCTCCCTTCTTTCCCTCCTCCCCCCCCCCCCCCCCCCCCCTCTCTTCTCCCTCTTCCTTCCTTCCCTTTTTCCCTTCTCTACACAACATGCACACAAACACACACTCATAAGAGTAAAACGAAATACTCATGGACAGATGCATAATACACACATTAATGCTTACACAGTACATGAATATATATATATATACACATCATACCTATATAAATGCATACATACACACATACTTGTGTTCATTCTGTGCGTGTGTTTGAACAAACTTATTTCCCTTTGTTCTCTTGCTGATCATATTCAGTTGAAAGCACTTTCAGCACAGACTTCATGACTGCAGGAGGTGTATTTTGTTTTAAAGGAAGTCTATTCACCCAAGTTATAATGATAAATTTTGAAATAACATGATCATGTTATTGCTTGAGGATGGTTTCAGTGTGTTGGCAGATTTTGGGATATTCATGCCCTTTAGACTCTTACAACCAACAAAACAAACACTGATACTCACTCTCTCACACACACACACACACACACACACACACACACACACACACACACACACACACACACAACACACACACACAACACATTGTGTTGACTGGATGATGGTGTTGTGTATAAGAGTACTCCATTAATTATATTAGGTCTTCAAAGATCCCCACAGAAAGTGGTCTTTAGTATAAAGAATTTGGCAACATGCAAGACACACTCAACTCCAGCTGCTCACACAAAATCTCTATCTCTGCATATCTGCCCACCCCTCCTCATACCTTCCCTGATTCTTCCACTTACCACTTACTTTATTGTGTTTTATTTCACTTCTCTGCAGTTTTATTGCTTTCAGTTTGTATCTGGTTCCCCTGCAGTCCAGTTTCTCCAAACCCAACACACCTGCTGACCAAGGTGAGGTGGGGAGGTTGTGATGCTGGGTGGGATGAGGTGGGGAGGTTGTGATGCTGGGTGGGATGAGGTGGGGAGGTTGTGATGCTGGGTGGGATGAGGTGGGGATGTTGTGATGCTGGGTGGGATGAGGTGGGGAGGTTGTGATGCTGGGTGGGATGAGGTGGGGAGGTTGTGATGCTGGGTGGGATGAGGTGGGGAGGTTGTGATGCTGGGTGGGATGAGGTGGGGAGGTTGTGATGCTGGGTGGGATGAGGTGGGGAGGTTGTGATGCTGGGTGGGATGAGGTGAGGTGAGGTTGGGAAGTTTTTTTGTGACTGACTGATTGACCAGGTGCACTTTAGTGACCAACTACCACCAGTGTGTCTTGGTGATCAAAGTACACACAAAGTAATGGACTAGTACATGAAGGTGGTTACAAGTGATGTCAGTTTCTGTTTGTCTGTTGTTGTTTGTGTTCCTTCCGCTCTACTAACTAAACCACTCTCCAACGATACCTTTTGAACCAAGTATTCCCTATTAACCCTCAACTATATCAGCCTTAATCCAGTTAGGTGTAGGACCAAGACTGTCCCAACTATGCATGTCTGTCTAATAGCCCTACCTATTGTGGTCTTGCACCACCATTTTTTAAAAGTTTGCCTAGAAGGCAATGGAGTCACTGGAGTCACTGGAGTGGTGAAGGTGAGAACAATAGACCTTGACCTTTGACTCTACAACTATAGACTCAATATTAATCAATATCCAGACTAATTGAATAATTAGGTTGATCTTGGATCAAGTATATTCTTTGTGACTCAGAATACTGCCAAATATATATATCCATCTCAGTTTCACCAAGCTGAACCCTTTACCTGCTGTCATTCCTTCGCCTGTGGTTGCCAACACATGTCACTGGAAGGGACTGCACTCTGAACTCTAGTCTACACATTTTCATGACCAGTGTAACTTGCAACCTTAAAATGGCTGTGGCTCATCTTTGTATACCTAGGAACAAGAGTTAGTCATAGCAATTCACATCATCAGAAAATACAATTTACACTAAGTAGTGACTATCAAAGACCACATTTTGTAAGTGCTGTAGCATTCCATCAGCAGGATGTGGCTATACTCTGGGTATTTGACAGATTCCTACAATGTGGTTGGAAAGAACAAATTAGTGTGTGTGTGTGTGTGTGTGTGTTTCCCAGAGAGTTGAAGAACATACTCCAAACAAGCAAATCTTCCAACACAAATGTATTGTAGTTCTCATAGCATGCATTTCCCTTACCAATGGTAATTCCCACTCCCCTCTTCAAGGCCCCATATCTTTGCATAAGGAAGGAGGATATCTGCTGTGTCAGCACTCTTTAATGGTTGAAAGTTGTAAATTCCTTTTGAAGCGCTGTCATGAGATTATGGTATTGGCTGACCTGGGGCTGTTGTGCATCTAGGAATGATATTTATTGTATCACTTCCTCTACTACAATGCATAGTTGTGGGGTTGCACGTACAGCACCTTATGGTTAGCGATGCTCCTGTGTGACTGCTAGCAACCTGTGGACTATTTTTACATGGTGTGTTGCATCTCTCTCTCTCTCTCTCTCTCTCTCTCTCTCTCTCTCTCTCTCTCTCTCTGTGTGTGTGTGTGTGTGTGTGTGTGTGTGTGTGTGTGTGTGTGTGTGTGTGTGTGTGTGTGTGTGTGTGTGTGTGTGTGTGTGTGCAGCCCTGATCCAGCACAAGGTGGTGGTATGGCTGTACTCCTCTCTCTTGCTGACAGTACCTGCTGTCATGTTTGCTGCTCTCTCCTATGGCAATGAGAGATCCATCCAATTCTTTCTGGCAAGTTCCCTATCAACCCCCTCATTTTTTCCTCTTCCACATCTCCTCTCTCTTATTTTCTCTGTCTCTTCTTCTTACTTACCTTCTTTCTCTATCCTTTTAATCCATAACATATTCCTGCGCCTCCCTCCCTCCTTCCCACTCCCTCTCTCTCTCCTGGTATCATGTTTTCCTCTCTGTTCCTCCCTCCTATTTTTCTGCCTTTAACCATATATTTCCCTACCCTTTCCCTCCAATTTCCCTCCCTCTTCCCTTCACTCTTTTCCACTGCCATTTTTCAGATATTATCTTTGTTGGTGTGTAGTCCCATTTTTCTACTCTCATTGCTGGAAGCACAAAACCTTGGACAGTGGTTTGGTAAGGAATGATTGCGTGTATTATAATTTTTTTAAATGCTAGTGTATGGCTTATTATACAGACGTACATTCTGCCACCTTGTATTTGTATAGAGAGTGTATGACATACACACTTAAAGTACATGTATTATAATGTATGTACATGTAATGATGAGTGTGTGTCCATCTGTGTGCAGTGGCGGGTGAATGGCTGAAACTCGTACAGCACGTCAGGGTGGTATCTGGAGC
The DNA here is from genome assembly GCA_963969325.1 of Lycopodina hypogea. Classification (NCBI taxonomy): domain Eukaryota; kingdom Metazoa; phylum Porifera; class Demospongiae; order Poecilosclerida; family Cladorhizidae; genus Lycopodina; species Lycopodina hypogea. The sequence continues at coordinate 11,112,512 of OZ017783.1, forward strand.
TGCAGTGATGGTGAATATCTAACTCCATGTCTGAGACACATCCACGTGTGGATGACCTTTACCCCACCCCACTTGCTCTAATCCTGCATTAGTTTAGAATATCCTAGTTTTATCCAAGAATATCCCCAGCCTTCATCAGGAATACTGCAGGGAGGAGTCAACGATGTCTTAGACATATAGAGCTGGACATGCACACACACACACACACACACACACACCATGTACAGTGTCACTGTTATCTTTATCATCGTCTACACCTTACCCATTCACCCAAACACTTTTTTAACACCTCATAATGGGTACAGCTCCAGCTCACACAGAAATGGGATTGCTCAATTCACAGCCACATTTGAAAACTGTGTCTCATTAAACTTGGTCGCATGGCTAGTCACACTGGCCACATGATTAATCACATGATCACATGGCTAGTCACATGGATAATTCCACTGGTTACATGGCTAATCACACTTGTCATGCGTGCAGTACTTATAGAGGTCCTAGCATAATGTTTTCTCAGTGTCGCTAGAAATGGAACCATCCATGCATATAGCTGGCGGGAGGGAGGGAGGGAGGGGGGGGGGCATGGAACTAAAAGTTTGCCTTCTTGTGCCTCTGACATACATCCTTGTGCACCTCACAAGCATTTCCTATGGTCTCGCCACACCCTAGCCACACCTTTCAAAGTCACAGTGTATCTCTCTCGATATCTTTGTCGATGATCGTTGCCAGGACAACACAATACTCTGTAACTTTGGTTGTAGCTTGGAATGGTGGAAGAACAGTTGCTCTCGTCACCATGGCACTAACTAAAGCTAACACTAGTGACAGCTCCATTTAGTGTGTGCCTCTACAGCTGTGTTTGCCTTGTGCATTTATTCTTCTTTTCATGAGCAGCTGTCTGTTTTCTTCTTAAGCTTTTACTGGATGTTGTTTCTGCTGTGTTGGTCAGGCACACACACAGCTTGTTGACCACAGGTCATGTGATTGTTATAACTGTCTGTGCTCAGCCCAGTGGCATCCTACATGAGGTTAACTTTTGTTTCTCATTCTTTGTGTGCAGTGTCCTGCCACTAGCATCTTTCTTTCCTTCATTGGTATATAATCTTGGCAGGCAGCCCTGATGTCATCTCTTCCCCCCCTCCCTTCCTCCACACAACAGACTGCAATACTGCCTGCAGAGAGTTCCCTCCATCAGGAATAGTTAGTGGACCTTCTTTGCTCAATGGCGGCAAAATGAGTAAACCCATAGGTCATATTCGTGTTTATGGCTGGACAGCCATCCAAATATACATACAGTTGGTCATGTGACCAGATGATAAATGAACACATCAACATAGAAAATTTTATATATCGAGGCTTTTCTCCTAGTTATGATAAAATACACAAGATGTGTTGCCATGGGTAACCATACCAAAGTGACATGCTGGAGCATTTGAGTTAGTCCATTACATCACACTGTGTCTCCCTGTGTGTGGCATTTGCTTGTGGCATTGAATGATCTCGTTGTGCAAGTGTGCGTGTGTGAGAGTGCGAGGTGAGTGTGTGTGTGTGTGTGTGTTGTGGCTCCCAGCCAAGTGTTCCAGTCAACATATGTTGCTGGTTGAATGGCTGTTTACATAACTTCCTATTGGTTGCCATGGAGTTTTCCCTAAACACACATCTCCTTTTAGCAACAGCCATAGCCCCAGGCTAGGTCCAAGGCAGCTAATATTTCTAAGGCATGTATAATGAATGCACATGAGTGAGTGCCATAATATTGTAAGCATGTGCCACTAATCAAGTTGGACAGTCATTGGACATGTAATTCTTTCAGAAGAATCACTCACTTTTGGAATTGAATATTTTGTCTGGCAAAGGATTTCGCCTGTTTGAGGTGGTCCCTACCACACATGTGCTGTGCTTGACATCCCTTACTTAGTTGAAATACGAGTCTGCTTATGGCATGCAAGACAGTGGTTACCAACTTTAAAAAATAATAAGAATAATAATTTATTTTCTAAATACTCGGAAATAAAATTGCTTAGCCCTCTAACTAATATTGCAGTGCTGCTATCTCTTGACCGGCACAGAGGGTAGCTGTCTCGGACGGGTGAAGTGGTTCTCTCCCAGATTGCTAGAAGTGTGATTGCCAGCCATGAATGTTATTTCACTTCCACATCTTGTCAGTATTGCCCTAGCTACTGCCATCACTTGTCTCCCCCAGCTGCATTGCTTGCCATCTGAGAGGGCCAACTCTCCCTGAATATAAAGCAGGATTAATTTTGGCTGTCCACCTGGCTTAGATTCACACATGCCCATGACATTTTTATTCATTTTCTCTCTAAAGTCATAATTACTGATGGGTATTATTTGTTAGTTTGTCAACATTTTTAAAGTTTCTGTTCTTATTGGCTATTATTGCCTTTCTGTTTTATCCCTTATTACCTCTTTGTTATTCACCATATATTTCGTTCCTCTTCCTTCCAACCCTAACTCCCCCCGCCCCTCCCCATTCTCTTCTTTACGCCATATTTAACCTCTTTGTACTCCATAATCTCCGCCATAATTCTTGTTCTTTCGTGGATTTTCAGCTTCTTGTTTCGGTGTGTGTACTGCTGACTCAACCTCCTTCACTCCTTCCACTCCTCCTCTTCCCCATCCTCGTCGTAACTGTGACAATAGCCTCTAGAATGCACCTCGCCTATGCAGACACAGTGGCAATGGGTGTGGGTGGAATTTTGCATCTGCTCTACTGTGCGGCCTTCACGCAACTTCCGTGGTCCATAACGTGCGTTAGAATACATGTGGGGTTTAATTGATAATCACAGCATACTGTATATGCGCTGTACATGATGGTTGCATGCAAGCACTTGTAGTAACAGATGCAGATAAGATGTACATCCTTATATGATGTATCCAAGACACATGTACTTTACAAGATTCAAGTAGCTTACATGCACATATACATGCACTTATACATGCACATGTTGCTGTGGTGATATATATACATACACTTGGATCTGTTAGCTAATAAGTTTCTACATGTACGTATGACCCAGGACTAGTGATAACGCTACCTCGAAGAAAGACAAAACAATACATAACTTGTTATATTCAAATCCGCAGCTAATACCTGCACACCCTCAACACATGTGCATGCTATGCCTGTGTGCAAGAGGGTGTTCAGCAGAAGTGCACAAACAAACTGGTAAATATCAACAAACACAATCATTACAACATGGCCTAATGGATCATTTCTACATACCACAAACCTGAAACAGCCTGAAGTGTAGATGTGTAAGTAGAGGGCGGGAAATGTGATGAATGTCTGTCCATTTGTGTGCATCAGTGCATGTAGCCTAGGCAACAGCTGGTGCACTTCACTGAGTTATAAGCTGAAGTCTGCACGTGTTAAGTCACTTTAATTAACTGTGAATAGCCTTCCCTGCATACCTAATGGTAATATATGGATGGGAGGTCTTATTATTGGTGTGACATAATTGACCACATTTACTTTGATGCATGCTCTGGATTTCTGTGCAAAAATGGAATCGAATTCTTGGAGCTTCTAAAAGTAACACGGGAAGATATGTGCCTGTGGATCTAGTTATGGCGCTGTGAGAAGAGAATATGTTTTTATTAGCCACAAAAATGGTTAAAAAAATATTTAAACTCGTATAAGTGGCCTTGGGAATGCATATCTCTGTGGATTTATTTATGGAGATTTCAGATATCCTCATTCTTTCTCTCTCTCTCTCAGAGAAACTAATGCACATATTCTATGGGTTGAGATGAAGAGAGGTTTAAAGCTAGCCACAATGAAATATATATATTAGGGTAGTTGGAATAACTTTAAAGATATATTCTCTGTGCTGTAGTTTGTTATGGAAAGAGAGACAGAGTGGGGTGTGGGGGGGGGGTTTGTGTGAGTGTATGTGGGTGGGGGAGGAGTGCATGTGTGTATGGAGGGTGTGTGGGGGGGGAGGGGGGTTGCGTGTGTGTCCACAACCTCACTAATTGATATCCTTTTGCATTATCCCCACCTGTAAATGTTCTTATTTACACAACTAAATTCTCATCATTGTTCCATCTGCCCCATCCCACGAACACTCCACATGTCCAATAATGGCCCCATTACAAGTTGATAACTCCATTACAAGCATACCTCACATAACCACACCCATCATAGACATCAATTATTACATTCACATAACCACACCCATATCTATATGCAGTCACGCCTCCTCCTTCCTGTCCCTCCCTCTCCCTGTGGTTCAACTGCTGCTGTTGGGCGTGGCACTTCTGGCAGCTGGACTTATGACGTTCTGGTTCAGGGCAACTCCTCACGTGCTTGTCCTCTACAATGCAGGTGCTCACACATGTACATGCATGCAATGCATATGTACACTAACACATGTGTAACAAGTGTTGGTACTGATGATGTTCTGGCAGTGATGCTGATGTGATCCAGGCAACCATGATGGTTTGTTTACTTGTGGCCAATCGTGTTGTTTCTCTGCAGTGTTTGTTCTGTGTGAGTTCATTCTGACGTGGGACGACGTGTACCCCAATTACCTGGCAGTGGTCACTGCTGTGAGTGCCCTCTACACCTTCTGGAGGTGTGTGCGTGTGCGTGTATCAGTGTGTCTTGTACTGAACCACTGGACTATAGTCTGTTATACTGAGTCTGTTTCTAAGTGGTGTGCTAGGATTACACAGAGAGAGAGAGAGAGAGAGAGAGAGAGAGAGAGAAGAGAACATCACATTACCTGTCTCACACATGCTATGGGCATTAGCTGAGATTGTTTTTACAAGGTAAAATGGTAAGGTGTTATACATTCACTTGTACCTTCATATATTCGCTCTCTATAACTTCATACATTTGAGTAAAAGTCAAGAATGCTGGAATTCAATTTTACCAGGTAAAGTATTTTCTTGCTATTCCTTGTGATAGTCAGGAGATATTCTTAGTCAGCGTAAGGTCCCATGCAAGGGAGGGTATGTGTCAATTAGTGTTGTATATGTGTGTGTGTAGCTGTACAACACTGAAGTCCTTATAAGGAAGACACCACCAGGTCAGTGATGGTTTGTAGCACTGGCTGCTGTAGTAGATCAGATGTAAATTACTATTACAGGAGAAACTAACAAGAAACAAAAACTCCCATTTGATTGAACTTTTAGTGAGCACTAAACTATACCCATGTGACCACAATAGAGATAGACCTTTGCCAATGATGACAAAATATACTAATCATTTACAGACTAGTGTTTGTTTTTTTCATCTGATTTGCATTGGTTAAAGTGTGTTAGACTGTGATTCACATTGATGCAGTCATGTTACCTTTTGCGTTAATTCCATTTCAGAGTGAGTGCAATCTTTAGTTATAATTTCTTATTTTCAATGTTTATTTGAAAAATTATTTTTTTGGATTATTTGTTGTTAGTCTCCTCCACTTCTTTAAATTTATTTATTGAAATACTTATCAATGATAATCCCTTACCAGTTTTTTTTTTTTTTTTTTTTTTTTTTTTTTTCTTCCAGTTTATTCTACAGACTAAATGTAAAAACATAAACAGTTATGGATATTTAGTGTACAAGTAGGCGTCTGCTGGTACCACAGCTGCCATGATAGGACCGGCTGTACAGAGGTCATGAATGGGAAGAAATTGAGATAGATCAGAAGAGAAAGGGAGGTGAATTTCAATGCTTATCCTGGCTTGGACTTTCCTCCCCTCCCTCCCCCCACATATTACCAACTTGGCAAACGATTCAAGACACACTCTTAATCCTGTATTGCTGTTGTTGTTTTTATGGAATATTTGGAGGAATAGAAGCACAAGTGACCCCATGAAGCTAAAATGTGCAGCTGTGAGTTCTAGCTGAGATTTAAAAATCTGAATTTTTGGTTTTACCTGCTTCCATTTTGAAACCTGTCAATCTAATGTTGGGAATGCTACTATTGCACTGCAGTTCAAGCATGGGAACAAGAAATAGCCAGATCAGCAGAATTTACAAAAGAGGTTGAAAGGGAGAGAGGGAGAGAGCTGGACGACAGGAGAGGTGAGGACATTTGGTCTCTATTTAAGAGAAACAAATAATAATGAAAACGTAAGAAGATTAGGATTAGTTAACTGAATGTGCAGACGTAAGGAAAATAATGATGGACAATTGAAACTAAAAATCACATAATACTTATAGAAAAGGAAATACTTCTACAGCCAATAAGAATGTTAGAGGGAAAATAACAGATAGCTACACACATGAGCACACACAAACAACAACAACATTCTGTATTCTATGTTCACCCCACCAAAATCACTAGTTATTGACACACTTGAATTTCACTGAAATTTTAATTAATAAAAAAAATACGCTATTTTTGTTAGACTGGTGTAGTTTGATTAGCATCAATTTCTAATAGATTGGCATAATTAGGAATATATCAATTATTAAGGGGAAGATTATAATTATTGTGTGATGCAGTTATAGTTTTACTCTTGGAAGGGGTAATGAGTCATGATTCAATTGATTTGCAAGGCTTCTGTGTGTGTATAAAGCAATTAGAAGTTGTGTAACTATCATGTAAATATTTAGTTCAATGAAGGGAATGGCTTGTAATTCATAGGCTAATGTAATTAGGCAGGCATCAATTATAGGAGGGGAGGGGGGGTGTGCATGTAGGAACATCAGGATATGTAATTAGGATGTGTAGTGACATGATTGGGGTAATTGGAGAACAATGATATCTCTCACTGGCACCAGCAGCAGTGGGTGTCTCACAGAGCTGCTCACATATCTGATAGTCCCACTGCAATCACCACAGCCCTGTCATCCAGTCTAATGGAGCTGGTCTGAGTCAGAAGCCATCTTGATCCAGTGTATGTGTGTTGGTGGGTGCGAGAGTGTTATGTTTAATTTTAGAATCATTCACTGATAATGCATAGTTCCTTCTTGCTGGGAGGTGATTGTCTTCTCCTTGCTCATCGCATGGCAGCAAACACTGTTACGTATTTGATGTGTTGTATATATGTGTGTGCGTGTGTAGGCTCTACTCTGTACGCAAACTGGAACTGTCCTTCAGTCTCACCATCATGTGTCTACACCTTACTAAACTGAGCCTGCTGTTTCCTTGTGCGCACTCCCCCTCCCCCACCTCCTCGTCCCTCCTCCCGTTCTGCTCCACCTTCCTCACCTCCTTCCTTCTCCTCCGTCTCTTCCTGTTTGACAACACCCATTCTCTCTCGGGACTGTGGCTCTTGGTGTACTCTGCTCTGCTGGCGGTTGGCCTTCTCCTCTCTGTGGACACCTTCCTCTCCCCCCTCTGGGCCTCCCTCACTCACACACTCCCGTCCAACGCCAGTCTCCTTGGTATTGCACAGCCAGACATAGTTCAGGGTGGTCACCATGGTTACGCATCAAGTATATGTCATTATGGTCACAGATCGCCATGGTCTTGTCACATCACTATGGTCACATATCACTACGGTCACATATCACTACCATTGCATCATGTTACTGACCAATCACATCTCACTATAGTCATGTGACATGTCATTGTGGTCTCATGTCTCTGTGGTCAATGTCACTATGGTCACATATCACACTGGGGACTCTTGGCACTATATTAGCGTGTTAATTTCACACATGACGCAACACCAAACACATCCTTACTACCATTTAATACATATGCACACACACACACCCACACACACTCACACACACTCACTCGCACTCACTCGCACACACCCCCACACACACCGTACACACATACACACACGCTCTCTCCTCTATTCCTCCATCCATGCAGCTAGTGTGCTGGCAGTGGTCTCCATCTACATGAGCTATGGTCGTGTTGTGTTGGGGCCGCAGGATGAACTCCAAGGTCTCCTCACATCCTTGCCTCCATGCCTGGCCATCATGGCTGCTCTCCTGGCCTTCTTGCAACCAGAGTTCAGCTTACTAGAGGTGTCTCTGTTTCTCTGTGATTCTTGTCCACCCAACTCATCTCTCTTACTCTTCCATCCTTATCTGTAGCTGATGGGGTCTTTCATGGTGACTGTGGGTGACCATACTCTAGTCCCAGAGGAAATATACTTGGCAGCATGGTATGTCACTTCCTCACTCTTCCTTATCCCCTTTCCTCTACTTCCCTCACTCTATCTCCTTCCTCTATGCTTCTTGTAATGTCTCATAGACTTCCCTCCCTTCTCTCCCACCACACCGCTTTTCCTATATGCTTTCCACCCCTTTCCAATCCATACTTGCTACCCCTTACCCATCCATACTTGTCAACCCTTACCCATCCATACTTGCCAACCCTTACCAATCCATTTTTTCGTCCCTTACCAATCCATAATTGCTACCTCTTATCCATCCATATTTTCCACTCCTGAATTAGCTCAGTTGTAATGAAAAATGGATTATATTGTGTCTCTGTCTCTCTCCCTCCCTCTCTCAGGACAAACTTGCTGACATGGCTGATATTGTTCTCCATGGTGTTTGCCTTCATCCAGCTTGCCAATCCTAAATGGCCTCAATTTACAGTCATGTCTCTCTCCTTCCTCGGACTGCTGGCAGGCTTCAGTCTGTCGATATCTGTAAGTTATCCAAGTCTACATTACTTCAGGGCTCCCACTGATGTTCCTTATCTGCAGCTCCCCCCTCCCCATAATCATCTAAGATTACCTCATCTGATATTTATCTCCCCAAAAGCCATAATCAACCACTCACTAACCCTGAGTCGGTTTACGTGGTTAAAAGAATATATATATATATATATATATATATATATATATATATATATAAATCCTCACTCCAGCCACCCAAATTAGCTATAATATATTCATGTAATTTTTTTTACACTTCTAGAACATCAGTATCTGCAAACCCAATACCTCCCCCCCCCCCCCCCACCCCCAAATTTCAATAATATGCAACTTCATTACACTTTTTTCTCCTCGATTTGAATAATAAAACGGTTAAACTCTTCATTGCCATGTCAGTTGAGGGGGTCAGTGAGGGGGTCACCCTAAACCTGGCTTATTTAGTTCTGTGGTGTCGTATAGTGGGGGGTGGGAAGAAGGGAGGTGTGAGTGTGTGCATAGACAGTAGAGTAGGATATCTTGTGTGGTCCCGTGTATCCTGGTCGGCATTATCAGCTGGTCTCCTATGGCGATGTGAGTGAGTGTGTGTCTTCACATATTTTAGGGTTTATCACTCAGACAGCCTTATGATGCTCTTCTTGGGAGTATGGGAGCATTCTCTCCCAAGATTTATATCTACTATTTTTTTATTTATTAATTAATTCTCTTCTTTGTTTTCTCTTTTTTTTTTTTTTTTTTTTTTTTTTTTTTTTTTTTTTTTTTTTTTTGTTGTTGAAAGCATGGTACTCTGGAGTGAATTCTGGTGGGTTTCTGGCAGTAAATAGAGTGAAATTAAAATTTTTAAAAACAAACAACAAAAAAAAAAACAATTAGTCACAGCTACTTATCCCAACCCTCACCTGCACTGCAGACATGTTGAAGTGTCTGGGTCCTCAACGTCTGTGGATTTATAGGTCGTCAGTATGTATTGACCTGACCAGCCTTTGGGGGGGGGGGGGGGGCTAGGGAAGATGTTGGCATACACTTGGAACTCATCTTACCTCATAGACTTCCCCTTCCATGCAAGGACATCCAGGAAGTCACCACCACCAGGAGGTCCTCAGCTCATCCCAAGCATCTGTGCTCTTACGACTTAGTTTCATATTGTTAGGTGAGGTCAAGGTGCACATTTAGAGAAGGAATCTTCGAGTGTGTGAGTGATCAGAGATTTCCCACACTAACATGTATTAGGTAAAGGTCATCAAGTAGAATTGTTAGTTCATGTTTCCTAAGGAATATTTTAAACAACCTTGGTGGTCATTCCCGGGTCACAAGAGGGAAAGAGGGGGGAAGGGATATTGAACAACATGCATAACTAGAATTGAGACCAAGAGAGGATGTGTGGATGGGTGGGTGTGTGTGACCATACGAACACTGAATAGCACAACTCAAGTTTTAGTAATTTTACACTAGATCAACTTGCCCCTCCTCCTTTTGCAGAAGTGCAAGCTCAGCACTTATTGCATGCAGAGGGTGTTGCACTCAGCATGTGGGGATTGCTAGTGCACTCGTCAGCAGTAGCAGCATTATGGTGCGGCCTTGTGGCTACTACCAGTTGCTTCTTATGGAGACAAACGTGGCCACCAGGAGCGTCCATATTCTGACTTTGGTGGTCAAACTATGAGTGTCTGTGCTTCATTGATTGTATGAATCAATATATGTAGTAATACATTAATTTCTTTCGTGTGTCCGAGCTTATGCCATGGACTTCAACAGGATACAATGACACACGATATCTTTCTTCAGATTATCATGTTGAAGGTTGACGACATTTTGACTTCAAATGGACATGCACTCTTGTCCTGCACTTTGCACCTGTCTATGTATTCAATGTTTGACCCCTCCTGCGAACTCTGACCTCCATTACAGCTTGCCCAGTCTCCTCCAGGAACACATGTGAGTCTACTCTATGCAGCTGTGATGGGAGTGGGCGGGGCTCTGTGTGGGCGGGGTTACTCCACCTACAACAGGGGCAGTTGGATCGACTACTTCTTGTGCGTAACGAACAATTAAAAAAAAAAATCTTTGATTATAGTTTGTTTATTGTTTCTTGGTCTAAACATGTCCCAGGTTTGTTGCCCTCAATTCTCTTGCTACTACTGCCTACTATGTGGAGTGGCGATCCCGTACCGACTTCTACATCCAAGGTTGGTCTATTCTGTGATGGAGAATACACCAAGTTTTGACCCCTGGAAATAATTTAATTTTTTTATTCCAGAAGTCCTTGCAGTGTTTTTATTTATGTGAATTACTTGTAACATTTTTTATACATGTAATACACAAACAATGCCAACTACTAAGTTGCCATGTGCAACTTAAAATTTAATTCTCGAATTGATTTCATGAAATAAAATGTTTAGATTGTATCCAATGTGTTCATATGCTAATGAGTCTGCGTGTGAACCGACCGACCAACCCCAGTGATCTCAATTGGTAAATAACAAGATGTGAAAACTCATATTTGAAACTTGAATTGATGGGGAAAAGCTCTTCTGAAAGATCAACTTAATTTTTTTTTTTTTTTTTTTATTAACAGTTTTTCCAAACATTCTTCACAATATTACATTCAATTTTTACTCCAGTATTCTTGGTAAGGGATATAAAAAGAGTGTATCACTCTACCAAGTGATGCTATATTGTGGACCAGATCTCATCCACACTAGGGAGGGAGCCCCAGGCAGTCGGCCATAATTCCATCACTTGTTTCCTTCTATTCCCTGTCCACTAGTGAGTGAGGAAGATTGACCGACCTTTTCCTTCCCCTCCCCCCCGTCTGTGTGTCTATGGTTGCTTACAGGGCGTTCTCTACTGGAGTACTACGGCCTCCCCATTACCACGGTAATGGTCATCTGCTCCCTGTGTGTGGCAGTGGTGTTCAGATTGCACATGTACTGGTCGGGCAAGGAGGAGCCCTACCTTCCTGTCCTGGCCAACATGGCCTGCCTCGTCTTCTTCCTCACAACTCCACTGCAGAAGTTCCACCATGAGCCTGAGATTGTGGTTAGTTTGTTGTTGTTTGTCTGATTATTTTCGCTATTTCATTTTATATTATTGCACCACAAACGGGCAAACAAAACAAAACAAAACAAAATTTTTAACTCCATTTTTTTTTGTATTACTGCACCACAAACGGGGAAAAAACAAACAAGACAAAACAAAAAAAAAAATTTTCAAAAAATTCCCAATAAAATTAACCAATAAAAATGACAATTTCTATTTCCAACTACTTTTCTCTCAACATCAGCACATCAGCTTTGAAGTGGATTAGTTCTAGTGTTTCTACCAGAATGCTCGGATATCATCCCAGGGTCCTGAACATGTTCGTCGAAACATCAGAAGTATATTCACTTAATAGCTGAAGTTCAGATTGAAACTAGTCTAAAATAGAGTGAGTGGTCAGCTAATGAACAGTTAACAAATATTATCTTTGTTTGTCGGTCTTGTCTGCCATCTGTCTGTGCAGGTATTCCCCACATCCACCCATCACCACAGCACCACCTGCTGTGTTCACCTACGCGCGCGCACACACACACACACACACACACACACACACACACACACACACACACACACACACACTCACACACACACACACACACACACACACTCCTGGTCTCCCTCTGTCTGCACCAGGTCAGACGTGATCTATCAGAAATGAAGATTGAAAAACACCTGCTCTTTTTTTTTTTATCAGACGTCATCAGTCACGTGATTACTGGAACTGAGACAGGTGTATGAGGGTTAACCCCAAGGTCAACTGATGTCATTTTGCTTGAAAATTTGTGAAGTTGATTGAATTCACACATCGGCTATTAGAAATATTTCATTGTGCTTGTGGGGACACACTCTATAGTAAAGTGACTGGAGGTGAGAGTGGCTGTGGAGGTGAGAGTGGCTGTGGAGGTGAGAGTGGCTGTGGAGGTGAGAGTGGCTGTGGAGGTGAGAGTGGCTGTGGAGGTGAGAGTGGCTGTGGAGGTGAGAGTGACTGTGGAGGTGAGAGTGGCTGTGGAGGTGAGAGTGACTGGAGGTGAGAGTGGCTGTGGAGGTGAGAGTGGCTGTGGAGGTGAGAGTGGCTGTGGAGGTGAGAGTGGCTGTGGAGGTGAGAGTGACTGTGGAGGTGAGAGTGACTGTGGAGGTGAGAGTGGCTGTGGAGGTGAGAGTGACTGTGGAGGTGAGAGGAGGTGGGCAGTTTTCTTTCTCTAAATAGAAGAAAGTTAGCCATGACTACATCCCAAATAGTGCTACTGATGGGAACTAAATATGAACTCATACCCCCCTCCCATCATATGAACCCCTCATACCACACACGCACGCGCGCGCACACACACACACACACACACACACACACACACACACACACACACACACACGCACACACACACAAACAAACCCCTCATATCCCCCACACACAATTGAACCCCTCAAACCCCCCCTGCACACATGAACACATCTGTATCCATAGTAACCAATAAGAGATATGGAGGTTAGAGGCTTGTTTCAATGGAATGACATCGGCTACACGAATCTCCTTAAATATTCCGTCATAATCAACAATAGCTGAAATATATGAGTTTGACTTGTTTTTTGTTCCCTCTTCCTGTCCCCCCTCCTTCCTGTCCCCCCTCCTTCCTGTCCCCCCTCCTTCCTGTCCCCCCTCCTTCCTGTCCCCCCTCCTTCCTGTCCCCCCTCCTTCCTGTCCCCCCTCCTTCCCGTCCCCCCTCCTTCCCGTCCCCCCTCCTTCCCGTCCCCCCTCCTTCCCGTCCCCCCTCCTTCCCGTCCCCCCTCCTTCCCGTCCCCCCTCCTTCCCGTCCCCCCTCCTTCCCGTCCCCCCTCCTTCCCGTCCCCCCTCCTTCCCGTCCCCCCTCCTTCCCGTCCCCCCTCCTTCCCGTCCCCCCTCCTTCCCGTCCCCTCTCCTTCCCGTCCCCTCTCCTTCCCGTCCCCTCTCCTTCCTGTCCCCTCTCCTTCCTGTCCCCTCTCCCTCCTTCCCGTCCCCCCTCCTTCCCGTCCCCCCTCCTTCCCGTCCCCCCTCCTTCCCGTCCCCTCTCCTTCCCAGATGTACTATTGTGTAAAATTACTTGTAAAACTGATGAGGCTTTTTTTTATTGTTAGTTTAATCATGATGTAGCTGATGGTTAGAGTGAGTCCCATTCTGATATTTCGTTCCAGTTGTAAGTTGTATTTATGGGAAGCCGGTAGCCAGCTGGTCCTGAAGATATTAGTGTAGACAATGGAGCTAATGGCATCAAACATGAAGACAAGCCACTGTTGGCTCATTAAGCCACAGGGAACAAGGTGGCTTGGCTTGGCACAGTCCTTGTGTATAGATTATACTGCTCCATATGTATGTATATGTGTACACACTCTCGCCTTCCATGCCGCCTACACAGTGGGAAGTGTAGCTGGTTGTCATCCTGTTTGTGGTTATGTCGCACTTGTGGTGCGTCCGTTGCAGTGGCTATATTAGGTGTTGCAAGCTCCAGAAGAAGTAGTTTTCTAAGATTCGGTGTTTTGTTACAATCCTGTCCAATCCAGAGACTCCTTGTGCTCTTTGGTGTGTATTTGGAAACCAGCAAATAGGTTTTCTAAGATTATCTAGCTTTAGAGAAATAGTTTGTCCAAGCTAGTCCCATGGCCAGCAAGCCAGAATTTACCTCCAGACTGTCTGTCCAATTTAGAACAAGCTTGAGGCTCTCTCAAGGAGGAGACTGTGGCATATAATGTTGCTCCTCCAACTCTGACAGAGAGCATCTTAGGAAGGCGAGTGTGGATTTATAATGAAGGTTGTTGTGTTGCCGTGGAGATATGATGTGACCTGGGATATGGAAGACCTAGCACCAAGCAGAACTGCTTTAGAGCTTGAGATTGTGCTATGGCCTTCTCCATGGATAGCATGAGGAGCTGTGGTAAGGTGAAGATGTTATCACTGCTGGGGGTGAGAGTGGTGATGTGTGTGTGATGGTGGGGCATGTGGCTGTCCCTTGTAGCACAATGTTCCCTGGGTGTGGCTACTGCGAGTCCTCCTCATCTACCCATAATATCTGTAGCCTAACCTTGAAACAATATGTATGATTCGTAACTAGAGGTTGTGCAATGGCAATACATATGAGATATGTGCCCTTGTGGGTGGGTGGATGGATGGATGGATGGATGGATGGATGGATGGATGGATGGATGGATGGATGGTGGTGCTCAAGGTGGTGACGTTTCTGCACAGTTCCTCTAGTATCTCCTCCTGGAGACCGAGGATGGACTGCAGTAAATTGATTGATACAATCTGTGTATGTGATGTGTGTGCATGCATGTGTGTGTGTGACCATAGCCCCTGGCCTATGTGCCGTAGTCGTGAGTGGAACTGTTGGTGCTAGCTCCGTTTTGACAAGTTGACATCTGTGACACGTTGCTGATTGAAATTTTGAATGCAGTGAATAATTAACAATTATTTTTAAGTGAAAAGCAAATATTAATTGATTTGGTGCACAGACCAAAGCTGAAGTGGTCACGTGACATCACCGTAGGTTTATGGGGCCAACACATTAATGCACCACCCACTCACTCGTAATGTGCCTGGAGATATGTGTGGGTTGTGGGCTACGTCTCATGTGATTCCTCACTTTGTTATTTGTGTCCCCCCCCCCTGGTAGGTTCTATTCAGTTCGCTGATCTTCTTGCTGACTCAGCCAGATGGCTGGGTGCGTCCGCAGAGGTCATATGTGTTCCTTGCTCCGTCCCTTCTGGCCTCTGTTCTCATCCTCTACGTCTTCTCATTCTCCCGCGTCCTCTTCATCATCCCACGAGTTGTGCGTCGTGCCCCACAGGCATACATTGCAGGTACGAGTGCTGAAGGAGAATATACGTGGTGGGGGGGGGGGGGGGGGTGATACCGCAGTGTGCTCTATAACATGGCGATAGCACACAATTGCTTATTTACTTCTTTATTATTATTATTTTTTTTTTTTTATCGAGGATATAAAGGGATAGAATATCAAGGGGGAAAAAAGTGAAAATATGTGTTCATTATCAAATTTCTTCAATGGGCTGGTTCTGTTTCAGAGCTGTGGGCAAGTGAGTGCATTAAAGCAGCTGCCAGAAATGATTTATCACAATTCATCCTTGCCACTGAAGTCAGCATTGTTCCGTGGATGGTACAAATTTATAAATAAGATCACCAGAAACAGTTGTGCTCATGAAAGAACATCAAGAGAAGTGACCTAGGAAGGGTTTGAGCTAATCCTAATAGGTAGTCAGTTTGAGTAGCTGTTTTAATTGGTCTTCAGTGTTGTGGTGCAAGAGGGCTCCAATCAGATTTCCTCCACCAAAGGTATATTCTTTTTGGTGTGAGTGTTCAGAGAAGGTGATAGGATTTCATTGGTCGGAACTGTGCTTATCTGCGATCAAATATTTAGCTAGGTGGTAAAAAAATATTTATGATCTTGTCATTTGGAGAAAATATGAATTTGTACGAGTATTTTGGATTTTTGGAAAGAAGTTCCTGACAGTCTCCTTTTTTTTTTTTTTTTTTTTTTTTTTTTTTTAACTATGAAATCATGAATAAGGTTGAAGCCGAGTAGTAAGATGAAACCGTCAATCTTCATCTGCCTCCATCAATGGTACCAATCAACACCAGCTCTACGAAAAGTGCAAATGCTCAAATAACCCTTTACCTACCGCTTCTGCTGAAAAGGGTGTGGTGGACTGCCAATAGCTTGCTTGTTTGTACATGTACCCAGATTCTGTGGGGTGTCAACCACAGACAGTAATTATCACCAGATGGTTGCTTATAAATTATTTGCCTTGGTAATAATGTGTGCATGTGTATCATAATAATTTTGATCTGTATATTTTTGTGATTATTTTCTTGCACAATACCTCAAGTAAGAAACTGGGACAGTTTGATAAGAAACCAATACACCAGAAGTGCTGATTGTGCACAAATAAGTTAGCTACTGGTAGTGCACCAGGCACTTAATCCATCAAAGCGATAGATAAAAGGTGTGGCTACGTGAGACTACCAGTAGAGTTGGCACTGGAATAGAAGATGTTAGTTCAACACAGACAAAAACCAGGGGAAGTGGTTGAGAGCCAAGAGTAAATGTTGCATTCTTGTGGTTTCATGAGGAATATCTCAGGATGTATACATGACCACCTGTTGGGGTGACTACTGTTGCACCAAGAAGATCAAATATGACTTATTACATGCTTTTTCAAGGACACAGTCATCCCTTACCAACAGTTAGAATCATGAATGAAGTTTACTTTGTCGAGGAAGGTTTGGGGGTGGGGGGAGCATTGAAGGAGAGTCCGTTATCTGAGCAGGTTGGGACCAAGGGTGTTTGGATAACTGAAATGTTTGTATAACTGAAATTGTAGGGAAATATTTCCTTTCTGCCCATTAATTAATTATTATGACCGACTATGACAGAGTCTCCGGTACGATGAGTACAAACAGTGTATGTTGTAAGTGCTTGTGTTAAAATATATCACCAACTGAATTAATTAGAGGATTGTTTAATGCAGCTGTGATGTATGGACATTAGGTTATTTTTCAAGATTTTACTGCTCTGTTTCAAGTACAGTACAGGCTCTCTGTGCATGTCATACAGCTGCAGTTACTCCTCCCTTTGCTCTCCAGTATATAGAGCACTAGTTGAACTGGCCATTTCAGATATGCAAGAAATATATAAATATGACAACAGATATTGTGTGGACTCCATTGCCTCACAAAAACAAAAAGAACAACATTTTTGCTTTGTAAAGCATTCTGTTGACTGGAGTGTTTGGATAATTGATTACTCCCTCTACTGTATTATGACTCTTTCTATTAGAGTATCTCTGAGTCTAGGGACATTTTAACCTTTCGGTGACTTCCAAAACACTTTTGAACCAATCAACCAACCACACACATATCTTCCAGCAGCTCCTCTTAGAACCCACATATATCTTTTTCAATAGTTTCTTCAACAAAACACTAAATGCAGCTATGTAGAACTCTATACACAATATTTATTTGATTCCT
Source organism: Lycopodina hypogea (assembly GCA_963969325.1). Taxonomy (NCBI): domain Eukaryota; kingdom Metazoa; phylum Porifera; class Demospongiae; order Poecilosclerida; family Cladorhizidae; genus Lycopodina; species Lycopodina hypogea. The sequence goes on from OZ017783.1 coordinate 11,130,147, forward strand.
GAAATTCTTAGAAACATTCTAGACCATTCCCCTGAGTGTCTAGACGATACGTCTGGCTTGCACATGGAATAGCAGAGTTCCATCAGGACTGGCTGACAATGTTCAAGTGTTGATATGCTGGCAGATGTGGTTGCCAGCAACATAGTATGAAACTGATCTTAAAATGGCCGATCGTGAGAAGCGAGAATGTTGCAAGATGGGGTCAGAGTACATGTGATTCCAGCCCCAGTTGCAACTCCCTTGATGCAGACTCTATTCCTGTCCTCCATTTTCTTTTATTGTGTGCTCAAATATATTTCAGGGAATCTCTCACATGATCTCTTATGATTCTTGGAACCAAGTTACAGGATGGGGACCATTGATTGCCAGGATAATCAACACTTACCATATTTGAATCCAATATTCTAATGAGGACTTCACTGTGTATATTAGACTGGCTCTCTCTTGAGGCTAGATTCAGATTCAGTTGTGGTGTGTAATGGATTGTTCCATGGCCAGGTGTTTGTTGTTTATATTACGATATCGTGGCATTGACCATAATCATAAGACAGAGCGTGTTTAGCTCTTTAAATTTAATTTGTGAAGAGGTATTAATTGAGTATGAATGTGTATCCCCTCGTCCCCCCCCCCCCCCCACCAATGTCATAAAAATTTCCCATTGTTTTTGTCCTTGCAGCTCGTGTGGGAGAGCTAGTGAGTCTCCTCCTGTCGATACCTGGCCACGCCTTCTTCCTCCACTCTCTCTGGGTGGGGCAGTACTCTGCCTCCTCCTCCAACACTGGCCGCCTCATGCTGCTCCTCTATCTCCTGCCCAATGGACTCCTCCCTCTGCTCAGCTCCAATCTGTCCAGTAGCATCATTGGCAACATGGGCCTCTTCAGCTTCTGCCTGGCTGTCATTGGCAACTCTAAACTGGTCGTCCAATCAGGAGGAACCAGTTGAATATGGTCATTGTCATTCATTTCCCTCTCCCCTCCCTTCCTTGTTTCCTCTGTTAAAGGTACTCGTCCCTACGACTCTAACTACACAAGTAGTTACTAAAGGGCTAGCTACACTAATAGCCCCACATGCCCAATACAGACATTCACCACTGCTGATTGAAAACACACAAAAAAAAAACTTTTGTAGGAAACAACACTGGTTATTTTGGGGTGGGCTGCTTTATTGCTTGCTTTGAAATGCCACTATAATTGGAGGCTGCAATGGACTATTGGTGAACTTAGGGGGAAATGCTTCTGTCTGCAGGTACTCCAGGATGTTGTTAACTCGTAAACTACAAAATTAATCTTTTATCACATGCAAGAGTGTTTATTATAAGTGCAGAAAACATGCACCTGAATTTTGATATTAAAAATGCATTTGTAAATTGTGTGGATGTTTGCATTTCACATGTTTAGTGCCAATGTCTAAGTCTTCACTTGCCATTAGTGCCCATGTAAGTTGTGTGTGTCTACACCACCACACCACCTTTAAACGAGAACCTACAGCTGTTGATCTGAGACAATCTCTCGAGAATACAGCATTTTCCTGAAGCTCTCCAATCAGTACCGACCTCATGTGACAGCAGGTGAAGCATTGCAACTGCTGATATACAGTGGCACCACATCAAAGTGAAATTACTTTTAAGTTTAAAGGCCAGTTATCTATGCTAAAACCTTAAGACAATCATCACTTGTCTACACCAGATTTAAGTATTGTTGGAGAATACTGTAGCAAAAAAGAGGGGGGAATTTTAATAGTGCAGCAAATGGAAAAAAGAACATTTTATACACTGCAAAAGGAAATGGACGGTTTAACACGTGTAATTATGCTTAACAAACAGAAACTATAAGTTAGTCCATGCCACAAACAACAGTTACAGTCACATGATGTCATATGGACATCATCAGTTGGTGGTTGGGATCATCACGTCCAGCTCCTTGTTGAGGTCAGCCAGCATGTCGTCAATGTTGTGCAGGACATCGTCAGCTTCTCCCATACTGAGGAAAGAAAGAGGGATAGTCACTGGATTTATACTTTATTCTTTTTAAAATTCTGCTGAAGATAATTAATCAACCAAAGAAAACAAATCCAAAATGAAAGAATTACAAATAATGCCCACTCCAAGGTAAGAGAGCTAATAGCCCATGCAGATAACCATTCATTGCATGTACAATGCTGAGAAAACCCAAGGTAGCAAGACCCTCTCTTAGTTGGGTTGAACACACACACACACTAAATTCTTAAATTATCTGACAGGTGCCGTCTGTCTGTAAGACCACTTAATAACCTGTTTCTCACCCAAACAATAATTAAAAGTGTGTAATACACTACAAATATAGCTGCGCGCCCACACACACATGGTATATGACCTCAAATGATCTTGTGCCTTTGATGACTTTGCTATATTTTCTTGGTACACCAAACAAAAGGATACTAGTGCACCTGCTGATTACAAACTAGTCTTTTCAAATTCGGTTTCCTGATTTTCCAATCTAGTAGTTTGTGTTGTTATCTGGAGGAGCACAGAGCAATGAGCCGGTGGATGAGAAACGAGAAATTAAACTCAAGCTGCCTAACACTTGAAAAAAAACTAGGTCTATTGGTGACGTTTTTTTTGTTGTTTTTTCAAGCAAATACAACACCTAAATGTTTGATATGAATTCTAGCTGTATTGGTGGAATAGGAAAAGCAGTTCAGAGCGTGAAGTATTTCCCTTCCATTCACTCTACCCAATGTATTTAGTTCCCGATGTATTTAGTTCCCGATGTATTTAGTTCCCAATGCAGTGAGTGTCACAGGCTTCTCAAGCACATGGTCGCTTCAGGGGTAATGAATATCTCTAAGCCCCAAGGAAATGTGTCAACATGTCTCAGGTTCTTCTTTGCTCTGAGATGTGACAATGTCAGGTAATTGAAATTGGAAAGAGATTCTTGAATGATCGATCACTATGGTTTCGTCCAAGAAGTCCAAAATGTAATTGCACACGCATAACAGTTTCCTGGCTCTCATTTTGGCTTCTACTTTGTCTTCAAATTATGAATTATGTGCACTAATATTGTGCTGGGTGTGAAAAATGTGAAGATATCAGATGGGATAAATTATTAATGTAAGAGGTATGGTTATAATCTGCCTTGTCAGCCATTTTTTCTCTACTTAAAATTATAAAAATCAAACGAAATTTGACATTGGAGCCATCCTTGACCACCTCTCTGTTCTAAACTCCTTCCTGAGAAAAACTATGATTTGTCAGGTCTAAAATTATAATTTGTAAATGCTCACTTTTGATGGATATCTTCTTGATATTTTATGGACTACATGCCGTTAATACCCAAAAAAGATGTCCACTGGTCAAACATGGCTGCTTCACCTTCTTTATGGCCAATTAAGTTTATCCTCTCCATAAGAAAATTAGTGATCACCCTTTACCGGTATCACACTTATCTGACACCACAATATTTATTTCCAATTTGTATATAATTACGCCAACACATTTCCTAGCAATCTCAGATTGGTAAAGGGTGTTCATTTGTCTTGACCAAAGGGAAGGTTAAGCAGCCATGTTTGACCAGTGATCCTCTTTTAGGGGGGGGACAACAGGAAAACATTTGACATTAGTAAAAAAAAAAAAAAAAAAAAAAAAAAAAAAAAAAAAAAAAAAAAAAAAAATTTAAAAGGAGAGAGAAATAACAACGCCCAGTTGACAGTGAATAGAAATAGCTTCCTTTGGTCATTCTATGAGATGGAGGGCAGAGCTTCCACGGCTGTCATCCACTATGCTCTGATGATGATGAATCAGAAAGGTCATGATGTTCCAGGGCTAGAAGCATATGCAACTTCTGCTGTCATTCTCAAATTCTGTTTTTCTCACCAAAAATCTAACAACCTTCAACTACAAAGCATTCTAGGACATAGCTAGAGAGCTCTAGTGCGCTGGGCATTCTTAGGACAGGTTCCTCCGATAGTATTGTTCAAAGATGAGCCTAAATAGAGCACACTACCTTTGGAGCCATGTGCAGTATATCCCCGGAGACAACCATTACCAACTAGGCAAATGGGAAGCGTTTGGTTCAGTGAGAATATCACTTCTCTTAGTTTTCTCACTAACATTCCACACAAGGTTCATTGTCACATGCAATGTCATATGACTTACACCACTATACAGTGTGATAAAATAACTATGTTTACCTATTTCACAGTTGTCACAAGATGATCAAAAAGTAACATTTTAAAGGCAAATACAAACAATTTACAGCATGTGAAATGTTCAATTTAACCCTTACCAAACATCGTGCACTCATTATCCTGTGTACCACATAGGTGAAACAGGATAATAAACCAATGGAAGTTTCCATGGAAATCCACAACCATAAAAATTCAGAAAAAAAAAATCCTCTCATATATCCATCCATACAGCTAATAAAGGGAAATTACTACCCAGTGTCAGAAGGTGTTGTCCTGGAAATCAGAAATGGAAGTTGTTTTTATTTACTAATACTCTTATGTCTACACCAATACTCATGTATTTTCATCAACATGAATAAAAATTAAAAAAACAACATTGCCATCCAATGGAAGTTATCACACACACACACACACACACACACACACACACACACACACACACACACACACACACACACACACACACACACACACACACACACACACACACACACACACGCGCGCGCACACACACACACACGCACACACACACACAAATACACAAATAAAAAAATTAAAACAACAGTAAACAACCCACAGGAGTAAAATGTTAAGCCTCTGTACAAAGTGCATGAATGTGTATGTATGTGGTGGTGAATTATGGTAGACAGAGCTGTTCAAGTAAAGGAAGTACTCGCAGTTTTTACTCCATCTCAGCTGCGTGTGTTCCTTCCACTTACTTGTCTGTGTCTCCCTCTGAGGGGAAGCCCTGCAGGGCATTTGACAGGGAATCCATCTCGGGCTCCTTGCGGCTGCTCGTGACGGTGTCCTGGAAGTACTCGTTCTGCTCTACCATCTCATCCAGGGCTGCAGTGATGTCTTCAACTGAGAAACTCTTCTTCCCCATCTTCTCCTTCTCCACCTCCTCTCCTCCATTCACCACACTGTGCTGCACTGCTAAACCTGTGTGCAACAGACCACACACACACACACACACACACACACACACACACACACACACACACACACACACACACACACACACACACACACACACACACACACACACACACACACACACACACACACACACACACACACACACACACACACACACAGAGAGAGAAACAATGGACTCCATTTCTGTGATGATTTGCTACTGAACAATGTCTAATTGAACTTGTGGTTCAGAATGAATCTTGGGCTTCTATAAGGAGCATTTCTGTTGGTTTACAATGTAATTGTCAACATCTATGCCAGTTACTTGCATGCCTCATCTGATCTACTCTAAACTGAGCATGGGCACTCCGCCAGTGGGACAGTGGGAAGGTCTTACGCAACAATTAAAGCATACAGGATAGTGCCTGACTCTTAAAGACCAATCACCATTAATTAAACCCAAGTAAACCAGATATTTATAATTATTTTTATTTATTTATTTACATTTGAGGGGGGGGGGGGGGTGAGCCCAACTAAAGGCAGCTGGATACAAAAGTGCGAGTTACTTCGGCAGATATTTAAATTATGTGGGAAAATGAGTTCTTGACGATAGATTAAATAACAGATTAGACTTGCCTTTCTCTGACCTCTTAACTTCTTTACTTCATAAATGTGGCAAGCACCCCCCCCCCCCCCCCCTCCTCTTGTAATCTTCATTCTCTCTTCCTCGCAGGCATACACACCATTATTGGAACCACATTAATGCTGGAAGAGAAGCTTTAAAAAATCCAGCAGCATATCCAGATGTGTGGGTGTGTCACACAATGCCAACAGGATTATGAGAGGCATGCAGGTGCCAGCAACTTGGGGAAATGGAGGAGCAGAGGGTAAAGGGTTAAGTAAAGAGGAGGACCACATGTATACAGCTGCCAATAAGGACAGTGACTACTTCAGAACAGAACTGCTCTGACCTAAGAGCACTGCCCTGTGACCAAAAAACATTCGGGGAGATGTGTATGAACACCTCTAGCTGGGCTGGGGATGGGATGAGAGGCAGAGTGACACAGAAAGATTGACACTATAGACCCAACATTCAAGAAGTCAACAAAAATAAATCTGAATACAATATACAGTATTTTAGTTTGCGGTACAATTTTAATTAACTTTGAGTGACCTTTATGGTTATCTGTGCAGTTAAAAATTCAGAATTGACCACCGAATTAAACCATGTGCTGTTACACTGTCACTCACCTTGCTGCTGGTAGTGGACACCCGTGGGGATTGTCACAGAGCTACGAAGAGGCCCGTTCTCCTTCGCCAGGTTCTTAGAAGGGCCAGTGTACGAATGTCTCATCACCGGGGCATCTCGAATGGGTAGGTCGCGAGAAGGGACAGAGTTGCGAGGAGGACTGTTGAGGTCCTCGTCTGGCATGTCCACATCCCCACCGGCCAACTTCAGAGCCACCAAGCTCTGCATCTTGCTGAACGTAGTCTTCCCCATCCTGTTGCCATCCTTACCAGCTTGATGGTTCTGTGGCACAAACAGTTGTTCATTCGCTCGAGGTTTCTCAGCTGCCATCTTTGAAGGCTGATTTTCATCAACTATGATCTTGTCAGTGGGCACCCCTGGCATGTCGACGCTGCTACTGTGATACCTGTTTCTCCCCAGGTCCCTACCGGGCACTTCGGACGGAACTCCGTACGCAGACAGAGGGGGAGCTCCGTTGTTGAACTTAGAGTGGAATGGCGTGTGCAGAGAAGCTGAGGAAGGGGTGGGGGATCTGCTCTTTAAAACCTCCACCAGCTCCCCTAAGCCACGCATGAACCGCTTCAAGTGTCCTACACAAACAAAGAGTGTCATAAACATATGCAAAGTATTCGACCTATAAGATTACGTCAATGGCCGTCCAAACCGATAAGATTATACCACACCTAATGAGATTATTAGGTCACTCCCATTTCCAGACAAAACAAACTAGAAATATTACTATACAGACCAGATTATTTAACATATAACACGGAAACTTCAATAATTGTTTTTTTCTCAACTGCTTACGATCACTTCAGCTTTTTGGAGGATAATAACCACACCTACCTTTCTTAGTGATGCCAATATCCTCCAGATCTTCTACGCTGACGTCCGAGATGAAGTTGATATCATCGTATCCAGCATCCGTCAGCTTCTGCTCATACTGAGAGAGACTCAGCAGATCCAGCCAAGATAGAACATTGGACTAAGACAAAGAATAATGTCTATCAATCATCAGCTTAGTATATATCAGGAGGGGGTGGGGTTAGAGTGACGGAAAAAAAACCCAGGCATTGATGAAATGGTGAAAAAGAAGTAAAGGATGGAGGAGGAAATACAGGGAAGTGACACAGGAGGAAGTATGTGATGAAGGTGAAAGTAAAGGGAATTATGGAGAAAGTACAGGGAAATGAAAGTAAAGGAAGTGATAAAGGAGGTGGTAAATGGAAGTAACGGAGGAGGAAATAAAAGGAAGTGATGGAGGAGAAGGAAAGGGAAGTGAAGTGATGGAGGAGGAATTATAGGAAAGTGATTGAGGAGGAAATAAAGGAAAATGATGGAGGAGGAAGTAATGAGAAGGAAAAGGAAGCAGAGGGAAGTAATAAAGGAAAACAAGGAAAGTAATGGGGGAGGAAGTAAAAAATAATTTACTAAAACTCTATAAAGAAAGTATTAATTAAACAAAATAATTTTCATCACACAATGATTGCAGGAGCTTAGCAAAGCCCTGGGCCGTCAACAGTGAATGTGGCAAGACTGACTTACTGGCTTGGACATGATCAGGTGTTCCTTGTGGTGCAGGGAGGAGAGAGCCGACAAGATTTTCTTCTTGTGGCCAGGTTTCACCACCCCTATCTCCACCAGCTCATCTGAAGTGATACTTCTCAGGAAGTCCGTGGTGTCATATCCCGCACCCTTAAACTGAGCGATGTAATCGGTCAGCTTGTAGCCATAAAGCCAGTCAGTAATGGGCACTGGGTCAGACACATGCTGGGGCTGTGGAAGGAATGAAGGATGACAAAAAGGGAATGGTCCAATGGTACCAATAAGGAGAGTGTGCGTGAAAGAAGAGGGAAACGAAACGGGAGGATGAATAATAGTGTTGCTATGGGCACACCCTCATGTCCACCAAAAGACACCCACATACATGCATTATATTACTCACAGATCCGGTGGCAGTGGTTGGCAAGGAACTGAAGCTTGTGCTTCTTGACACTGCAAAAGAGAGAGAGAGAGCAAGAGAGAGAGTGAAGGACACCACACCGATCCTTCTAACACTCACACACATCTCAGTACCCATGGAACAAATGCACATCGAAGCATGGTTTAAATCACATGATACAAACCACTCACACAAATGTTTGCCAGTGTTTGGTTAATCTTGATAGAAAATGGGTATTGTTTGTTACACACACACACACACACACACACACACACACACACACACACACACACACACACACACACACACACACACACACACACACACACACACACACACACACACACACACACACACACACACACACACACACACACACACACACACACACACACACAGCCTTACATTCCTCAGTGGGAGAGGCTCCTCCTGCAAGATGCAGGTCCTCGGGTTTCCTTGAAGCTCTCTGCAGTGGGGGTTGCAGCATTTGAACCGGGCGCTCCGTGTCAACATGGTGGGAGGCAGGTTGCTCCATGGGCGGAGAAGCATCCAATACCTTTGCTGCGGCTATGGCTGCTTCCACCATTTCTATTCTCTTCATGGTCTCATCTTCCTGTCTTCTCAGCTCCTCCTGCCTCCTCTCTTCCTCTGTCCGCCTTGCCTCCTCTTCTCCCTTCCTCCTAGCCTCTTCCTCTGCCATCCTTCTAGCCTCCCCTTCTTCCCTCTTCATGGCTTCTTCCTTTTCCTTCATCGCCAAAGCTGCATCTTCTTCTCTCCTTTTTTTTTCCTCCTCCCTCAACTTTTGTTTGTGTTCATCTGCTGACTCCACAGCTTCTCCAGCGTTTATCTTCCTCCTTCTTTCTACGACCCTCCGCATTTCTTCCTCCTGCCTCAGTTGCTCTTCTTCTGCCCTCTTCCTGTCTTCTGCTGCTTTTTTCCTTGCCTCTGCCTTCCTCTTCTTCTCTTCCTCAGCCATCCTCTGGCTCTCGACCCTCCGTCTCTCCTCCTCCTCCTTCACCCTAGCCTCCTCTGCCAGTCGTTCCTCTTCCAACCGCACACGCTCAGCCTCTGCCCGTGCTCTCTCCTCGTCCTCAAGTTTCTTCCTTTCCTCTTCAATTTTCTGATCTTCTTCTAATTTTTGCAGGCGTTCCGCTTCCTGTCTCTTATGGAGGAGCTCCACCTGCCACTGTGGCTTGCCTGAAGTCGCGTCCTGCTTCGGTTTCACGGAAGGTGGTTTCACCTTTGGTTTCGTCTTGGGTGCAGGGTGCGGAATGACCCCAGATGACTTCGGGGGCTCGTTCCCAGAGGGCAGACCTCTGGGTTGATCGGAGGAAGGAGGAGCACAGGTTGGGGGCGGAGGAGGGGGAGGTGAGATTAGAGTGGCCATTTTCCTCTCCGGGGAGTTCACACCAGGTATTTCATCCTCAACTGCAGCCTGCCCCTCCCCTTCTTGAAGCCCCACCTTGTCAGCCTTGACAGGGTCTTCTAGGGGATTCTGGATGCGGTTCTGTCGTTTCTGCAGCTTCATAAACAATTCGTTGTCAACGCTGGGTGCCTCCTGCGAAGGAGGACGTGGCTTGATTTTCCGAAGTTTTGGAACAGCAGACAAGCTTTCGGGGCTCACACCTCTTGCACCCGATGCAGGGGGCATAAACTGTGGCTGTCCCACTTCGGAGCGTCTAGGAAGGGTGGCGGAGGAGAGGGTGTCATAAACCATCACATCAGATGCGTCTTGGCTTTTGTCCGTGAGACTGATACGTCGAGGTCCAGGAGGGTTCCTACAATAGGCATAGATGAATGAGATAAATGAGTTACAACATTAAATTATGAGCAGAGGTTTGGCATCCAGAGCATAGATGCACATATACACACACTGAATCAATTTTATACTGGGTTAAGTTAAGTTTACACCAACAAGGACATGTGCAGATAACATCACCTCAATGATAGTCAAAATCAAGACACTTAATGATTAAAGAGTTGAGTTTAGCAACCAAAAGTTAAAAGCTTGAAAAAAGAGACTAGGGAATTGCAATTCCACAGCCCCTAACCACACCCCCAACACCGTCAGAAAGCAGTCATACGCAGCTGCAGCTTTAGTTACACAGACAAAGATGTACCTCTAGAATAGCAACGTGTCCCTTTACCAATTACAATATTGGAGCATGCAAAATCACAGCTGTGCAAGCCACCCTCCCTCTTAAAGCACAGACGTACTGTGCTAAGCATGTACATACCTGGCAGCCTCCATCGTTTGGTCGGCATGAAAGCTCTTCTTTGTGGGGGAACCTGTCATCGGCTTCCTAGTGGCAATCTTGGCTGCTATCATGGACGCCAAGTCAGAAGGATTGCCGCTGTTACGTCTAGGCAGGTCCGCAGATAGAGGTGGGGCACCTGCAGACTGCATTCTAGTTTGTTGAAATGCAATTTGCTGCTGTTGTTGCTGCTGCTTCAACAAATACTCTTGGTACTGTTGCTGTTGCTGAGCATGTTGCTGCTGAGCGTGTTGCTGCTGAGCGTGTTGCTGCTGAGCGTGTTGCTGCTGAGCGTGTTGCTGCTGAGCGTGTTGCTGCTGAGCGTGTTGCTGCTGTTGAGTGTGTTGTTGCTGGTAAGCATGCTGTTGCTGTTGCTGCTGAAAACCTTGTCCTTGTGGCTGTTGCTGCTAGAAAAAAGAGAAAAAAGTAGGAAAAACAAAAATAAATACTTAGTACAGAGATTTTCACAAAGTGCATCAGCTATGCCTCCAAATGCAAACACACAGCACAACACATCTCGATCCATTTGTTCCACGTACATACCCCCACAGCCCCGGCTGAGAGATAGTTGAAGCCTGGCTGCCCCCCCAAAGATGTCTGCGACACCTTCTTCTTCAAGCATGCACCAGCGCCATTCGAGACAGTAGCAGCAGCTCCAGACACAGCTCCAGCCTGGAGTTGGTGGAATTGTTGCTGCTGAGTCAGCGGAGGGAGTTGCTGCTGTGATGTCTGCTGCTGCAATAACTGCTGCCTGGGATGCTGACTTTGTTGCTACCCAAAAATAAACAAAGTAAGCTCACAACAACAATAGCAATAACAACAACAAAAGAAATGACCTTACCTGCTGAAATGCATGCTGCTGCTGTGCTCCAGGTGTTGCTGCTGCTGGTTGGGGCTGAGGTGCTATCTGTTGGTGAGTTCTCCCATTCGCAAAATGAGTCATTGCACCTGGTATGTTGTGTGTGAGTGTGTGTGTGTGTGGGGGGGGGGGGGGGGGGGAGTTGTGAATGAAATATGGAAAGAAATGAAATGATGAGAAGTGGGTGGGGTGGGGCTATTAGGACATACTAATTAGATTCTGCTACAGTACTAGTATTTGTACCTTACATATATACTACTTTAAAAAAAGGTTTAGTTTTGTTGTTTTTATAATGAAAATCACTTGCACTATATAAACAATGACAGATTAAGTCTCACCCGCCATATGGCCACCACGAGCACATTCTAAAATACTTCAAATAGCTCAAAAATACTAAATTGCACAACCACCATTAACCACACACCCTCCCTCCCTCACCCATACCCCAAATCAACTCCACACCACATACCTTGCAAGACTTGCTTCATCTGCCCAGCAGAGCGTGGGTCGGTGTACATGTGCACTATCTCGAGAGGAGTCAGTCCTTGGTTGTTAGTGCACTGGATATCAGCTCCACACTGCAGAACAAACAGGTAGCACACGCAAGTGATCATTCAGGACCTTACACTCGACAGACATACAGATTTATTCACATTTCACATATAACTACAGAATGTTTGAAAGAGGTGATGTTATGTGGTCATTCCATACTGAGATTTTACAAAATTGTATCTAATACTACCAGAGATGGAATATTTTCTCACTATGATGCCATCCAGATCACACACTGCTGCCATAGCTAAGTTTGTGGGTGTGCTTTACAGTGTTACGCTAACAACTGTGAACATTTGTACTCGAGAGGTACTACCACTTAGAAATGCATGCGGCTATTGTGTCACCGTTCGTGCCGCTATGTTCAGCTTAACTGCCTGGCTCTTCATAATCCATATATATTTGGTCAAGTTAGTCAGAAGACCCTACTCAAGGTTTCTGTTCATCTGATTTAGCATCACCAGGACAGCTGTCGTACATACTAACATCCATGTTATCACATAGAGGACCAGCTGTCCTGGGGAATGCCTTATAACCACAGATTGTGCCAATCATGCAGCTCGGGCAAAGTTCAGGGGTCCATTTCATAGAATAGGTATAATTTCAAGGCATGCTTAGCACTAAAGCTAATTGGGTTTATGAAAGGCTTAATCTATCTGATAATTTTAACCTTAGAGTGACCGCTTTGGCTATTTATGGGGGTTCTAAAGCTGTATAAATACATAAAATATTTTAACTTATTGGCTTTTCGCCATATGCATATTTGACAGGGTGTTCAATGCATGTGACAGAGATTTTACAATGCGTGACACACAATCAAATCTTAGCTTCCCTGCATGGATCCTGTCCTCAATAATTCTTGTGTATACCTTGGATCACTAGGAACACTGCACCATGAACCTCCCCCCCCCCCCCCCCCCCCCCCTAATTTCATCCTTAGAAGAAGATGTCATTGTGTGCACATGTTGAGATGCAACCATCCAGGCATCCATGCCAACACCAAAGAGAAGCCACAAGCCTCTTCAGTGGGGGATTGTTGTTCGAGTCTTGTCTGAGGTATTTAAAAAAAAATCCATTTCATTCATCCAACCTCCCCACCCCCACACTTTTCTCTTTCTCTTCACCCTCTCTCTGCTTCCCCTTCCCTATCTCTCCCACCACCCACACTGTGATCCACATCAACAACAGCACAGCAGTAACATTATGTCACACTTGAGACGACCACTAGTCATTGACATGCACAGGGGAAGTAGGTACCAAATATATACCAACTCTGTCCAATATACTTGGAAGCATCTTCTATATACACAAAGTAGCATCATTCTTCTATATGTATATAAAGCACAGAAAAGGCTAACGGAGGACATAATTGGTAATGGCCTTGCATTCAATTGTGTTTAGGATTCTTTAACCACTTACACAGAGTAAATATTAATTCACATCTTGTATAACTTTTTTTTGTTACACTTCCCCCCTTATCTGTACCATAAAGCATGACCCTTTACCAGTTAGTATTTGTTTTGCATGCAAATGACTCTCAAGTTCTAGGGCACTGCTATCATATTTGAAGGAAGGGAGACATTTAAAATGGAGTCAAGCCAGCAAAATCAGAGACCCTCTCCAATTTGGATTCAATAAAGCTTTCACAGGTACCACTGGCATTACCACACACATATGCTAGCTCCAATCTCATCATCAGGAATTAGATAAACATATGGCTTCTCCCATCCACTCCCCCTCCCCTAAATTTGATTCAATTTGATCGAAATTCAACCCTTCCCAAAATGAAGCGTACCTGCAGCAAATAGCGAACAGTATCCGACTTGCCGTAGAGAATAGCTTCATGGAGAGCATTGCCATTATGACCCGGGAGCTTTCGGTTCACATTGAAGCCGTTGTTGATGAGCAAGGTGATGACATCATTGTTGCCGTACTTGGCGGCCAGCAGGAGAGCGTTGTGTGGCATGTCTGAACGCTGCAGGTAGGCCTGGGAGTACTGGCCGGACTTCAGCAACAGAGCCACCACCTGTGAGAGTGAGGGGTGGGGGGACATGGAGGAGGTCAAAGACGTGAAAAGGGGGAGGTTAGAAATGGAAGGATAAGTGAAGGGGGGGAAAAGGAATGGTTGGATGAATGGCGAGACAAGGATATCACAGAGAGGGAAAGGATATGGAGAGAGAGCAGAGAGGAAATAGAGGGAAGAGATGAGAGGAAGAGGTGAGGAAAGAAAGTGAAGGAGTGTTGAGGAGGGTGGAAGCAAAATAAAATGAGAGGAGAGGAGAGAGAAAAGAAAATAAAAAAAGAAAGAAATGAAAAACAACAAAACTCGGAGGAACAAAGAGTGGATGAAAAGGGTTATACCACGAGGCCAAATTAGACCCACTGTCAGTCAATAATGGTAGAGAATAATCAGACTGAATTGTGCATCATACACGAATACATTCAATGATTCCCACAACACCTTGGTGATGTGTACACAAAGGAATGCACCCCTCTAAAAACACACAGCTACATGCAGTCAACATACAACTTCAGCCCTCCCCCCTGCCAGCACTACAACTACCATCAACTCATACAACAACAGACACTTGATGGCAGACATTACACCATCTATTTACTGCTGTCAACCGAAGGAAAACACATACTTCCCACACAATCAAATCTCAAAATTGTACCAGAAAAACAAACAACTCTTTTGTACAATCAAACCTCAAAAATGTACCAGAAAAACAAACTTTTGTGCAATTATAAATTCTTCTAAAAGCACGCTGGATGGCATTACAAAGAAATGCGCCATTGAAGTGTAAATATATTGGCAAGTGATGTTACAGTTAGTGATTCTCTGTACATGCATGAGCTGTGTAGGCTTTCAGGTGGAAGATCTTCAGCTGTGCAATTAATCAAGAATCTGTTTTCAAACACATCTTGAGGAAATAGAAAATTAAGATTGTCCTAACAATGGATGTTTAAAAATAACAGGATATTCATGTTTGGTTCCTACTTTTAGCAGCTGCAATATCACGTGAACAGAAATATTTGTTTGTTGTGTTGGTGTGAGGCTTGATTCTGGTGAGCTTAGGTAAAGTGAAGCAGACACACGTGCACACATATACACCCTACAGAGGGAGAGAGAGAGACATAGAGAGAGAGAGAGAGAGACACACATACATATACAACTAACCTGTGGAAAGCCACCCTGGCAGGCAACATCCAGAGGTGTTTGTCCATTAGCGTTCAGCATAGTGCAGTTGGAATGCTGAGTGACCAATGCCTCCACCTAAACACACAAACACATAAAGAGTATTGTGCGGCCATTATAACATAGATGAGGATAAACATTCAATTAGTGCAGCTGTTCCGCCATGACTGCTTTCATTTTCATAGGTTGCCATGGCTACCATGCCAAGGGGAGAGGTCACAATAAAATTATCAATATTGACAAGACTTGCTCCAAATTTGCTACTGGAATCACAACAAGCATTCAAATTCACACCCATGTATGCCCACGGTTAGTCTACAGAACAATCACAGCCAGATTCTTTACTCCAAGGACCTGCCACACAGCATGGAATTGATGAACTGAAGAAGTCTTATTTAAACAACAAAACCCTTTCAAAATGTGTACCTCCTTGCATGGGGTAGGCTTGGAATGGCTTATGGGATTTGAAAGGAGTCACACTCTCATATTGTCAGCAGAAGTGTGTGGGAGACAATTCAAGAAGTCGGTAAGTGTTGGTTGGGTCAGGTGCAACAACAGTGAAACACTTGCTGGATATCACAGTAGAGAGAGGGGGGGGAGGGGGGAATTTGGCTGGAAAATGGACTGATAAATAATATGCACTTCCCCAAACAATTGGTGGAGGTGGAGGGAATTAGAAATAACAATCATTCTATTCCAAGTAGTTTGTTATAGAGTCTCCTTGCTCATTCCCTCATTATGAGTGCCTAATGGACCAGTGGGGTTCAGTCAGTCCATTAGCTGGATAGGCATGCAACCATACACAAACACAGTCCAAACAATCAACAGTTATTTTGGCATGCACTGTACAAGAGGTTGTGTTATGTTCACTACACAACTACAGAGAACATAAGCTCTCACTGGGGAATGCTGAAATGTTGAAATGTACACAAATAATGTTGCAATTATGCGTCCTGGTTATGTTAAAATGTACACAATAGATCTGTTACATGCTTTAACATAAATAAGTCTCAAGTGTATGCCCAGAACCAGAGGGTATTTCAGCAAAGCAGTTATACTCCAAGTAGCCAGACTTTCTGCCCAGAACTACAGCTACCATCAGATGGTTGTGGTCTTACTGTGGCTGAAGCCATAAGAGCTGCAGCTAGTTTTCCTTGCCCATTCAATAGAGGCACAAAGAGTTGGTAAAAGGTAGAACTGTTACCAATTGAATGGGGGAACATCCAATGAGAAAACATGAAATGGGTCTCCTCGCTTCTCTTACTTCAAGATGGATGATAATGAGGCAGTAACATGGAGAATAGTGTAGGTCATGCATACATCTGGTGCAGTAATTAATAATTACTCATAATTTCCTTGGCAGCTGTGGGCAGAACAAGTTCCAATTGGGACAAGAATTGGAGAAAATGATGAAATTAATGCCAGCCACATCAAGCACAAAGCAAAAACAGTACATCTTCTGGAACTGCACCCTTAATCAATATTAAATCCTTTAATTAACCCCTTCATCCACCTCCCTCCCAATGTGTTTATATATGTTAAGGGTGATACATCTTCAGACTGCACTTCCTACCAAATTCCTGATGTGATTATGCAGGGGAAAAGTTCTGTGGAAAACTGTTAAACATGTCAGGGGCATATTCCTGACACTACCTCCTGTCCTCCATACTGAGGCATGCCTATCCTCCCCCCCCCCCCCCCCCCTCTTGCAACCCTTCAAAAGTGAGCTCCATGGGTAACCTCGTGTTGCTGTGATCTGAAGTGTGCTCATACGACAGCTGGACCTCAAGCTGTGCAGTGTCATGTCTACTCCTGTGCTGTTGATCCAGCACAAAGACCATATCGTGATAAAGGAAGCAATCAGCACAAATAGCGTCTACTGCTAAACCAATTCTTAAATTTAACTGTTCCTAATTTTCATCTATTTCATTTCCCATTTATGTCTCTCTCTTTCTCTTCCCCTTGTGAGCCACATGTCACTTGTTCATTGTCTTCTCTTTCCTCCCATCTCCACTTCCCCTACACCTCTCACCTACAAGAACTAACTACTCATCAGTCAGCAACCACACTTGACTGCTTCTCTTTGTGGGCTTCAGAGCCTTTTATCACTTCAATGACAAACATCTCTTCAAAGCCATCTCATCTTTGGACTGTACAAGGCAGAAAACACTATTTTAAGTGGCTTCAAAGTATGTAGCTGTTGTCCTGTTGGTACTTGATAACCACCCATATAATACGATCCCTGCATGGAAAACCACTCAGAAAATGTGACCCCTGTCTGATATTTGGTATTAAAATACGCTCCTGAAGAATAATGCATCTTTCTTTCTCTCTCTCTTCCACCAGTCAGAGGTTTGTCATTGATTTATTCTCACCTATATATACAATAATTGTAAAGCTCTAACGGCCTATTTACAATATAACAAACAGATTTGATGTAGGAACAGCCATGATTTCTTTTCCAGCAATTTTGGGAAGGTCATCAAGGAAGAAAGGCATTCAGTTTACAAAGTTTTGTGTCACACAATGTCATGCAATGTCACCCAGTGAACTTGGTTTCATATTTTACCTGTCTAGTCAGAGTGTTGAGGGAGTGAGACAGAAACCATAGCATTTGCAGAGGTAATCAATGACCAACTTTCCTCTCTCTCTCTCTCTCTCACTCTCTCCCTCTATAATCTGTTACTTCCACTGTTATCTTATTAAACAAACAAAATTGTGGCTCTAACTGCCATCACAATGGGCAGTCTTTGTTTACTGCCCTCACTTCCTCCACAGGCCATCCCTGTCAGTCTCTGTACCATCAGTCAACATCAACACGAAACACAACCTCCCTGCACAAACATCAGAGTCCATAGTCAACATCAACACGAAATACAACCTCCCTGCACAAACTCCAGAGTCCACCCTCACCAGCGACCACAGACATCTCAGTAACATCTCAGTGCTGGTCATCAAAGCTCTAACCAGTGTCCACCTCTCCCACAACATTACCACACAGTTGATAGTTAAAAGCTATTGATGCTTTAACTGGTTATACCATATCACACCCTTACTCATTACTTACTTCAACCCTTACCCATTCCTGGCCCCACCCCTTTATTACTCTTCGCCCCACCCCTTACCAATTCCCCATGTGTGCAAACCATTACCATAGTGCAATCTCATCTACATATCAAATTATCAACTGTAGCCAAGCCTAGATATGAAATACCGTTCCTAATAGGCATGAAGTGAGCTGCTTTGAAGAGTGCATTTGACCTGCCTTTCGAAAGAAAGGGTGTTTGGCATGGACGAGGGCCAACTGGCATCCAACACGATGACATAATCTACTAAGGATGAAGAATCAAATGAATCATGGTCAAAAGTTTCAAAGAGCATTTGAGGGGGGGGGGGGGGTGAGAGAAATGTCCTAGACTTACAACATAATAAAGTTTACTAAAAAAAATTAAAAAAAAAATTAAATTAAGTATGCATATAAAAGTTACACCTAATGATGGATATATTTTAAAGCTAGCCAAGCCTGCCAATTTATCCTCCTTTACTTTGTGGCATCTTTAGTGTGGGAGTGTGTGCACACTTGATTCTTTTTTCTTTTTCTTTTTTTATAACATACATCAGATAGACCACACACCCACACCCTGGTCAGAGAAGCATCAATGGTACCCAGACCTCTGGTATAGTGAAGTGGCTTGGTGCTATTGTTTTGGATAACTGTCACCTTTCTCTACAAAGCTTTTGCAAGGGTTCCAGCCATATCCCTTCAGGTGCTTAAGAAACAGCTCACACTGAGTCTAGAGGTAGTCAGCCATTGTGTTCTCAAGAATCCTGATGATCACCATTGCATGCCCATATAAGGTATTGTATGAGTACATGGTGAGGAGTTGGTAGTATTCATGGGAAGGGAAGAAGAATTTGGAAAACTCTGAGCCAATTACATTTGCACCCACTTCATGTTCATAAAAACACCTCAAACACTCTTCCATCCTATAGATCCAGGAGGGAGAGAGCTGGAGCCCTCCAGGTGCCAGGTCTAATTTGTTAAGAGATTGGTGAGTCATGTGAGAAGAGAGATGAGTGGGCAGGCATACCTCAGCAGGTGAGATTAACTCAGCAGGTGAGCTATACACTCAGTACCACATCCATCCAGGCAAACCTGTCCCTTGGTAACCACATCCAAACACAACATCCACACAGGTAGCCTTGGATACCAAAATGACCATTTGTTATTCTACTTGGATTTGTTCTTTCCCACCACATCCTCACTGCCCACTGAAGGTGACTAAAACAACACCCTGCCTCTTGTAGAATTGCAGATAATGCTTTCTGTGGGTCTTTCCCAGCTTACTTTGGAGATAATAAAACTACTAGCTCATTGTTCTTGAAAACAATTCCCAGCTGGTGATGTGAAGTGTACAAAAAAAACAAACAACAACAACCAAATAAAGAACTAGCATACCAAATATGGAAGCCTGGGGGGGGGGGGGGGGGGGGCATACTAATCTTATTTCAGCACTAACCACAAGTTGTTCTCGTGATAATAATGCTAATCTTATTTCAGCACTAACCACAAGTTGTTCTGTGATAATAATGCAGCAGACAAACAGCCTGAAGCATTTCCCAACACCTGTCCTCCTCCATCCCCTCCACACATGAATGCACATACACCCACACATACAGCCAAGTCCTTGTAAAAGTGGCTGTAAATGTGGTTGTCAACATAACCCCAATGCACTAAAGTTAATTGAATGCCAAGTTGTCACAGGGCAAGCAGGAGCTGCAATTGCAATCCAACATTAAATGTATATTTGCTAGCTCAACATACTAGTGAATGAAACAATCAACCAATTATTGTATTTCCAGAGGTATTTAATAAAAGAATGATTCACAATAATTTTTAATAAGCACCTTGAGCACCTCTGTGGTTTTACCAGAAGCAAATGAAACCCCAGGAACTGTAAACATACATAAGCCCTTAAAAGGAGGTTTCCAACCCAAGACTTAAAATAGATGAGAAACAGGAATACAGGATTCCAGTTGCAATTTCATGCTAAAGGACAACTATTCTGCTACCTACCTACACTAAACTACTGAATGACATACATAACATCAATGAGGTAAAGGGTCACTTTGTCACAGAGGAGGGGTTGTGTTTCAACAGTGTAGGACCTACAGATAGAAGGACTACAGCAGCAGATGTGGTGTGAACTAGCCAAAACTGAAGAAGCTAAGTTTGCCATTGTAGATGAACTGGTTAAATCTCATACAGCCAAAAAGTGCCAGAACACACAATGCAATTGAACTACATAAGTGCTAATAACCTTCAATGGAATAGCACATGGCTGTGGATCAAGCTTCCAATCAGACACCACTTTGTCACATTCTAGAATGAACACACACTCATGAACATACGACATGCATACAACCTCTCACACACAAATACATAAACAAATACACTCACACACAATATGGCCTCACACTTTTAAAGAAAAGGACCACTCTTAACAACCTGTCAAAATATCTCCTTAAGTCAGATAAGATATATTGACATTAACAACATAGGCTTGGACAAGGAGAACAGAAAGACTATGCTCTAGTCAGACTGGGTTGACAATGGCTCAATGGCGCACACACAAGATCAACACAACACCAGTTTGAGAAGCAGCTGGGCTGATAACAGTTGCCAGGTCTATGCTGAGACAAATCAAATAGCAGGTCGATGTAAGGTGACAAGAGCTGCACACATTGGACTACAGTGTGAAGGGACAACAGTATATCAACCCAATCTGCCCACTTAAGATTATTTACTCTGGTATGTGTGCTCTCATCCAGCCTACAACTACTATATTAAGGATATACAATATACTGTGTTGAACGAGACCTCCTGCTGGATATGATACGAGACGTACAAACACATTAGTTGTTTCTTGTGCAACTTACCACACTAGTGTGTCCGTGCTGACAGGCGTAGTGAAGGGGAGTGTCCCCCAATTGGGCAGAGATATTCGGATCAGCACCTTTACGTAGCAGGGATGTGACAGCGCTCAGTCGGCCATGGTTGGCCGCTATGTGGAGAGGGGTGAAACCACGATCATCCACACAGTCTATGGCAGCTCCCAATTCAGCCAAATCCATCATAAACTCCACAAAGTTCTGAGCTGCACAAAAGTGCAGCACGGTTTGTCTATGTACACATGAAATCAGAAAGACAGTTGATGAATACATACAGCAGCTGTTAGCCGTACTGTGGGAGACCACACATTAGGTCCACCTGGAGACCCACCCAGTGTTGTATGGCATCTGTATGTAAATCAAGGTGTGATGAATAGAAATCCTAGAAAATCACACCCACACCCAACTCTCCTTTCTCTCAGAATGTACAAACTCAAGGGCGCATATATATATATGTGTGTCACTCAAGGAGGGGGGGGGGGGGTCAATGAGAATAAAAATTTTTCATGTCTTTCGTAGCTTCAAATCAGAAATTCAGATAAAAGTTCAACATACTTATACACACACACACACACACACACACACACACGTGGGTAAGGTCATCCATGCACATCTAAAATCAGCATGTGATCTTTTAGAAAGAGCATAATAGCAAAAACGATTGAAGAAGCTATACAGCAGTAGTAATAGCAGTAGTAGTAGTAATAGCAGATAGTTGGCAGAAATAGTGACACGTCTTTACTAGATTAAAAGTTGCAGCATCAGCTAAGAGTGTTCCTCTGGAGGGAAAATAAAAATTAGGATACCAGTACCATCTCCAATCCACACACTGCTCATACTCAGTGAAACGAAGCAGAAATGCACTCCTTATGTCTACATGCTCAACCATCGTCCCCTTGAGAAGATCCCGTAAAAAATATATAACACTTTGTATGAAATATACTAGACTAAAGCCTGAGGCATCGTTCGCACGCTATTGTTTTTTAAGGTGATAATCAATGCTAAACTCTTAAAAATGAATTAGCTGTAGTCACCATAGAGATTGAGCAACACAATACAGAAAGTGATGATTTTCTGACAAGAGTATTAAATGGAGGAGAGGGGGGGATTCACACTGGAGTTAAACAGACCAGGCCAGTATTGGTATGGAATAGGACTGATGGGAAGTGAGTCAAGTTGCTTGTGCTGCCTGTCACACTGGGTGGGTATGATAGGTGATTGATGGACACCACACTGAAGGAGAGAGAGAGAGAGAGAGAGAGGTTGTGTCACTTGTACAGTGCTTCCTGACTTCAAAACAGGTTACCGGGATACAAGTAAGAGATGATTTAGTCTGTGTTGACGATTTGGTTACATAGGATGTTATCATGGGGTCTCCCACACACCGTAGCAACCATATCCCAAACATAGTCACTGCCACCCACACCATTTAATCTTTAAGCTTCCTTTCGTTTTTAGTTCCACCATCATACCCCCCCCCCCCCACCCCCAATCCCATTAGCCCAGACTTACCCATGGCATGACTCATCCGAAATATTCAATTCTTTCGCCAGG
The DNA here is from genome assembly GCA_963969325.1 of Lycopodina hypogea. Lineage (NCBI taxonomy): Eukaryota > Metazoa > Porifera > Demospongiae > Poecilosclerida > Cladorhizidae > Lycopodina > Lycopodina hypogea. The sequence continues at coordinate 11,152,791 of OZ017783.1, forward strand.
ACCTTCTTTTTCCCTGCAAGAGTACAAATTCAAATTCACTTCAAGTCTGATGCACATATTAAAGGGTGTGGGAGTTTAAGTTGTAATGCAAAAAGGAAGGAGAAAATAATTAAAATAAAGACAGATAATTGTGTTTGCTGTGAAAATAAAATTGTTTCTGGCCAATACAAAATGCACAAACACACGCACACACACCAAAATGAAGGAAATGAGAGTTAAAAAAGCAGTTGCTGAAAATCCAAGACACAACAGGTAAGATAAAAACTACACACTCCAATTGTACGCTAAGGGGCTACAAATGGATGATAAAGTAGCCGGTACAGATGTGTATCTAATCAGCAATATTGTAATCAGAGGCCACATCTCATCACAATGTCTCCATATCACCAGTATGCCCTCTTCTTGTGACTATTTGCTGCACAGCAAGAGATGGCCACTGGTATTTCTGTGACTGGTAAGTGGCACCTATTGACTCAAACTGTGCTGTGCATACTGCTCCAACTAACTTCAAGTGCCTGAGATAGGTGATCACCGTGGATCCTGGCTGTCAAGACATAAAGGTTGCGCACTGAATAAAATACAAACATCCAGCATACATATGTGGGTATGGCTAACTCTTCCCTCCCCCCCCCCCCCCCCTCCCTTCCCCCAACCCAATAAAACAATAAACTAATGATTCAAACTATACACTATTTTGAATCCACCTGGTTTCATACTTCCTTGTGGAAGGAATTCAATGAGGTAAACCTAGGTAAAGAAACACAGAAATAGTTCTGATCTGACTTTTCCATCACTAATTTTCTTAGTGCCCAGCATAAGTAGTTGCTATGACAACACATTGTCAAAAAAAAAAAAAAAAAAAAAAAAAAAAAGCAACACAACAAATCTTAGCGTGTATCAGATTGGTGGACTGATCGTATTGAATTAGCACACAAATGAGGATGTTAAGAACACCTGAAATGAAGCCCTCTTAAAAAACAAGAAAATTATGTACTACTATACTCAAGTAAGAATCTATCCCCATTCATTCCTATGGCAACACAATATCAAAGAAATAAACCAACCAAGTATATTGATAGGTTGCTATAACAACACTGTTTCACAGAAATAAACCCAATCGCGTAAGAAGTGTAAAGATCGTTCAGAAACAAGAAAACAAACAGATCTACCTAGTCCAGCTGGATTTACTCCAGGCGAAAGGCACTTTCCTAGCCTCCTAGCCATGTCCCACTGTTTCACACCTGACAGTTACTATGGTTACCCAAAACCTCAACATGAACCAACCTATAAACCACCAAGATCAACCCAAATTAACTTCCTTGCCAACTACCCATACCTACTCCCTACCCAACACTGAGGAAACAAACCTAACTTACTGCGGTACCTGATTTTTTCAACTTGCAGATGACCTGCCTAGCCACAAGCCAGTCACCAGTCTTTGCAGCCTTCAAAAGTTCAATAGATTGTAACAGTTCCATTGATTTCCCCATCTCCAAAAATGTTCAGAACTAGGAACACTTAGGTCCACCTCCCGAGATCAACCTCACTTTTTTAAATCCACCTCACGAAATGACACCTCACTTTTTTAAATCCACCTCACGAAATGACACGTGTTCTGATTTTCCCTTATTTAAAAATCGGTAAAGGCACTGAGGCATTAGAAATGCAACTGGGCGTGTTCTAAATTCAACTAGACAATTGGAGGCCTTTGGAATGCACTAATTAAGAGCGATTGTCCCGCTAACCACAAGTGAAAATCAATCTAGAAATAGCTAGCTTCTCCCCAGCAGCCCCATTAAGGTAAAGCATTCAGACAGGCCAATCACTGGTAGTGGAAGGAGAAATTTGTTTTGTGCCTCCACATAACTCTTAAATTTCACTCTTCTGCTAAAAATGAGTCACCCTAACGGTGGTTTGACTGCTTCCCCTGGGTAACAAGTGGAGACAGTATTCCAATCAATTGGCTGGGTTCTAGACCTCCTAGAGGATGTACCAGCCCATTTGCTGCAACGGACAACAGTAAGAAAAACAAACCCACAGTAATCTAACTCACAATACCAGCTGGGTTCAAAACAACAATACCCAGACAAAAGGAGAAAACATCTTGTGGACAAGTACCCCTCAATAGCAGCAACATGACCAGGCCAGCTCTTCTCAAAAATAAAACAAAAAGAAAGGAAAAAAAAGAAGTTTTCTCAGAAACAAGTTTGCTAACTTTTTGTTGTTGTTCTTTTACTGGTGTGTGTGTGTGTGTGTGTGTGTGTGTGTGTGTGTGTGTGTGTGTGTGTGTGTGTGTGTGTGTGTGTGTGTGTGTGTGTGTGTGTAAAATGTCATCCTTCAGTAGGCTGAGCTAGCTACACACATTGATAAAGCAGGAATGGCTTTATGGAGTAGAGTTGGCATGGACTGATGAATATGGACAGGTAGGTACTGAGCTATTCCACACCAAGAGCAGCTAAGAACAAACAACACTTGTGCTAATAAAAATAATATGTGTCCTGTTAAAAACAGTATTTTTCAGCTGGTTAAAAAGAATATGTACTGGGTTTAAAAAAAAATTAAAAAAATTAAAAATTCCCCAACTATTTCTGCTGGTCAAGAATAAACAGTTGTTCAGATTAAAAGATACTAGTATTCAACATTTAGCCAAGCACACCCTGAAAAGGAAAGCTAAAAAAAAGAACCAAAAAAAAACAGCACCCTACTAGGTCCAGCTTTACATGTTCATAGCCAGTTTTTAGCTACCCCATACGAAGCCAACTTTCTACAGTACCTGATTTTTTCATTTTTGCGATGAGCTTCCTCGCTGCATCGGAATTTCCTGTCTTTAAAAGCTGCATCAGCTCTGTAGCCTTCCCCATCTTAGCTGAATTCTTCGATATCAGAATTTGCCCTTTAATTTTCAATTGACTGAATGCAATTTAGGAGCCTGTCACGTGACCTAAGGTCAGGTACAGCCTATACAGGTCATTCCTTGTTCTGCGTGTTCAAATACAAGTAAGAAGTAAGCTTAGTTGCACCCGCAGCGCTAAATCATTCCTCTTAACTTTAAACCGATGGGTACTCCTTCGAAGAAGTTACTGTCCTTAAAGCAAAAAAAGTTAAAGCTTTCTTTTAGGCAACCTAAAATACCTAATCAAGATTCCCTTGCAACTTTAAACCCCACTGAGGTGACCCCTCCTGAACCTGTGGGTAGTCCAGTCGTTTTCTCTGGATTATGCAACTTAGGCAACACTTGCTATTCGAACTGCATACTGCAAGTGCTCCGATTTTGCCCGCAATTCAGTAAGGGGGTAGCTAGACTGAGTGAAGCCATCTCAGTTTCCTCGACTGCAGTGGAAGGGGGCTTGGAAGACCAGATCGAGGTGACATTCCGGCAGAGGACGGAGGGCGGAGGAGGTGAGAGGGATCTGGTTACTTGCCTGCACATGGTGAGAATTTGCACCTTTTTTTGTCTTCATGTGGTTGTATTTATCCCAACAATTGTATGGTAGCTGTATAGCTGAGCAAAATATCATCCTGCCATGGTCAAAGTAATGCATATGCATTCAGAACATATTAGTGCATATAGATCTTGGTATGCCATCCTACCTTCACTTCCATTCCCCTTGTCCAGGCATCTTGATTAAATATCCACAAGTTGGGGGAGGGGGGGATGGGAAATTTATTGTTGTAAATTGGTCTCGTTTGCCAGACCCTTTACCTACCATGACCTGTAGGAAGGGTCTGGTCGCAGTCCAGCACTGATCTTGTTGCAGGCACCAGGAATGTGACCAGTAGTACTTTGTGTACACCTCTTATAGAGTGAGGTTTATTTAATGAGCCATCATGTAATGGTTAAATAAAATGCGCCAGTAATTCTTGTGGGTTTTAAAATGAAGTAATTGCATTCCACTGCACCATGATCGGTGCTGGACTGCAACCAGACCCTTCCTACAGTGTGTGATAGGTAAAGGGTCTGGCAAGTGAGACTAGTTGTAAATATGGCTTCATGATTCATCTAGAATTTTTCAACTGGGGTAGGGGTTGGTTCATTGGGAACAGTATGACATTATCAGTGCTATGTGCAGCCACTATACACATTGTTTATTTATCATTTCTCATATGAATGGTGCAATTGCCCAACTAATTATAATGATCTTGCACTGCTTGTCCTTTACTAGTCCCAGATAGGCGGATAGAGTCGTGCAGGTTTCACCTGTAGTGTTGCTCTCACTGGCTGCAACATAATGTAAACAATCAACTAAAGTATGTGCATTATAGAAAGTCGAACAATTTCTCTGTATGATGGAGTGTATGGATGTTAGTTGGTTGATATGGTCCCGCCTCTTTGCAGTATGAACATGTCTGCATACAAACAACCTTATCTGTTCTGATCTCTTCACTTGCGTGAATGAACAACCCCAAAAGAGAAAACAACTTCCCCTTTTAAAAATATTTTTACAATCTGTTCTCCTGCGACAGTTGCTTAGCTCTTCTTTTAGCCAGCTCAGCAACAAAATTTATTTCTTTTTTGGACTTTTGGTGAAAGCTAATGCCGTTGTTGATCCTATTTCTTGTCTGGTTCCGGTGGAAGGTCAAGCAATCTCTGCAAGTTTTATGATGAGACTATCTTATGTAATGAATCACTTGGATGGGCCTCTTCTGCTGCATATCCATACCACTGCATTAGCTATGGCTGGACTTTCTCCAGGTTCTCGGCTGTCGGCCAGCTTGTGTGATCACACATCCTAGCTCATCTGCCGTAAAATGTGCATCAACACCACATCACTCTATGTCTGGGAGCCTGCATGTTCGTGACCCTTTATCAACCGGGGTCAATCTTGGCAACACCTTGGCCTCACAGGTGGGGAAGTGTGGGATAGTTCTCCTCCGTCTGCAGTAGGTTGGCTGTTAGCAACAAGACCAACTACTCTTCACCCGGCTGGCTCTGACCTACCCATTCCCTTTACTGGGATAGGCTCTGGGATATCAGCTTACAGCCTTGGTAGTTATTCTGTCAACCAGTTTCTGCGACAATGGTGGTAACCCCACCTCTGAGCTCTTCACTTGTGATGCTGATGCCTGGGGGTGGAAGCCTCTCTTCTGCTCTGGTTTTGCTGCCTGTATCCCTCTCTGCCATTACGCTACCACCCTGCTTTTCCCCAGCCATGCTTCCTGCTGGAGGTTTCTTTGACTCCACATCCTCCAGCCTTCGAATCCTGTGCCTGGCACTCAGTCAATCGTATCTGCACAGTAACCAACAATTTGCTCTTACCATAGCAACCCTATTGGTCCAGTATATTGTTTCCTACCACCTCCTCCCTTTCTGTTTACCCTTAATGTCGTCACCATTTATTAAACCCCAACCCTCTCTTCCACTCTGTCTTTACTGCCCCTTCTCTCTGGAGCCTTGCTCTATAATCCCCTGCTTGCCGGTACTTGCATCAGACCTTCTGTCTCTCTCCTCACGTGCTCACAGCCTCTCGCCTTAGGTGTCAAACTGCTAGCTATTGGTCTTAGCTAGTGTCCTTTTCCTCTTGCACTGCTCCACTAGCTGCCATGGGTCCATCCCCTTTCCCTCCCTGTTCCCTTATTCAATGTAGTTGGCTGTCCTAGTTGCCAATCCCATGCAATCCTTGGATGGTGTAGGCACTCCAGATATCTGTGGATCATCCTGAGATGTCTGCAGGTATCTCAGACCCCTGTGCCAGATTCCGGTTACATCTTATGTCCACTGATGTCTCATTCCTCCTGTTCTACTATCTTTTGTATGACTATATATATATATATACACACACACACACCCTTAAATTCATATGTAATGCTAGGGCTAGGGCAAAAATTATTATGTCATGGTATTCATGGACCTGTTGACAGGTCATCTTCCACTTTCATGTGCCTGTACACACTGCATGCACATTCTTATTCTGTGGGTCACATGCCTATAGTGTACCAGAAGCCCGTTGCAGCTTTGCTTGCAGTAATCATGCCACAGGTTGTCCAATAAACAGAATTATTGCAGCTGTGCTTGTAATATTTATCCTATAACTAATCAAGCCACCAGTTGTCCAACAAACAGAAACACATGTGAGAGCACTCACAGGTTGAGGTGTGGCCAGGTGGGACCAAGCCTTGTGTATCCCAGGGTCAAGTTGTGTAGGCATGCCAAGTTTCAGGTGTCCAGGAAGAAGGATTTGAGTTTTGTATTCTTGCCAATAATGTCGCTCCCAACTGTGCCATTATTTGAATTTTTACTGTTTTTATCACAGTAATTGTAAGTTTTGCTGGATGTAAATGTTTTATCCTCATCTGCACACAGTTTTTTTTATTTTTATTTATTATATATTTTTATTTATTTTTATTTTTTTTAACAAGATTATTGAGTTGTCAATCCTTTGTTTATTTATTTATTTATTATTATTTTTTTTTGCGCTTTTTTTTTTTTTTTTTTTTGCGCTTTTTTTTTTGCGCTTTTTTTTTTTTTTTTTTTTTTTTTTTTTTTTTATCTCAAACATTCTTGCTTGCGTTTTTTTTTGGGGGGAGGGGTGTAAGTTCTGACACCATCTGCCTGCGATGACAGGGCGACCTAGAGAACTTATGCAAATGTGTTTTCCCAACAGTTACGCAGACACTCAGGGATATAGCAGACACTCAGGGATGCAGCACTTAATAATCTCCAGAGATAAAACAAGAAATGTTCCCAGTGTTGAGTGATTCTCGAGTGTTGTAAGGGCTGCCATGACGGCATTTGCTCACAAACTGGCAGACCATAGAAATGCCTCCTGTCTACAACTATTTGACATGCTGCCATCATGTGAGCTGTTGTAGGTGTCATAGTAGATCTTCCATGGTTGGTGGTGTATTTCTTCACATGTGGCATCCATTGTCGTGTGTGACAGAGCTCTATGGGGGGAATGTTGTACGATTGTGTGTGCATAATTTTGTATATTATATAAGAAATACTGTACAGTAGGGAAATAAGAAAAAATTACACTATTAATCTTATACCAATCTGTCAAGACACGAGTGATGGTAATATAATAGTGACCATTGACGGAATATATCACTGTTGAAAATACGTACGTAATAATAATAATAATAAAATAAGATTTTTTTTAAAAAAGGAATATTGAGATGGCAGGCTCCATTCTTCTTGAATCGACTGACTTTCTGGCGCACCATTAAATCATGGGAATACAAGGAGCGGACGTTCAGTGTAACCAATTAGTACTTAATTAACATCAATTATTTGTGGTTGTGGACTTGTGATTGAAACTTTAGTGTAGAAGTTTCTAGATGTGTGAGTTGCACCCTCCAGTGTGTTAGCTGGGCTAAGAGCTGGAGATTGTTGATACAAACAGTACATTCATGTCTTTAAGCAACCAGGTTCTAATGTAATAATAATAATAATAATAATAATAATAATAATAATATAATAATAATAATAGTTAAGTCATCTAAACACAATTGACTGTATTGCATGCACAAGTTGAAATAATGGACAAGGTTCGTACAGTGCCACAGCTTTAAAATAGATACTCAAAGGATTGGTTGTGTTGTACATCCTTATGGACGGCCTGCAAGTACATGGTGTGTCCTTAGCTGTGCATGCCCATGCTGGTGGTGGCCGGCTGGTTCTCATGGAGGGGAGAGTGTGTATGGATGCTTCCATATGCTCGGGGCTTGGACTCAGCCCTCAATAATTCACCAAGCAATACTAGTCTCACATGGTCATGCTCTGGCTACAATGCCTTTGAAGCAACATCATGTATTTATAGTTGGTGCTTCAGAATGTGTGTGCCTAAACCTCTGTATCCTGTATATTATTTGTGCTAACTCACAGCAAGAAGAAGGGGAGATTTTTTTGATCCCCAGGTCCTACAACCACGGCTCCAATATATATATATATTAATTTATAGTAAGAGAGCCACTATTGTTAATCTCAGATGCTATGGTATTTAGTGAGTGGAGACAATAGCTAGAGTTGACTAGGATGAGTGATCAGCAACCAGATGGGCAAACATGTGCGTGTGTATTACAATGACCTCCATTGTGTGACTGGCTCGTCAATTTAGACAGCATTTACTACTGCTGGATATGTCCCTTTGACTTGGTGCTCTGCCTGACTTATTTTCTCTTTCAGACTTACTTTTTTCCTTCTCTCTCTCTTTTCCCCTGCTTTTACTGAATTCTTTCCTACTTTTACTGAATTCTTTCCTGCCTCTAATAAATGGTCATGCAATTTTCTTCCCCCCCCCCCCCTTTGCCAAAGTGACCCTTTCCTGATAGCTTTTTAGCTTGATAGCTAACTGGCTTTTTAACCCTTACCAGATTTTTTTTTATGGTGTCTGATCCAGTTCATCTATCTAGGTAGTGAACTTTTCAAATTGATGGACTTTTCGTAGAGTTTATAGTTTCTATTTGCTTGATCTGGAGATATGCCTGCATTGAAACAGTTATGCACCTACACGAACAAATCTTTACTTTTAATTAAGGAAGCACTTTATTTTGAAGAACAAGATACCTGTGGCAAATAATTACTATAATATTTATTAAAACATGTTTTAGACCGGGAAAAATAATTGTTTGGAACACTTAGATGAAGTTAAAAGTTGTGGTAATACTTGCAACTTTTTGGTTTCTATATAGTAAAAGTACTTAATTGTAGCCACAGGGTTTCCATACAGTAAAAGCACTTAGTTGTAACTAATTAGTTGTAACAACAAACTTTGGTGTTTCCAAACAGTAAACAATTAGTTATAAATTCATTCTTGAGCAAAACTTGTGACCCCCCCCCCCCCCATTCCAAGTGTTCCTAGACCTGTGTGCCACAGGTAAAAATAATTGAATTTAAAATATATTTTTTTCTCACTCTTTGATTGTGCTCTAGTTTATGAGTTGTATATCCTGAAGATGTGTGGTCCAATGTCCTGCACTGCAAATATTCTGATGTTATTACTTCCTAATGGAGTTTACTGCTCACATTGGTGTTTTAAGACTCTCTCTTTTTTCTGAGTGGAAGTGCTGGTTGGGTACAATTATAGTTGGGGGACCTCAACTATAAGCAGTTGGATTTCACTTTGCTGTATAAGGCAATAAGTTTTTAACAAACATTATTTTATATTATGGTTATATACTACTATTACTACTACTACTATTATGTGTATCTAACGTAGTATGCTTGTTAAGTTTATTGGTTAGGTAGAAATAAAAACTTGGAATTGGGAGGGGAAGGGGAACTAAGCTGGGGGGTGGAAAGGCATCATTTCCCTTAATTGCATGCAGCTCAGTCTGCCTGTCTTTTTACCTATGGCACACAGGTCTTAGGAACACTTGGAATGGTGGGGGGCAGCATACATCCACAAGTTATGCTCAAGAATGAACTTTTAAGTAATTGTTTACTGTTTAGAAACACCAGCCTTTGTTGTTAAACAAATTGGTTACAACTAAGTCATTTTTCTGTATAGAAACCCAAAAGCTGTATATATTGCCACACCTTTAACCTCACCTTGTGTTCTAAACAATTATTTTTCCTGGTCAAAAACACTTCCGTTTTATAAATATTATAGTAATTACTTACCACAGGTTTTAGTGTGGGACTGCTCTTGTTTCTTTCCGGAATATTTCTAGTTTCTTGGAGATGAGAGAGGGGGGGGGGGGGGGAAGTTATGCAATACTGAATAGGATGTGCAATCCCTAAAGGGTTAATTTGGTGTGTTCGAAGATGAGCATATGTATTATACTGGTCATAACTGTAAAGGTCTGACTCATTCCAAAGGCACAGTGAAGATCATCTCTTGCTCTACTTCACTGCTCTAGTGTTGGTCCAACTCACGCAATGGCCGCCGCTCGTTTATTAAGTGCAGCATGTTAATGAAAAAGCCTTTGCTAAACCTTTTAGAGTATTTGATGAAACTTTGTATGAATTTTCCATGTCCCCAAGATGCCTCATAAATGTCTTGATTTTGACTGCCTACCTATCGTGACTGCCACAGGCATACTTCTACATTACTTAAGCATTTTTTTATGATATTATGGTAAAGGGTCATTAATACACACTCTAGGCCCCCCTCCCTGCCTCTCTTTCTTGTAAGGAGTTGTTTTTCTAGAGCATAGGCATTTGGAAAAGTAAGGAATTATTATATAATTGTCTGTGTAAAATTGATTCACAGAAACAATGTTTGTTTTTTGGGGAGGGGGGGATCCCAGGGTGCCCCCCCCCCCCCCTCATATGAAACACTGATGATACAGCAGTTCCGGTAAGTTGTAGATAAAGAAATGAGCTGATGAACTGGGAGGCCGTCATCTCTCTTCTTCCTGGTGCCCATTTCTTGCTGATCACCTTATTACTTGCACCACCTAATTCTGTAATATAATTACAGTGTGATAGTGTCCTTACATTAGAATAGCCCAGATTTTAAAAATGGCAACTAGAAGAGCCTTTAAAAAGATATTCTATAATCTCGACTAAAATTGGCACTAGTATCCTCTTACCTACCTATATAGTAGCTTCAGTTGACGTTACTGCCAAAAGCACTCGGAGCATACCTTGAACCCTTCGCCAACAGGTGGTGTGGAAATATTGTTGAGATGTGCCAAGAAGACACACATAATTCAATTTCACGAATCTATCTTTATCTATCTCTACATACTCAATATATGTGGGAAATCTTATGTTCTATCTAATAAAGAAAACCATATGCCCCCCCCCCCCCAAACTAATGTTGGCTTTTTTAGCAAAACCACCAACTGGTTATGATAAGAGGTCGATGTTGCCACAACCATGCATTGGTTGTGGCATGTGCTAAATGACCCTTTACCATTTGAATCTGATTACCAATCATGAACCACCAAGAAGCATTGTAAATGATGACTTAAAGACACACCCAGGCCTGGAATATGATGACATGCCCACAGAAAAGGGTGTGGATAAGTATGACACAATCCATATCCTACATGCCATTTTTGGCATTTTTAACCTGATACGCCCTGAGGAAGAGGTATAGCCAGGTGGGACCCAACCCATGTCGCTCCCAGAATAAGTGTGTGCATGCCAAGTTTTAGGTTTCTCAAAATTTGTCGTAAGTACAATTTTTGGCATTTTCAGCCATTGCATGCCCACAAAAAGAGGGGTGTCCAATTTTTTTGGGCTAAATACTATCCTCGGTGTAGGTTGTACCCATGCTGAAGAACAAGTTTCATTTTTGTATGGTTTTAGTGGGAAAGTAGACACATATGCGCACGCGCACACACACACACACACACACACACACACACACACACACACACACACACACACACACACACACACACTTCTTAGCCTGGCGCACCCATCAGGTCAAGGTGGAATCCAGCCCATGTTGCTCCCAGAGTAATGAGAAGTGTGGGCGAAAAAAAAAAATTAAATTCTCTGTAAAAATAGAAATTTTTAAAAATGACAACAAAAACCAAAGCCTAATTATTAAGGCACTGGTCTCCCAAGCTGAAATTCAGTGGTACAATTCCTGAACTATTTTTATTTCTCCGGTTCTTTTCTCCTCCATTTTTCCCCATTCTTTGTTTTCTTACGAAGTTAGAGGTCTTGGAGATGAAGATGCATCTGTGTGATGTGTCAAAAAATGCGGAATATTCTGAGGATGCTGTCGTTACCGAAAAGATTTCCGAAAGTGGCAAAAAAAAATTCAAATCTTCCATACAAAAAGGCTACTAGGCAGGAATTACTGGGTTAAAGTCTGGGTTGTTTGTTTTTCTGTTTATTATTATTTTTTATTTATTTATTTTTTTTTTTTTATCTATTCTTCCTTCAATCTTTCTTCTCCCCCCACCCCACCCCCTTATTTTTCCCTTCTTTTTTTTTTACCCGCAAACTTTACAAGTTCACTGAGTCTGAATGTTACTTTCTTGGAATATTGTTGTTTTTGCCAAACTTCCTCCAACCAGTGCTAAGGTCCCCAGTTCAACTCGTGGTCATTGTTTGGGTTTTTTTTCCCCCTTTTTTTCTTCTTTAAAAAAAAACACGATTAAGTCAAAACATTAAATTATTAGTGAGCGTGTTTTTGGCTGGAAATTTCCTGCTGCTTGTTTCTTCTTTCCCCCCGCTTTTGTTCTTTCTTCCTTCCGTCTTTTCTTCTCCCTCCCCCTTTTTCCTCGCTTCTTTCTTTTCCTGTTTTTTTTCCCTTTCATTTTCTTCCCACTCTCCGGGGGGGGGGACAGAGTGCTATATAATTTGTGCTTAAGTAGTTGGGATTAGAGGTGTGATTGTTTGGTTTCATCTTTGTTAAGAATTTACATGGCCGCATGTTATTAACCCTTTACCAACTGCTACAATAGGAAGAGGTCTGGCCAGCTGACAGTGTGCTAGATAATGAATTCCCCCAAGTTTGTTTGTTTAAATTAGGAAAAGAAAAAAAAAGGAGGACGATCATGATTTGTGCTTCATGATCATCTTTAAACGCAGGCGTGTGGAACTGCTGCCAATTTTTAACTCAGTGATCCTTACCATATATGTTATTAGGCACCCTATCAGATGTGCCATTCGTCCCCACATGCACATCACTGCTGCGGTACAGCTCAGCTCCAGCGCTGGTGTTTCTGACATCCCCACAAATACCTGCAGAGGATGTTAGATGATCCTGGTGGCTGAATTTTTCTTGCTGCAATCCAAGCAAAGTTTCATCTATGGGGGGGGAGAAGGGCAGCCTTCCTTCTTTCCCCCACCCTAAGAAATTCCTACTTTAGAGAAACTAGGAACTTGCAGAAGATGATGAAAGTCCAGAACAGAAAGCCACCATTGATTATTGTGTAATCTAATCTCATGTTCTCATTGTTCACATAAATGCATTTTATTCTACCACAGAAACCAAGTTATTTCAACGACTGAGTCAAAAATGAGCTACAACTTTCCATAATTTCTGAACCACATCCCCAACAGGAGTGGTTTTGTGTGCTCAGTAAATGCACTTCTCTCTGTGAGCTTAAGGTGATGACTTGATGGGGCGGGATGTGTGATGAGAGTGACGTGAAAATATGTTGCTAATATATCTGTGTTAAAAGCACACCAAGAGATCCGCTTTTTTAGCACAAAACTACTACTATTGAGTGTATGGTAATGAGTTTGTTACTTTCAATGTTAAAGCTCAAATTTGTCCTTGAGGTCTTCCCTAATTCTCTTAAGGTGGAGGGGGGGGGGGGGGGGACAAGTAGAGACCAAGGATCATGTTATCCATAAGTGAATAATTAGCTACAGAATGATTCGTTATATAAATGAAAAAAATTGTTTGCTGCTTGTTTCAGTTGTTACCAAAAGGAAAGAAAGAATCTGTTGTTTCTTTCACACTATACAGAATGAGTCAACAATTAGTGTCTGAGAGTATTAAACTCACAAGTACGGTGAGTGTGGATTTGTGAATGAACAATGCTTGCACCCCAACAATGCCCACCTGCAAGTGCATCAAAAACCACTTGCTCCACACCCTACCAACCCCCCTGACTGTCTATCCAAGAGAATACATGTCAGTGGGGGCTCTAGTACTGATCCCAACTAAGTAGCTCACCACCACCCCACAATATTTCTGAACTTTGTGGGCCACCCATCAGCTGTTCACACTTCCACCACACACACACACACACACACACACACACACACACACACACACACACACACACACACACACACAAGCTCTCCTGTGCTCTCACATGCTGTAGAGAAGTTGCCCCCCCCCCCCCCCCCCCCCAAATACCCTGTGCAATGGAACATGGCTGGTTGTTGAGATGCTAATGCCATATATCTTGGAAGGCTATCATTACTGTGTGTGGGGAAGGGGAAAGAATTTTCAAGCCCAGAATCTCCATTATCCCTTCTAACCTGCCTTTGCGATTCAAAAAATTGCTATTTCCCATCTGGCTATGTTTTTGCCAAATATCTTATCAAAAAAAAAAAAAAAAAAAGGAAACCCCAAGGGCAAACAGTGTCAGGTGCTTGGTTGCAACTAAACATTCCATGTTTTACCCATGGTCAACTTAATTTTGGCTGCTCTCATGAGGCTGCTCTCATGAGGCTACTCAACGAATCCATGTCTCGACACCTGGTGCATGTTGTCTACCTGGAGGCATTTCATTAATCTGCTCTTCTTTTTTTTTCCTTTTCTTTTTTCTCTTTTTTTTCTAGGATATTTTTGTTACATTTCGTAGAAATTCATTCTTTGACAGATTAATAGTTATATTTGTTTGAATACCAGTGTACTTTCACTATGTCAATCAAAATTGATTACTTGCCAAAATATAATCTTTTTTCTTCTTCTTTTGTCAACAAATGTTATGTGGTTCTGGTCCCACTGCTCTGATGAGAATGGAGCGTTATCGTAATAGCTCTTTTTTTCCTATAGCATCACAATACACAAACTGAGTCGATTCCCCCAAAAGTTAATATTTAAGTTTCCTAGCCACTTTTCAGTTTATGAACGGTTCCCTTTTACCCATGGTCAGTCTGTGTGGATTAAATGGTGTATTGCTAGTTGGAGGGCAAGTGATTGATGGTGTCAGTTGTTGGATGTGGAGAAATTTATCCAGCTGAACTGTGATGTCAAACTAAAAAAGATGAAATATGGTTTGTTTTTAATATTAAGTTTATATGATTTTTTTACCCACCTTGAGCATATTTTTGTAGTTTGTTTATAAAATTATGTGGCTTATTTATTATGTATACTTTCATGTAATGATCACTGCTGTGGTGAGCATCATAGTAACCATGCCAATGTATTCTATTACTATTACAGCTCTGGCAAAGAATGTCTGCGAAAGAGAGTGTCTCTGCAAGGAAACTGTCTGTGCTGAGTGGCACAAAACCATCCGAGTTTCTCGCAAGGTTAAAGTACGTATTATCTGTAAACACAAGCTATAACAAAATAATTAAAATGTGGCTGATGTTTGTATTTCTTGCACATAAAGTTGGATGATTTTTTTTATAATTATACTTGTTCATTTGGACCAACTATTTTATGTGCTAATTAGCATGCTCTACCTTGATAACAAGCTGCTTGCACCTCTCTCATACAGTTTTGTGTTAATTTTTTTTCCAGTGTGATAATCTGATCTAATTGGTAATAATCTTTTCCAATTATATCTTCTTAACACTAATTATAACTTCTTTTCTCTCTTCTTTTGTGTGTGTGTGTGTGTGTGTGTGTGTGTGTGTGTGTGTGTGCACATCCTTTCTCCGCAGGCAAGAGAATGGATTGTTTGACAATAAGATGCAACAGGATGCTCAGGAGATGTTGCACTTCCTCTTGAACAGATTGCAGACAGCTGCACAACTAGAGCTAGTAACCACACCCACTAAAGTCATCTCTGACTCCCCACCATTGTGTAAGAGAGCTGCAGGGGACCACAGTGCAATCACATTAGGAAAAGACACCACACCTTCCCCACTCTCAGCCACCACCAATACTGGCTCCACCTCTAGAAAGAGATTTATTTCTAGGGAAGGGAACAAAGTTAGAAAGAGGTTAAGATCCTCTGCTGGTAAGCAGACAGTAAGTTTGACTGATTATTACACTATAGCTGGGACCTCCACAAAGACTCACCTCACTTCCACAACTAAAGCTGTAAAGAATAGTGGCAAGACAGATCAACGGGTTGGAAAGGAACCAATGGGGAGAAAGAATTTGCAATTCATCACATCGATGTTCCAAGGGGAACTTATCTCTCAGATTCACTGCTATGAGTGTGATAACCTGACCAGAAGGGCGGAGCCTTTCTTGGGTGTGAGTGTTCCTGTGTCCAGTCAATCTCTGCCTGGCTTCCTACAAAGCTGTGCACCTGTCAAGGAGGAGCCAAAAGCCGGAACAGGATTCTGTCGTAACAAAAACAGCAGCAAAGGTCTTGTGGGTCCATTTTCTCTCTCCTGGGCATTGTCGCAGTTCTGCTATCGAGAAAAACTCTCCGGCAACAACAAATATAACTGTGAAGAATGTGTACATTTAGTAGAAGCAGAGAAAACATTACTATTTGGCCATCTCCCACTCGTGATGACAATCCACTTGAACAGATTTGCCACCCACACATCACATGGTGTGCTGGCGGGAGTGTCAGTCAGTAAGATAAGAGGAAACATTGCAGTCCCTACATCGCTCTGTTTCTCTACATGGTGCACACCTGACTGCCATAACAGGAACAAGATGTACCACCTTTTTGCAGTTGTTTTCCACACTGGTAGCTCGTGTTCCAGCGGCCATTACACGGCTTGTGTGAGAGGGAGAGAGTGTATAGACCTACTCCCGCCATTTGTGGACGGTAAAGTCATCCACGAGAAAGGAAGCTGGTTCTATTTTGATGATGAAGTTGTGGAGATATTGACTACAGAAGAGTTGTTGAATATGTTATCACCTTTGACTCCTTCAGCATTAACAGCGTATATTTTATTTTATACAATAAACAGATGACAACAATAACAGCCTCACTTGCTGGTAACATGATTTTGACCCAATTGAGCTGTCAAATATATTCTTTATATGTACCCAATACATGTGTACAGTCTGTATCTATTTATAGGAATTTATTTGGTTAATATCCAATCTGGCGTGCATCAGTTTCTGAATGTGAATCCTAATTAGTTGTAAATCAGTGTCCTATTATACAGGGTAATATTTCAAGGCTTGTTGGACACATTTTAAGGGGTTTGAACACACATCTTCCACTTGCATTTCCCCTTTTGTATCATGTTGTAACATTTGAAGTTCACCAGAACAGTTAACAAGACAGGTTGACACAACTTGATATGTTATTGGTGGAATGTTTCATGCTGTGCTGGCCATATACACACGCCTGAAGAACATCTTTGGCTTCAAATACCAATTATGTATGAAGAGAGGCAGGTGGAGAAACCGTTATGTGTGAGTTTGGAGTGTGATAAATTCTGAAGATTAGCAATCCAATAAAAGTGACCTGTAAATTTCCTAGGAATAAAATATTAATTACTTGGTCCATAAGTACTTGCTTCATAATGTACTTTATTCTACATTTTAATATTTATATTGTAGTGTTTATCTGTTTTCACATCAGAATGTATAGGAGTAAAACAGGAAGGCAACAATGAGTCCAAACAAATAATACGCATTTTACACGTCGCTGATTCATATGTTCAAATGTTCAAATCAATCATTGCTTCAAATATCTCGGGTTGCTGTTTTCACATTGGAGTGTATAGAACTCTATAATGGGAAGGCAAAAATGTGTCCAAGCTAAGAACACACAATTCTACATTTCGATGATTTGGTATATTTAAATGTTCAAATCGATCATTGCTTCAAATGTTTCAGTTCGCACCCTCTTTAAGAGCTTCATGAAGTCTGTACCTCCACTTCCCTTCTTGTCCATGGTGGGGTTCACACTGTGAGACTGCTGGTTCACAATGTAACGGGTCACCAAGATGATGTGGTCCGAACGGAAACCTCCCAATTCTTCTGTAGTCTTATTAAAACTGCTGATCAGTGTGTTGTTCCTGGACTCCTTGCAGTAATCTCGAATGGAGGACATTTCTCTCAAGCAGTGTAAGAACTGCCTGTGCTTCTGAGGCATATAAAGATGCATGGCATCTATGTAGGCCTTCCCTGCTCCAAAGTGATTTGTACCAAGAATGCTGTCTATAGCATATATAACAGAGCTCTCTCCTGCATTTGCTCCATGATATTGGTGGAATGGAGGATCTACTCCCTCGTAGCAAATGCCTTCAGGTAGCACATCGAAACCCTTGGAGCCTGCCTGAAAAGGCCGAATCTTGATATAAAAGGTGGTTGGCTGACATTTTTCAAACATACTCTTCATGTATTTCCTCATGTCACTTAGAGAGTGCTGTATGGTCTGCAGACACCTCTGCACACCTTTATCTCTGTGTTCTGCCAAATCTTTGAAGACATGCTCAATGGCTCGAAGGGCAGGAGTTGCTGCTAGCTCAATCAAAAGAAATGTCATGTAAAACCAAGATTCATCCTCTGTACCTGTGAAAGTGGTTCTTGCATAGAGGTTTTCTGCATTCAAAGGTCCCTGTGGATCCTTTAGAGCATAGTTGTAGAGTGTAGTGCTTGCATAGCAGCCCACTGGTTTCAGACCTAAGTAGCTACTGACTGCACACCAAGGAATAGCAATCTTCTTGGGCACTTTGTCAACTAGTCCCTGCTGTCCTTCCATCCAGATATAACTTTGTCCAAGAAAACATAGCATGGTGTAGGCACGCTTCCACTCCTCTTCAGATTTCAGAGTGCTGGAGTTAAACTGAAGCTCAGGCAACCCGTGCACCTCATTTCGAAGCTGTTTATTCTCTATCATTTGCGGCAGTTGCAAGACCAGATTCTCCCAAGGAGCGAAGTACTCTCCCGGAAGCCTAGCTAGTGGAGGTGTGGCTGGCATAAATCCAGTCTCCCGAGAAATCCCGAAGTTAGCCAACGACAGTGGAGAGTCCTGCGAGGTAGCCATCTGCTAGTAAGGCGCTTATTTCTCTCCTTCTAGCTATCACGCTCCCAATGATTCCTGTTACCAGCCTGCGAGTTTCCACAGCTGTAACAGCTGCAGTTTTGCAACCTACCTGCTGCGGAAGATCATTTTCTGCGCTTGCAGGAAATTTGAGCAGTGTAAGCATGCGCAGTAAGTTAGGCTATTAAAATACAGTAGGTTGGCTTTGACGGATTATGCTGGTATAATTTTGAGGAATAGGTTCTTCTGAGAAGAGGGAATGATGCTGTAAAAATAGGTAGACCTTTAGGGGGGAAAATTAATAAATGACCTCTTAGATTATACATCGGAATCACTGATTGCATCACTATATCAGCTTATCCACACCTCTCAAGTTTCATTTTTTTAAAATTGTGATACACTTGGCCGGAATCACAATTATAGATAATTTTAACTGTTAAAATGTTTAGAATTTGAATAAATTTGTCATTCTTTTTGATGTTGTAAAAATTTTGTTTGTCAGTAAGCATAGTTAAGAAAAATAGGTGTGTTGAAAAGAAAAATAGGTGTGTTGAAAAGAAAAATAGGTAAAATAATAAGAAAAATAGGTGAATATTAGGAGCATAAAAGAAAAGAAAATTAGTTAAAAATTTGAGCATAATCCCTCATGGCTTAGAAGCAGGAAGTTTTAAAATATCTACTGTGCCTGGCCAGTCAATTTTTACTGATTTATTTTTATCCAGAAATGAAACAGTTTGTTTTGAATTTCTATACCCAACAACTTTTATAAAGATAAACCAGCAGCTGTCCCTGTTGAAATTTTGTCCCAGAGACACTTTCAGCTAACCAGAGAGATGCTCATGAAGAAAGTCACAACTAGCCATGG